>SJYX01004189.1:15849-110892 GCA_006410675.1 Oreotragus oreotragus | reverse complement strand
GTGGTCCATCTAGACAATGGAGCAGTATTCAGTGCTGGAAAGAAACGAGCTGTGAAACCACGAAAAGACACAGAGCACCTCAAATGCACATGACTAAGGGAAAGAAGCCAACTTCACAACTGAGCGACATTTGCGCTTTCTACAGAGACAGTGAAAAGATCCCTGGTTGACGAGGGTTGTGGGGTAGAGGCATAAACAGGCAGAGCACAAAGGATTTTAGGCCACCGTATGAAAGTACAGTGGTGGACGTCTGTCATGATGCATTGGACAAACCTCGCAGAATGTGCAAGGCCGAGATGAACCGTAACGTAAACTGTGAATTGCGGTTGATTCGCTATGTCCGCGTAGGCTAACTGACGGTAACAAATGCATATCTCTGGCAGCGGACGTTGACGAGGGAAGAGACTGTGCATCTGTGCGGAAGGAGCTATACAGAAAACCCCCAGACCCTGTATTTAATACTGTAATGGACGCAACACTGCTCTGAAAAATAAAGTGCATTACAAAACAAAAAAAAGGCAATCCACAGGTTCTGAGAGAATTAAAGGAGATACATCTATAAACTGTTCAGGAAAGTCTGTCACACACATGACATACTTAATGATTTAAGCTATTATGTTTATATTTCTGCCATTCCATAAGCTTTCTCTGAGCAAAGGAAGCATCTACTCTTTTGACTGCACTAAAGAAAAAGGAAAAAATACAAGAAGAGAAATCTGTTAAAAGCGCAAAAGATTATCCTGCCACACAGAGTTGCCCCAACATGCCACTGACTGGGATAAGAACTAGCATGTGATCTCCTTAAGATACTCGCTTTGACTCTTAACATAAGATCAAAAACACACCATCTCTAAGCAGTTCATCACAACTCTCACACATGCCTATGGATTGAAAGAGGGCAATATGGAGAAAATATGGAGAAACTTGATAATAACAAATAATTCCAGCCACACCATCTCTAGGGAACAGGCTGAGAAGCAGTACAGCTTTTCAGTTCACCACCAGAATACAGTTGGATACAACAGAGCAAAGGTGAGTGACTTTAACTTGGAGCATCGCCCACTCCAGCTAATAGTCAATACAGCTGGGCATTAATCCCAAACAGCCTGTGGCTAATAACTCCTTCAGGAAGCAAATGCCTATTCCAGTACAAAAAGTAGCACCATCTGAGCCACCAGGGAAGCTTGATATTTCCTATTTGATCAAATAGAAGCAAATCTTAATTTCCTAACATAGGAAACAAGTATATGGGGGTTCACATGAAAATTCTTATTCTCGGCATTTTGAAGAAACTTAACATGTGGACTTTGAAAACACTGACACCTGAGTCACTTAATGCACACTCAGTGCTGGCAGGTCTGGGCACAAGGCGATATTTATTATGTAACTTAAATTAACACTATGTTAATTTTTGTGTGTGTGTTGGGGCAGGGGGGTACCTACCCTTGTGGCTCAGCTGGTAAAGAATCCACCTCCAATGCGGGAGACCTGGGTTTGATCCCTGGTCGGGAAGATCCCCTGGAGATGGGAATGGCTACCCACTCCAGTATCCTGGCCTGGAGAATTCCATGGATTGTATATAGTCTGTGGGTTCGCAAACCTGAGCAATTTTTACTCTCACATTTTTTAAAATTCAAGTTACTATTTAGTACATGCTTTGAATTACAACTAACATACAATAAAACACTTATTTTGTATCCTAAGATGTTTTTAGGTATACAATTCATATTCAAAAACTGGCCTACATAAACGTAAGAGCAAGTAGCAACTGTGAAAATAAAATTCATGATCAGCTTATTACAAAGATATAACCAAATATATATTACATATATATATACCCTAAATAACATGATTGTTTTAATCATCTTTTAAATACCCAAATTAAAACTTTCTACCTATTCATTCCTTTATTTTATTAAAAAACATTTTGAGGACACTTACTGGGTAACAATGGTGAAAGCATTTATTCTCTCCCTTGCCAGCATTGCTAATTTTTCAGTATTTGGAGTATTAAATTTTCAACTGTAATCTGTCTTACATCACACACAGGAACAAATTTTGCACCATAAACTCACAGACCCTAAGTTTATCATCAAGTCAGCCTAGAGATGGCTGTACAGAGTAGCACCTAGACTCTCCTCTTCTTACCTGAATACCTACAGCAACCGGTTTATTGAATCTCAGATATAATAACTGGTTCTTTACCTGTGCCTCAGATACCTAAAAGGTCTTCAGTCTCTCCCAGGAGTCCTCTTCCCCCGTCTCGTTGTCCTCCACTACCTCTGGGAGTTTGCTTAATCTCATGTCCATTGAGTGGGTGATGCTATCTAGCCATCTCACCACTCCCTTCTCCTTTTGTCTTCAATCTTTCCGAGCATCAGGTTCTTTTCCAATGAATCTGCTCTTCACATTGGAGCTTAGACATCAGTCCTTCTGATGAATATTCAAGGTTGACTTCCTTTAGGATTGATTGGTTTGATCTCCTTGCTGTCCAAGGGACTCTCAAGAATCTTCTCCAGTACCACAAATAGAAAGCATCAACTCTCTGGAACTCAGCTTTCTGTATGGTCCAATTCTCACATCTATATATTTTTACTGGAAAAACAACAGCTTTGACTAGATGGACCTTTGTCAGCAAAGGGATGTCTCTGCTTTTTAATACACTAAGTTTGTCATAGCTTTCCTTCTAAGGAGCAAGAGTCTTTGAATTTCATGCCTGCTGTCACCATCAGCAGTGATTTTGAAGCCCCCAAAATTAAACTCTATCACTGTTTCCAATTTTTCCCCTATTTGCCATGAAGTGATGGGACTAGATGCCATGATCTTCATTTCTTGAATGTTGAATTTCAAGCCAGCTTTTTCAGTCATCTCTTTCACCCTCCTCATGAGGCTCTTTAGTTCTTCTTTGCTTTCTGCCAGATGGTATCATCTGCATATCAGAGGCTATTAATATTTCTCCTGGCAATCTTGATTGCAGCTTGTGATTCATCCAGCTTGGCATTTTGCATGATGTACTCTGCATAGAAATTAAATAAGCAGGGTGACAATATACAGCCTTCACATTCTCCTTTTCCAGTTTTGAACCATTCAGTTGTTCCATGTCCAGTTCTGTTTCCTGACCTACACACAGGTTTCTCAGGAGGCACATAAGGTGGTCTAGTATTCCCATTTCTTTAAGAATTTTCCACAGTTTGTTGTGATCCACACAGTCAAAGGCTTTAGTATAGTCAATGAGGCTGAATTAGATATTTTTCTGGAACTTCTTTGCTTTATCCATGATCCAACAAATGTTGGCAATTTGATATCTGCTTCCTCTGCCTCCTGGAAATCCAACCACCACATCTGAAAGTTTTCGGTTCAGGTACTGTTGAAGTCTAGATTGAAGGATTCTGAACATCACCATGCAAGCGTGTAAAATGAGTGTAATTGTACAACAGTTTGAACATTTTTTCACATTGCCCTTTTTTGATATTGGAATGACCTTTTCTAGTTTTGTGGCAACTGCTGACTTTTCCAAATTTGCTGGCATACTGAGTGCAGCACTTTAACAGCATCATCTTTCAGGATGTGAAACAGCTCAGCTGGAATTCCATCACCTCCACTAGCTTTGTTTGTAGTGATGCTTCCTAAGGCCCACTTGACTTCACACCCCAGGTTGTGTGGCTCTAGCTGAGTGATCACACCATTGTGGTTATCCAGGTCATGAAGACCTTTCTTGTACAGTTCTTCTGTGTATTCTTGTCATCTCTACTTAATCTCTTCTGCTGCTGTTAGGTTCTTACCATTTCTGCCCTTTATCATGTCCATCCTTACATGGAATGTTCCCTTGATATCACCAATTTTCTTGAAGAGAGTGCCAGTCTTTCCCATTCTATTGTTTTCCCCTATTTCTTTGCATTCTTCATTCAAGAATGAACGTTCTTATCTCTCCTTGCTATTTTCCGGAACTCTGCATTCAGCTAGGTATATCTTTCCCTTTCTCCCTTTCTCTTGCTTCTTCTCTTTCCTCGGTTATCTGTAAGCCCTCAGCAGGCAAACACTATAGCTTCCTGCATTTCTTTTTCTTGGTGATGGTTTTGATCACTGCCTCCTTACAATCCTTTGAACTTCTATCCATAGTTCTTCAGGCACTCTGCCTACCAGATTTAATCCCTTGAATCTATTCATCATCTCTACTGTATAATCATAAAGGATTTGATTTAGGTCATACCTGAATGGCCTAGTGGTTTTTCCCTACTTTCTTCAATTTAAGCCTTAATTTTGTGATAACAAGCTCATGATCTGAGCTGCAGTCAGCTCCAGGTCTTGTTTTTCCTGAGTATATAGAGTTTCTCCATCTTTGTCTACAAAGAACATAATCAGTCTGATTTTGGTATTGACCATCTGCTGATGTCTATGTGTAGAGTTATCACCTGGGTTATTGGAAGAGGAATTTCCTATATTTGACAAATTCTGCTCCCCTCTAAGCATCATTTCTACCAAGCTGCAAGACACAGGTCAGATGTTAGCATAAGCCACCGCTATGCAGATTTCCACTGCCAGGAAAACAAGGCTTGTATTAATTAGGGGTCTGCTTATAGTTGCATTTGTCAGGAATAGATGCTGAAGTAAAATACCTGCTCATAAATATCCATAATATTGAAAGAATAAAAAGGTCTGTGAATTGTCTCAAATATTCAAGTTAATATATAAACTGTCACATAGACCAGCCCAAATTATAGTCAATTCTTAACAATCTTGAATGGATATGATCTTCATTTAATTCATCTAAGGAAACTGTCAAAACTGCTGCTGAGCCCTATAGAATCCATAGTATTTATTTGTTAATATTCCTTCCATTAACAGCCATCACTTACCCCACTTAGTTTCAAGCGATATGCTGATCCCTTTAAGTTCAACTGATCCATTTAAGTTCCTACAATGATATTCAAAATGTTCTAAAATAACACATCCACTAAGAAATTAGAACAGAGGCTGTACATAACTTAGAGATAAAACAGAAATTGCCTTCCTTCTTGCCCATAATCCGGGTGCTCTATGGACATCCTTCTACACTGTGACTCAGGAAGCTCTTTCTTTAGTGCCTTCTCTTAATCACCTGTGGCCATCTAGCAGACAAGAAAGCAATGCCTGCTCTTAACCGCCTTGCCCTGGAAGGGATACCCATTACTTCCACACAGATTTCATTAGCAAGAATAAGTTATATATCCTACCAAAATCCGAGAAGCCTAAGCGGTATAGCCTAGGAATATATTCACTAAGTACAAACACTGTCTCATCATATGTAAAATATATTAGAAGATAAAAGAAAAAAAGGTCGCTCAGATGTAACTAACTCTTTGCAACTCCATGGACTGTAGCCCACAAAGCTCCTCTGTTCATGGGGATTCTCAGGGAAGAAATATGAGTAGATCCATATGCTACTGCTGCTGCTGCTAAGTCGCTTCAATTGTGTCTGACTCTGTGCGACCCCATAGACGGCAGCCCACCANACTCAGACTGGGTCTGGGTTCCCGCCGCTAATTTTGCAGACGTCGGCAGTCCGAGAAGAGGGCGCGTACGTCTCTTAAGATCTCAGTAGGGGTCAGTCGGGCTACCCCTCGCTGGTACTGCCCCTAGAATTTTGAGTTGAAGCAGTGGACGTCGCCCCTGGAGCTGCAGCCCAGAAGGACACTACTGATATGGGTCCGACCCTTGGACCAGATGGGCAAGGACTCCATACGCAGTAGGGAAATCTTGGAAAGCTTTTTACGAAGAATCGCACTGCAGAATCTTGATGCAGGTCCTTCTGTCACCACGCTGTCCCTTGGCTCTTGCTTTCCAGCCACCCTGATTCAGCTCCTGGAGCATTCTGGGCGCTCGTCGCCATTGACCCAGAAGATTCTAACTTTTGGTCTTCGCCTAACGCAGGCTCTCTCTGGCTTCAGACTGAATATTGCATTTCCCGATCCTCGCCCTGCTTGGGCAAAATCTTACATGTTCCTATCAGCCAGCACTTTCCTTTCGCAGCCGTTACATTTATAATTATTTATGGTTTTGAATCGAAGAAGGCAATGGCACCCCACTCCAGTACACTTGCCTGGAAAATTCCATGGATGGAGGAGCCTGGTGGGCTTCAGTCCACCGCTAAGTCTGACACGACTGAGCGACTTCACTTTCACGCATTGGAGAAGGAAATGGCAACTTACTCCAGTGTTCTTGCCTGGAGAATCCCAGGGACAGGGGAGCCTGGTGGGCTGCCGTCTATGGGGTCGCACAGAGTCGGACAGGACTGATGCGACTTAGCAGCAGTGTTTAATGGTTAGACAGTTATGGGTTTTAGGGAGAGAATATCACAGAGGTTAAGTGCCTTCTTTTTCATATATCAGAGACATGACTGAAGCAACTTAGCAGCAGCAGCATGGTTTTGAGTATCTGCCTTTTCTTCTGTGAGGTCCACAGGGCAGGAGTTGTGACTTTGGGATTCATTGCTAAGTCCTCAGGGCTGAGAGGGCTCAAGCAGAGACTCAAATATCCTGTTGCTGTAAGAGTTAAAACAGCAGGGGCTTAAGAGCCCTGGCAGCCTTCTCTTTCTCTGGCCAACAGATCTCTTCTGGGTCCAATTCCAGGGCAAGAAGAGAACTGGGATGGGGAAGGGGAGTTTCAGAAATGCTTAACATCAGGTACAAGGACTTTCCCTTAAGCAAGAGTACCACCCACTGTCAAGCAAGGCACCAGCAGGGATAATAAACTCACTCATGCAGAATAGACTAGCAGACTCCCAGCTCAATTATCTGGTCAATGAGCCAGACTCGGGGGGCGGGGGCGGGGGGGGGGCACTATGGGCAAGACAGAGGGAGAGCTGCTTCTTTTGCCCAAGAGGGCAGTAGAAGTGTTTGGTTTTGACCTTAGGAACTTCCCTCCCTGCTGACCAACTTTGAGTCTCCTCAGGCTTATGGTGAAGTTCAGGGTTGGATCATGCCTTCTGGACACTGCATGATCTGTAGCAGTCAGCTCCTCATCCATGTTAAACCACAAGACTTTTCCTAGCTGTGGAGAGTCTAGCTGGCCATGAAGAACCATTTGTATCTTGGATCTGTATCTCATCCTTCCCTACTAGACTAAGTGGCTTGAGAGTAGGAACCAAGTCCTGAAATCCCTCTGTATTTCCAACATTACTCAACAGGTATGGGTAGCCTGGGAATGAGAAAAGACAGCCCAGCCCACGGGGCAACACTGTGCTGCTGCCCCTGAGGTCAGGGCAAGGACAGTATCATCCGAGAACCCCATCATCTTGATTAAAGGCTGCTTTCTTCCTGAAGAAGCCTCCTTCATATGCCTACCAACAGTAACACAAGAGAGCCACCTACAGTATGTTAATTTTTTATTCATCATAAAGTGCTCAAAACATGAAGAATAAGCTCTTTATAAACAGGCGTTACAACTAGGAAGACAAACAGCAAAGCAGTACTGTGCCTGCTCCCTGCCCACTTCACCTGCAGCTCTCCTCCACGTTGTGGCCAGGAGCATAAACAGCCACAAGAACCCTGGGCTTCAACCCAAAACTCTTAAAGAGACCTCTGCCCTGGGCATTTTAGAAGCCCACAATCAAAGGTAAGCGGAAGACCAGGGTCAGGCCTGGGACTGAACAGTGCCCAGAGGAACATCCAGTGGAGGAGTAATCTTCCTCCTCCTGAAGTGACACCCTCAGTGACCCCCCCAAAACATGACCAAAGTCTTGAGCACCCATGGACACTCTTCAGCTTTGATGAGTGATTCTTAAGGTAGATGACATGACAGGGGCTTTCCCGTGTGTGGGGCTCCTCTGCTTCATCCTGGCAGAAGGAAGACGTCACCCAGACAGCACACCCTTCCCGTGGCTTTCCAAGTGTCCCCACAGGCTGTCTCATGAAGAAGAGGTGGCCACAGAGGAGCTCTCACATTTTCAGTGGGCCAGACGTATCCCCCTTCAGCTCCTCCTCACCCCAGTGTTTGCTAAGGCAGAGTGGCCCCAGCCACCGAAGATTTCCCTGCAGATGCCATGAGGAAGCCTGTCATGTTTACCGCAAGCAAACCAGTGTCAAAGGGTAGACACTTTGTTTCAAAGTGCACTGCAGCAAAGCCAGGCAAGGACATGGGGCAGAGGGACAGGCTGGTCAGCAGCTAGTGGATGAATGAGAGGGCAAGAAAGGCTTTTTCCTAAGTATAGGCAGGGTGGGGCCTCCCACTTCCAGAATGTGGTTTTTATCCTAAGACCCTCCTCAGCTGGGGAGGTGGTGATGGCAGGGAGGCTGAGCGAGCAGCAGCAGCTTGGCCAGACCCTTAGCTGGAATTAACTCTACGGGAAGGGGCAGAGCATGCAGCAGCACTGCCCTACCCTCCTTTCTCACTCCCAGGCTCCCAAGAGATCCAACCCCATGTGCTCAACAGGAGGAAAGGGGAACACCAATCAGGGGGAGAGGTCTACATCCAGAGGCTTTTGACCCCACCCACAAAAGGCACATTTTAATTGGTTTCCAAAAGTTCAAACCCTGCACTAGCAGGGTTTTGGTATCTAGACAGGCAACAAGAACAGAGCTGGAGGCTTGATCCCCAAACATAAGCAACCCAAAGCCCAGAGGTGAGTGAGGAGGCGCTCTCCCAACTCTGGCCCCAGCTCTCCACACATTCACACGTGACACTCACTAGGTGCAAAAGTCAGAAGAGGAGGGCGGGAGTGGCCTCCGTCTTCTCCCTCCATCCACGCTGCACTCGCTCATGAAACAAGCAGACTCGGACACGGCAGAGAAAGGCCAGACCACGAGGCTCCCTGCTCCCAGGGGCATGGGTGTGAGGCTGAAGAGGAGGCACCCTGGTTGCCCACAACTCACAGCCACATGGGCAGCTTGGTCCCTGCCACAGCCCCAGTAATACTAGGAGCCCTCCAGAGGTGGAGGGAGGTGGAGAGGACAAGGGTTTCGCTGCGGAAGAAATGGGGGTAATAAAGTAGGTCCCAGGTACCACATCAAATTGGAGCTCACCCTGGTTTCATCTAGAGGGCTAAATTCTTTGTTCCAATTCTCTGGAGCCCCCATAGCTAAGGGGTATGAAAACAGGCAGGTGGGAAAGACCCAGAGCTCCCAAAGACACACAGGTTGCCCACAGTACTTGACGGTGTCAATGGGAGTCCACACGGCCCCCTTTCCAGCAGCCCCAGCTGAGGGAGGAGACAGGGGGAACAGGGTGGGACTTAGTTCAGCGGGAGGGAGGGAGGGAGTGGCCCTGTGGGATAGCAGGTCTGCGCCAACCCTCCGGGAATGGGGGTGAAGGGGGCTACTTGGGGGGAACCCCCGGCCCCCCACAGCCCCATTTCCCAACCCCGGCCCTAGGAGCTGCCTCTGTCCCCAATGCCAGGGACAGCCTGACTGGCTTCAAGGCTCTGGCCAAGTGGGGCCAGGGGCCAGGCCTGCTTCTTGCTCCAGCCTGCCTGGCATGCCTCCCCCACCCCCAAACCTCGAAACGCCTGGCATCTCTTCAGAGTACCACACGTCTGGTCTGAAACCCCTGGCACCCAGCTGGACCTCACCTTCAGCCTCTTGGCGTCCGCAGTCTGGCCAACCTGGGAGGCTGGAGCCACAGGCTGAATGCTGCCAGAGGTGACTGTCTTGAGCTTCTCCAACCCACTGCTCAGGGCTGTGCTCAGACTGGAGCGGGACTGCTTCCGGTCAGGGCTCCCCTCCACTGGGGCAGTGCTGAGGGGCCTCACAGGGTGGGGACTGTGAAGACAGACGGGAGACGCGTCACGGGGAGGACGAGTGGCACAAAGGAGAAGCGGCCAGCAGGGCTCACCACCTGGCGGCCCCTTGCCCTGCTCTCCGCCTGCCACCACCTGCCCCCTCCCTCCCTCAGACCCCTCCCTCTTCACGGAGACAGCCCAGGCGGTGGTACCAACTTCTCTGGATCTGATCCCAGCCTTTCTTAGGACCTAATCCTAATCACAACTCCCTCCCTCCTCTTCTCTATTGTAGCTTTTCTCCAGGGTGATGATCGATCCTCCCAGTTTCTTAATTTTCCCAGGACGGGGGATTCCCAGCAGGCAGGTCTTTTAGTGCTAGAACCGGAAAGACCAGGCACACCTGTGGGGCTGGGTCACTGGCCTACCTCACTCTACTGGTTGCTTGCTAGCAGCATTTACACAGGCCTGAGAAACACTCCCTCGAGCTTGTCTGAACTTGTCTTCATCTAGCCATCCCCCTCAGTCATCTCCACCTCCTCTTCCTTCTCACCAGCCTCCCCAGAGCATGCGGACTGCATTCTCTCTGTAAGTTCCCACCTTTCGTCGACTCCTCAACCCATTAGGACAGCGGCCCCCACTGGCCTGTCACAAGCGTTCCTGCTGAGGCCACCGACCCCTCAGCTCTCACCTCACTGACCTCTCTGTGGTTCTCCCCTGGCTGCTCCTTCTCCCAGGTTGGAAACCCAAAACCTCTGTCTGGCTTCCAGACACCTGACATCCTTCCCAGTCTCAGCTGAGGGTCTGTCTGCTTCTCGGTTCCCGCCCCAACCCCTACCCAGCCCAGACTGCACCCCTGAGCTCTAGACCTATGTAGACAGTTGCAGACTGGCTCCTGCAGCCCAGACTGCACCCCTGAGCTCTAGACCTAGGTAGACAGTTGCAGACTGGCTCCTTCAGGGTCCACACTCGCCTCCAGCCTGACTGCCCTTTCCGGTGCTCCCCGGCAGAGAGTATCAGGCACCATTAGCTTCTTATGGCTCCAATCAGAAACCCAGGAAGCCCTCTGAACGCCCTCCTTCCGCTTCAACCTTGACAAACATCAAGCTCTGCTGCCTTCTCCCACACTATCCCCTTCCCCTCCAAGCCAGCACTGGGTAAGACTTTTTCCAGCCACACCCACCAACCACCTCCAACCGCTCCCCCATCCGCTGTGGATAACGGTCTCCCCTCCCCGGCAGCTCCCTATCAAAGTATGTGTGTTCCAAGTCGCTTCAGTCATGTCTGATTCTTTGCAACACCATGGACTGTAGCCCGCCAGGCTCCTGTGTCCATGGGATTCTCCAGGCAAGAATACTGGAGTGAGTTCCCATGCCCTTCTCCAGGGGATCACCTAACCCAGGGATTGGACCCGGGTCTTCTGCAGTCCTGCANCTTTGCAACACCATGGACTGTAGCCCGCCAGGCTCCTGTGTCCATGGGATTCTCCAGGCAAGAATACTGGAGTGAGTTCCCATGCCCTTCTCCAGGGGATCACCTAACCCAGGGATTGGACCCGGGTCTTCTGCAGTCCTGCATTGCAGGCAGATTCTTTACCACTGAGCCACCTGGGAAGTCCCTATCAAAGTAAGAAAACACAGTCTCCACCACAACCGGGCCCCAGGTCTGTCCTCCGGCCCCTACTCTCTCTGTCCTTCCAGCCAGAGGAAAACATGCTCTCCGTCACCTTCAGGTTTTTATAAAAGCTGTTCCTCTGTCTGGAACACTGTCCCTCTGCCTGTCGGCCTGCTAACGCCGGTTCATATTTCAAGGCTGTGCAAGTCCATTTCTTCCAGGAAACCTTCCTGATCCCCCCCCATGCCTACTAGTGTGACCCTCCTCGGAGATCCCCCAGCACCCGGTACCTGTAACAGGTACTCAAACTGCAAGCACTAGCCTCCAAATCAACGTACCTGCCTCTAGGGCACCTCTCAAAATCTTCACTTACTTCACAGAGGATTTGGACTGTTCAGTGTGAGGAAGCACAGCGGCTTAGTCCAAGGCCCTGACTACACTGGAGGGAGGCCCAGCCAGCCCCAGAGAAGCCAGCTCTGGCACTCAGGACAAGGCTGCAGATTCGGTGTCGACCCAGGAGGAGAGGCAGAGAGCCCAGGCGGGGGCAGACAGTAGGGAAAAGAACACATCCAGCCTGTCCTGCCCACGGAGGCTTCACATGAGGAGGAGGATGTAAAGGCTGCACTCAGGCCACCGAGGGGCTGTGCCAAAGGAGGGGAGGAATACAAGTGGGGCACAGAAACACCCTGAATGGGGGCTTGGTGTCCTGAGCCCTCGGTCTGCTTGTCTGCTACGTCTGAGGGACCCCAGACCCCGTGACTCTCACAGACTTCATTTCCTCATCTGAGAAATGGGGACAGCTTTACTTGGCCCATCCATGTCATGATGTAAGGAACGTGCCAAGTACAGACGTGATGTCAACTCTGAAGAGAATAAAACTTCCAGAAAGTAGTGAGTATAACTGGAAGTGGTACTGGAATGTGGCAGCGCCAGCTGAGGGTGCTGTCATCAGAGCAAGGGAGCTGTAATCACCTCCTCTCTCCCACCTCTGGGATCAGCATCACCACTCCTCCCCAGAACAGCAGCCGGAGCAGCCCAGACTCCTTCCCACCCACTTCTCAGAAATCAGCACTGGCCCTCTGGGGCTTCCCTCCCCTGGCTCACTTTTGTCTGCTGTCTGGATTGGGAACTCCTCGGGAATACAGCAGGAGCAGTGTCTTTCATCTCTGTTCAGTGGCTGACACACAGTGGACACTCAGTGAATTTGGATGACCAAAGGTATGAGCTGGTGGGCTGGGGGCCTCCAGAGGCCAGTGCGAGAGCCTGTGCCTCCTGCCACCCACCCCTGCCTCTTCACTCAGCTCTCCCAGAGCGCCAGACTCCCTCTGAATTTTGCTGCTCCTGCTAAGTCGTACACCACTCCCCACAGTGACCTAGCTCTGCAGGACTCAGCTCTGGTCACCCCCACCAGGTCTCGGCCTCCTAAGTCTCCCAAACAGACCAATGCCACAGTGACCACAGCCTCACAGGCATCCACTGACCTCTCGGCCAGCCCTAAGCACACTGGGACCACCCCGTGCAAGGCACAGATGCAGACCAACGAGGCCCCTGCTGGAGTCAGAAAAAAACAAACCTTTCTTCTGGGGGTCACACCCAGGGGACATCTTAGATTTTCTTTTGTCCTCTAAAGGTATTTTGGCTCTCCTCTCTGACCCCAGTACCAGCCCCTCCCCTCTAGTCTCTGCCTTCACAACCTACTCCCCCAGGCCTGCCTTGGAGGACACGGCCCCCTTCTGACAAGCTGAACTGCCCCAGCCTCCCTTGTGCTGGGAACCTGAGCTCTCATCTCTGCTCCCCCGCTGGCCCCTATCATTCTCCCCACTCCATGCCTCCCCTCCTCACCTTATCATCATCCCCCAGCTCCTGACCTATGCGGGGGGCACCTGCTGGCCCAAGGTCCCAGGAGGAAGCAGCCTCCGAGCCAGCACCATGGAAGGCTCGTGTCTCCAGAGCTCTGAGGTGAAGGAACCCCTCCCCACCCCCGGAGGGGCTGAGTCGGGAACGTGAGCGCCTCAGGCCTTGGGCCGCTCTGCCCCCACCCCCTTTCCCCCGGAGCGCGTTTTCCGGTGGCCGCTCACCTGGCACTGGGCTGTGGATCCTCAGCTGGTCGTGTCTCCAAGGGCAGAAGCGCAAGCGGGGAGGCTGGGGTGCCTGCAGCGTGGTCCTCCCCAAGTGGGGTGAGGGGGCTCCCAGTCGGGGAGGCTGGCTCCCCAGGGGCTCGGGAGGAAGAGGCCAAGGTCCAGGCTCCAGGCAGGGGACAGCACGGAGGGCTGGGGGCCCCGTGGCGGTGGCTGGCCCCGGGCAGGACAGGGGGTGGGGGCAAGGCAGGTTCTAGGGGGGTGGGCAGCTCTTCTGGACCAGAGCGGATGGAAGAGTCCCTGGACCCTGGAGGGGATGTGGATGGGAGGCTGGGGGGATCCTGGCTCCCCTGAGACGTGAAGGGCTTCAAGGCATCCTCCTCTGAGAGCCACAAGTCAGCCTGTCGGTGGCTGCCTGACAGGAACCCAGGCCCCTCTCCTACTGGATCCTGGCACTCGGCCTCAGGGTCTTCTCTCTTTGGAGTCCCCCACATCTGCTGACTCTGAAGAGCCAAGCTCTTTGAGTAACGGGGCGTGGGGGCAGGGCCCTGAGGGCAGCTGGTGGGCACAGAGAGGCAGGGCCCGGATGCCACGGGAGGGCTGGCATCCTCTGCTAGAGCTTCTGGGCCTGGCCCACCCAGCGCGGCTCCAGAGGAATGGCTGTCAGACTCCAGCTCGGGCTTCTGGGCCTCCTCCTCCTCCTGCTCGTCCTCCTGGGGACCACGGACAGGTGCACTTGGGATGACAGCTTCTTCTCTCGTCTCTGACCCCTTGCGACTCAGCCCCCCTACCGCCTCCTCCTCCTCCACCGCCTCTGCCTTCTTCTCTTCCTCTGCTGCCGCCGCCTCCTTCTCCTGGGAATCTGAGGGGGTGAAGAGACGCGGTGGCTTGGGAGGTGGTGTCTGGGGCTGCAGCCCCTGGTCCAACTCCCACTCAGGCTTGGACTCTGAGTCTGGCTCCGGCAGGGGCAGCCCCTCGCTCCTCTGGGGGCTCACAGGTTCTGGTGACTGTGGCTGCATCTGGGGAGGAGGAGGCAGCTCATCAGACGACCCTCCCTGCAGGACCGGTGAGGCAGTCTCCGCCGCAGGAGAAACGGTGACCACATCCCATGGCCAGGAATCATCCACTGTATCGAGCTCGTGGAAGAGCTGGCTTCCACCTCGGCAGGTCTCCTCGTCCTGGTGGGCCTCAGGGGTGCCGTCTGGGCCAGGCAGCCTCTCCCACACGCTGATCACTTCTGGGGAGCTAAACAGAGATGTCGCGCTGTCTGCCGGACTCTGCCCTGCTTCCCCTCCTGGGGCCGGCAACTCCCTGTCTGCTCCGGAGGCTGAGGCTCCCGGGTGCAGCTGGGCTGACGCGCGGGGCAGACAGGCCCCTTCTGACCCGAGGGGCCCTGGGTCAGCCACACTCGTGCTCGGAAAGTCCAGTCCCAAGTCCAGAGGAACTCTGGGCTCCAGCCACACGCTGCTCCCACCTCTTTCTCCTCCCTCAGGGTCCCCCTGGGGCTCAGCTGCCTTCATTGTCATGGCCCTGGGGCCTGGGTCTTGCAGCCCAGTCGCCTCCAGCCCCGCTCCTGGTGGGGCCAGGATCTCATTCCTGGCCTCTGGACGCAGCCTGCTGGCAGCAAAGATGTTGAAGGTGTCGTCCCACTCAGGCGGGGCTTTCCCAGGGGAGGCCAGGGGGGTGGGGTTGGCCCTCGAGGCACTGGGGAGAGAGGGAGCAGGTGAAGGAGAGTTTAGTGCTATGTCGGCTATGAGTTCCTCGAAGAAAGGGTTGCTCTGCAGGGAGGTGAGGAACGGGTTGGTGAGACCCGAGAATCCAGATGGGGTGGCTTCGGGGATGGCGGCGGCAGCGGCAGCAGCGGCAGCAGCAGGGGAGGTGGCTGCACCAAGGTTAGTGCTTAGCAGGGGAGCAGTGGGGGGGGCCGGAGTGCAGGGGGAGCAGGGGTGGTGGTGAGGAAGAGCAGCCAGGCCAGATTCTACCTGAGGAGACACGTCCAGGCTGTGGGGGAGACAAAATCGTGAGCCTCCGGGTTAATGCCAAGACTGGAGAGCCCCCTGCTGAGCCCCACGGCCTGCCCCCCACCCGCCTGGGGAAGAGGTGCCACAGTGCTACGCGGGCTGGGCTCAGGGACGCGGGCCCGGGGACAGAGGGAAGCCGCCGGCGCGTACACGATGAGGCAGCACCCCCAGGACGAAGATGCTGGACAGACCTCATCTGATCCCCACACCAACCCCGAGGAGCAATACTCCCATTTTACAGGTGGCATCCCAACCACGAGCCCCTGCTGACAACTACTCAATGCCAGACTACCATCTGAAGAACCAACTAGAAAGCACTTTACATCTCTTTATGGACAGAGGAAAGAAAATACCGGCTGGTTGGGACAGGATAGACAGACCAGAGAAAAGCCAGGCGCAGGTATGTGGCTGGACGAAGTCAGGACTAACAGAACCCAGCTGGTGCCTGACCTTCTGACCCCTGAAACAGCCTGGGTCCTCCTGAGCCCTGGCAGAAATGGAAGGTGACGATGGGGCTGTTATCAGATGCGACACGGTATCAAGCAGACAGAACCTTCTGTTGTGGCCTTCTCGCTTCTGGGAGGGGTTCCATAACCAGCCAAAGAGGAAGAGGCACTGCTGAGGATGTCTGCCGCCAGGCGTCCACCTGGCCCGGCACCCGGCAGGCAGCCTCTCACCGAGGACACCCGCGGGCCCGGCTTGGAAGTGACCCCGCGGGGGAGACCAAGGCTGGAACGTGGCAGCAACAGCAACTCTAGATGTCACCAGGGGCCTCCCGGGGTCCCCCACACAGATCCCTGGCTCCCCTGGGAACTTCACTCCCTGACGATACACTCACATTAACCAAGACGCTTGCTGGCCTTCAGGTGCCCCCTCCGGGCTCTCCTTGGGGGGAGCACAGCCTGCACTTATGCCTTATCTATGGCAGCAGCTGACTTGAGGGCAATGGGAAGGGACAGTCTCTAAAATGCGAGCTCTTGGCTTCTCCGGGACACCCCTGGGACCCAGACAGAAGGCCAGAACGATAGCACAGCAAAACAGGGGGGCCTGACACCCTCATTTTCAGCAGTCTGACAATGCCGTGCAGCTCAGCCCACCTGTCAGGCCCAGACCTCAGTGGCCTCGCCTGCTATTTCGAGTGCCATCTTCCATCCCCACAAGCCCTAAGACCCCCAATTCCTCGATCCCTGCCAGCCCAGGTGGAAACATCCCGAAGAACTCCTGTACACCCGTCTTCTCCATTCAAGCAGCTCCTTCCCATGGGGAAATGCTGGGGGCGAACTCTGAGGTGGCAGAGGCCAGGCTTCAACAGTCAGCCCACGAGGAAGGAGGGCAGGGGTAGGAGAGGTGCCTACAGAAAGAGGCCCAGGAGTCTGGAGCCAGGACGCTTCCGGGGGGCCAGAACCCAGTCGGAGGAGGTCCCAGGGGGCTGGGCGGAGGCCGGGCCGCTGTCTGCAGACACCAGGGGCAGGTGATGGGGAGGAGTCACAGGAGGGCTTCCCAGACAGGCTGGAGCCTATCGGCCTAGTTTCAAAAGGCGGGACACAGGGCTTCGTGAGACCCCAACCCCTGGGCTTCTCTTAAGAATCCAGCTTCCAGAGACTCTTCTGAGCCTGTTTTTGCCCTGTAATAACCCCGGCAGGCAGGGAAGAAAGAGTGGGGGGCGGGGCTTGTACAGTCCTGCCTTCTCCCACCGCACCAGGGCTTTCCAGAACAGCTCTGTCTCTACGGTCAAGACACAGTAAAGACACTGAGAGAGGGAGGACCCTGGGCCCAGAGCTCCTTTCTCCTTTCCTCCAGAAACGTCTGCCTCAGAGGCCAGGAGAGCAAAGCCCCACCACCACGTGGTCCAGTCCACCCCACCATCAGGGCACCAACCCTGCTGGCGGGCTCGGCCCCAGAGGCAAGGCTGAGCGAAGCGGAGCCAGCTCTTCCCAGTGCCTTGATGACAACTGGACAGAGGAGTCTGGCGGAAGCAGGTCCATCAAACATTAAACAGCCCCAAGCTTAACCCCACAGCCCTCAGCCTCGGCCTGGCCCCACTCACCCGTGCAGTCTTGCAGCAATCTGGCGGACTGTCAGAGCCACAGGGCAGGAGAGGGCAGGGGAAGAGCCGGGAGCCGTCGGCTCGGCTGGCAATCCTCCCTCCACTGGCTCCCCAGAGGGGCACACAAGCCCGTTGGTATGGCACCCGCAAATGGCTTTCCCTAGAGGAAGGGGCTCCAGGTGCAAAGCCTAGCTAGCAGCCGCCCCAGAGGCAGCGCTCCACTTCATCCGTCCTCCCTGCCCCGTGTGTCCCCGGCTCCACACCAGCTGCACATTCTGCAAGTCCTCACTTTACAAAGTCCCCTCCCAGGGACTCCTTTGCGGTCCAGTGGTTAGGACTCCATGCTTTCACTGCGGAGGGCCCAGGTTCAATGTCTAGTCAGGGAACTAACAGCACCCACGTTGTGCAGCCGGGGCAAAAACAAAAAAAAACTCCCCTCCCTACCACTGCACCTGGCACAGATCAGAAACGCGTTGCTGTGTGGGGCTGTCTTTGCAGGGTATGCTCTGAGAACAGGGCCCACTGTGCCAGCCCCACACACTGCTGCCCTGTTCCTCCCGACCCCCTCCAAGCATCGAGGCTTCAACACATCCTGACTCGTCTGCTCTTCCAGGACCAAAAGCTGGGGAAAGAAATCAGAAGTTCAAGGGTCTCTGCCCCTCCGGTGTGAGAGAGTAAAATTTCAGGGCCTTAGTGTTGCTTCAGGAACCTTATAGCAATCACACGAACCCACCACTTAACATAGCAATCGTCTGCTCACTCTGACAGGCCCCCTCTTCTTTAACACAGCTGTCACTGGGTGACTCCCTACAGCATGAGGAGGACACCCCTGTAGCTAGGGACCGGGCTGCACTGGTGGACAGCTCTTCCTTAGACTGAGACGAGCCATGTGTCCTTGTTATTTCCACGCACTGGTCCCAGGGGCATCAGTTCAGTTCACTTCAGTCGCTCAGTCGTGTCCGACTCTTTGCGACCCCATGAATTGCAGCACGCCAGGCCTCCCTGTCCATCACCATCTCCCGGAGTTCACTCAAATTCATGTCCATCGAGTTGGTCATGCCATCCAGCCATCTCATCCTCTGTCGTCCCCTTCTCCTCCTGCCCCCAATCCCTCCCAGCATCAGAGTCTTTTCCAATGAGTCAACTCTTCGCATGAGGTGGCCAAAGTACTGGAGTTTCAGCTTTAGCATCATTNACTAGTTTTCTGTGAGTATGGTTTCAGTGTGTCTGCTGTCTGATGCCCTCTTGCAACACCTACCATCTTACTTGGGTTTCTCTTACCTTGGAAGAGAATAAGAGAGTGTCTGGACGGGATCAATTGTAAAAGATCACGAATATAAATTTGATAAGGAGAAATGTGAATCCATTAAGATAGGAGCAGACAATGAATAAGTAGTACAGTAAATGCATTAGATCCAAATGCAATCAAACCATGTTTGAGGCAGGGAATCAGTAAGTGACTTGGAAATATAAGATAGTGGATTCAGTAGGGAACAATGGCACATTAAAGATATCCACAGGCNCGGGATCAATTGTAAAAGATCACGAATATAAATTTGATAAGGAGAAATGTGAATCCATTAAGATAGGAGCAGACAATGAATAAGTAGTACAGTAAATGCATTAGATCCAAATGCAATCAAACCATGTTTGAGGCAGGGAATCAGTAAGTGACTTGGAAATATAAGATAGTGGATTCAGTAGGGAACAACGGCACATTAAAGATATCCACAGGCTAATCCCGTGAGCCTCTGAATATGTTATCTCTCAAGGCAAAAGGGATTTTGTGGATGTGATTAAGTTAAAGATCTTAAAGTAGGGGACCTCAAGGGCCCTTTTACGGGAAAGACAAGAATTTGAGACAGGGAAAAGAAATGCAACAATAGAAACAGAGGGTCAAAGTCAGAGCGAGGTTTGAAGATGCTATGTTTCTGACTTTGAAGAGGAAGATAGGATAGTCAGTAGCCTCTGGAAGCAGAAAGAGCTGAGAAAATGTATTCTCCCCTAAAGATTCACTTTAGACCTTTCATCTCCAGAACTATAGTATAAAACAAATGTGTTGTTTAAACTTCTAAGATCATTATGATGGCAATTTAAAACTGATACAGCTGTTCAACGAGTGGAAGACGTGAAGTCATTGGCAATGACACAAACTAGGATAGGACATGGACTACAGTGTGGTCAGTGAAAATGAGGTCAAGGAGCTCAGACATGCTGAAGGTGAGCACCCACGTCAATGCTGAAGTCAAGAAGAATGAAGAAAGTTATCTGGATGCTCATATCTTCAATGAAGGAGCGGGAAGGTTTGCACATCACCAAAAAGAAATGTATTTCAGAGGGTCTTGTCTTTTAGAGGAAGGAAGGAGAAGGGACAATGAAACAGAATAAGCACAACTATCTCCTCCCCAAGCTCTATTACATGTGAAGTATGAGATATAAAAATAGTCAGTAAAGAGAGCTATTGATAGAAGAGAATCAATATCCTCAAAGATGACCAGGATGCAGTTAANAAGGAAGGAGAAGGGACAATGAAACAGAATAAGCACAACTATCTCCTCCCCAAGCTCTATTACATGTGAAGTATGAGATATAAAAATAGTCAGTAAAGAGAGCTATTGATAGAAGAGAATCAATATCCTCAAAGATGACCAGGATGCAGTTAAAGAAAAAAAGTGAAGTGAAGGTAATGATGAGCAGAAAGCCAAAAATACCAAGGGTTTCAGATTTTGGTGACAAACTGTAAGGGCACAATGAAAAAGTGTAAAATACAGGATGGAAGCAAATTATCTGGTCGAATTAGAGAATGTTTCAGGTTTACGGAGCATGAGTCTCGGAATAACCTATGAACCGAGATTCTGGGGCTCCTGAAGGTGACTTTGATAAACTGAAGTGTAAAGCATGATGGAATCTGTCCTGATGCTTTTCTCAGGAGGGTAAGCAGTTCAAAACACAGCATTTGGGGAAGGTTATTGTCTTAGGTGTTTGAAGTGATGAGGTGAATCCAAGAGTAACTATCTTACCAACAGGGATCCTGAGCTCTTTGGGATTCCTCATAAGCCTATTTGGGGTTGAGGGGAGGTTTGACTTATCAGCAACACAATGAACTAGAAGGTTTTGCTAAAAATCATTTAAGTCCATATAGAGCCCTCAAGCCTCCTTTGCAAATTCCAGAAAGTTCACCATGGCTATGGGAGGGGCAGTGGACCGCTCATCAATCTGCTGTGGAACTATGGTGAAGAGAAGGGCAAGCAAGGGGAAAAATTAGCACTATTTCAGAAGGGTTTTCCTTGGTCTACAGTCCTATTATTTCCATGAATTCAGGTATCTTAGTAATAAATATTACTCTTTTTAGAAACATAATCTCATATTTGGAAAAAAAATAATGTATAAGAAAGCTGAACAGAATTAGAACAGTGAGACCAAAAAGGACAAGGCACACTGCGAATGAGAAGCAGCGCAGATTGAAATGTTTCACAAACACAGAAAGAGAATTGGTTTTTCTACAACCTATGAGTGTTTGGGCAATCTTAAAACCTCAAGCCTCTAGTGGAAAAATCCTAACATTTTAGAGAAAAACTATGTTCTGTCTTGATTCCAGCTTGTGCTTCATCCAATTCAGCATTTCGCATGATGTACTCTGCATATAAGTTAAACAAACTGGGTGACAATATACAGCCTTGATGTACTCTTTTCCCACTTTTGAAGCAGTCCGTTGTTCCATGTCCAGTTCTAACTGTTGCTTCTTGACCTACATACAGGTTTCTCAAGAGGCAGGTGAGATGGTCTGGTATTCCTATCTCTCTAAGAATTTTCCAGTTTGTGTGATCCACACGTCAAAGGCTTCAGCACAGTCAATGAAGCAGAAGTAGGTGTTTTTTCTGGAATTCTCTTGCTTTGTCTATGATCCAACAGATCACAATGATTTGATTTGATTCCTCTACCTTTTCTAAATCTAGCTTGAACATCTGGGAGATCTCTTTCAGAAATCTATTATAAACTCTATAGTCTTCAAAGTTTTTAGAGGCAAATAGAATTGTCTTGATATCTAATAACATGCAGACTTGGGCTTCAAGGCAAGTGAAAATAAGCTTCACTTTATATGAGACACAAGTATAAGCCTCTGTGAAGACATACTGCCCCCAAATAGTTACTTCCTGGGCAATGAAAGCAATTTTATACTCCTCTGTCTTTATGAGGTAGTATTAGTTTACATGTAACAGTCAAAGGCAGTAAGAGCTACACGGAAACTATAAGTCATGGAGGGTTGTGATAAGGACCTTCTAGAAAAACTAGATAATAAGAGAAACTAAATTTTACTGTGAAAAAATTATGATAAATAATAGAACTGGAAATGTGGAAGTTTCACAGCTAAAACTGGGTCTATGAAGTGTTCAGCACATTCCACGGGAAAGAGAACTACATTTAAGAGACACGGACAGTTACCAGAGGGACGTCCTCCCCTGTACAAGATATTCCTATGGCTTTCTCATGGGCTGAATAAAGTCTCTCCCTTCCTCTTGTTTCCATTCCATATTTCCCACACAACTTTCTAAGTACAATCCAGTTTTCCTGGCACCTTGGTGTAGGAAAATAGCTGAGCCAGAACAAGTATTCTAGTCACCAGAAAGGGTGGGATTGTCTGAAGTCTTTGCTGAGACTGAATTACAGTCCAGCTTCTCCCAGGTCCAGTCGGCGTCCTTCACTGCTCTTCCCAGTGTTGATTCAAATGCACTTTAATTCTTATAGCCTAATCTCGAGCTCACAGTTCAACATCCCTGAAAACCCAACCTCCAACCTCTATCTTTAAGCACAGTAGGAACCAGGTGTTTTCAATTGATGTTGTCAGCAATCTATCTTTCAGATCCACATTAAATTCATTTTTAACAAATTAGTCCTCTGTGATAGAGGTTTTTATGTCAGTTCACCAGAGTGTTTTTTTTTTTTATTTTCAAAATCGGCCCTGTAATAATAAATTTATCTAATGAAAATTGTATAAACAAGTGCAAGAAGTAAAGTAAGCGATTTGTTATCCAAGGAGTTGTTGCAAGAAAGCTGAAAGTGTCTAAAATTAGAGAGAACGTCAGAGTCTTAACCATGTGAGCCACCAGGGAAGACCTAGAGAGAATGCGACACACACACACACAAAAAGTCACCCAGCAGAAATGAAAAGTTATTTTTGTTTCTCACAGTAAACTATTAGACATACGGACCTAGACATAAGATGCTAAGGGACTTGACTTATAACAATAAAATTATTCAAAGCAATGTCAGCAAAAGTAGGATGACTAGAAGCAACTCATAGTATCACTATAACACACGAAATGATTACTCTGGCATTTATCGCAAATGGGACAAAAGTAGAAACATTTGAAGGGTCAACACAGAAACTGGATATAAAAAAGTGAATAACCCAATCAAACAAAATGGGCAGAAAGTCTAAACAGACATTTCTCCACAGAGGACATAGAGATGGCCAAAGGGCACATGAAAGGATGCTCAACATTGCCAATTATTAGAGAAATGCAAATAAAAACTACAGTGAGGGATTACCTCAGATTGGTCAGAATGGCCGTCATCAACCAGTCTACAAATAATAAACAAAGAAGGTGTGGGGGAAAAGGAACTCTCCTACGCTTTTGGTGGGAGTATAAACTGGTACGACCGCTTTGGAGAACAGTTTGAAGGTTCCTTAAAAAACTACACACAGAGGTACCATATGATCCGGCAATCCTACTCCTTGGCATACACCTGGAGAAAACCAGACTTCTAAAGGATATATGCACCCCAATGTTCATAGCAGCATGACTTACAACAGCCAAGAAATGGAAGCAACGTTAATGTCCAGACGAACGGGTAAGAAGATGTATGTATACACAATGAAATATTAATCCGCCACAGAAAAGAAGGAAATAATGTTATTTGCAGCAACATGGATAGACCTAGAGATCACCATATTGAGTAAAACAAGTCAGTCAGAGACAAACATTATGTTGCTTATACACATGGAATCAAAAAAAAAAGTGATACTAATGAACTTATTTACAAAACAGAAATAGACTCATAGACATAGAAAACAAACATGGTCACCAAAGGGGATGGAGGCGGCGAGAAATAAACTAGAAGTTAGGGGTTAAAACACACATTACTAAAGTGTATAGATAAGAGACGAACAACAACCACCTACTTTATAGCACAGGGAACCATACTCAGTATCTTGCAATAACCTGTAAAGGAAGAGAATATAAAAAAGAATATGTATATGTTTATATTTCTATATATGTATAGTATATGTATAACTGAATCACTTTGCTACATTGCTGAAACTAACACATTGCAAAATCAGCTATATTTCAATAAAAATCTTTTTAAATAGAAACTGACTAAAAATCTAAGAACTGATACAATTAAAACAAAATTAACTAGAAAGCAAGAGGAAACTCACATCAAATATTAAATTTTACCACCATTTTTTATAAATAATCTAAAGGTTTAAATATGACATGGAAAACTGGCAGAAAACTCTAGTGCTAAATGTTGTTGATACAAAAGCTACATTCAAAAAATGTGAAGTAAACAGAAATTGAAAAATTCATACAAAATGGTACTGGTCTTTGATGATAAAATATTGCTTTCCAAATATGAAATTTAAGTACTGCAAAAATAAATCACCCTGTGAGCCTCAGAATTCACCAACTATAACTTCTTTAGAGTGTCCATATAAAGAAAAATAAAAACCAAGCATCTTCTAAAGCTTTGAAAAGCATCCCCAAGTATAAATTGTGGTAATCTTTGTAAGTAGTTAAAAGACATAAGATTTTGATAAATTGGTAGACACATCATACAGTGAAGTTTCATTTGGGAAATTTAATTTCAGAAAATTAGTTTTTGTAGAATTGATTTTCATTGAGTTAATCTGCCTCTAGCAAGAAAGCCACTGGCAGTTATATATTCTACCAAGCTGACCAATGCCAGCTAAAATGTATACTTTGTTCCGAGGCTTCCAACTGAAGTCCTAGCAGTAATATTGACCAAGACAGTTTGAGTCATGAGCTCATCGTGTACCAGCGATCATGGCCAGGGGTATGGAATACAGTGATCACTCAGGCTTGATGCTTGTGACACCCTCTAAACTAGAACAATAAGCAGGCCCATCTTAATCCCGTGGACTGCATGTAGGAGAAGAAAACTCTCAAAAGGAAAATTGGAATCTATTATCAGGTAAAAGGGGTAGAGTCATTTGTTACATATTTCATTCCGAGACTTCAAATAAACTTTTTTCTTGTTTAGCAGCTTTTCTCTAACCATTGCTAATGGAGCCAAGTTTAACCATGGCTTTCAAAAGAGGGAATCTTATCACACATTCACTGGTTCAACCCACTTGAACTCAGAAAGCAAATGAAAATTTTTTCTTCAAAAACAAAAATGTGTTTGCTCCCCAGTAACAAGCTGTAAAGAAGAAATGTTATCCTTTCATCTATCTTATGATTTCTTTAATCACTCTGCTTTTTTTGGCTTGGATTCCAACTTTCAAATTACTATTATTATTACACTTCTAATGATAAGGAAGAATGTTTCCAAGTTCAAGTAGATATAATTTGATGCATGTTTGATATATCATAGATATTAGTTATTACTTAATTTCACTGAAAATAGTCTTTCTGATATTCAGAAGTTTTTTGCTATATACCAGAATTTTAATTATGTTAATTTTTTAAAATTTGAACTATCATTACTTTCTGTCATGTTTACTCTCTGAATCAATTAGCTCCACCCTGGATGACTGAGAGCTGGCATTTTTGTAATAAAGCAAAATCAAAGTATCAAATACAAGTGTCTAAACTGAATCTTCCTGGTGGCTCAGATGGTAAAGAATCTGCCTGCAATGCAGGAGAGCCAGGTTCAATCCCTGGGTTGGGAAGAGACCTTGGAGAAGGAAATTGCAATTCACTCCAGTATTCTTGCCTGGAAAATTCCATGGACAGACGACCCTGGTGGGCTGCAGTCCATGGAGAGGCAAAGAGTCGGACAAGACTGAGTGACTAACACTTTCTTTTTTCCAAAACTGAATCTTCATGTTATACTGAAAATGTTCTTATATGTTTTCCTTCAATAATCATTCAGTAAATGATGAGTCAGTAACTGTGAGCCAAGCACTGTTCCTAGAACTAAGAACACAGCTGAAACAAGTGGCTTACCCTCATTTAAAAGAGGAAGCAGAGAGCAAATAAAATAAGTACATTATATCAGGTATTGGTAACTATTAGGAAGAAAACAAAGCAGGGCAAAGAAACAAAGAGAGGGCAAGGGGGGTACTTTTGACGGAATGCTCAGAGTTTGGGGCACTCAATAAATAATACACTCAAGTTCTATTTCACTTGAGAAAAAAAAAAAAGGAAGAGGCAAATAAGAAACCAAATGTCATCTGTTTTTGTTGATAGCACTGAATTGGGAACACTCGTCTGACATCCGTGGGAAACAGGACTACACAATATTAAAGTCTACAGTTTCACAGAACTGCCAGCCCAGTTGTAGTCAGTGTTAGGAAACTGAAGGACCACACCCCCAACCAGGGTCAGACCCCTCACCCAGCAGCAAAGCAGAGAGCAGAGGNCATCTGTTTTTGTTGATAGCACTGAATTGGGAACACTTGTCTGACATCCGTGGGAAACAGGACTACACAATATTAAAGTCTACAGTTTCACAGAACTGCCAGCCCAGTTGTAGTCAGTGTTAGGAAACTGAAGGACCACACCCCCAACCAGGGTCAGACCCCTCACCCAGCAGCAAAGCAGAGAGCAGAGGGAACTCATACTGCCTGCAGGCAGCCAGATCCCAAGGAGGCCAAGGCAAATGCTCCTAATTTTCCATTTCAATCACCCAAGTAGAGTAAAGTCCCATCTCCTTCAGTGCAGAGTGAATGAGAGGGTAGAGACAAGACAGGAAAGCTACTGAAGCCCCTATCCACAGAACGAAACAGAACGGTAAGAATAAGAAAGATCTTCCTGAACATACATTTTAATCTAACCACATCCTGCTGCTTAGGTGCAGGTGCAAAGGCGGTGGGAAGAGAGGTGGTTGGGCTTAACAGGGACACATACTGATGTTTACAGAAAGCAGGGGTGGGGAAGAGTGATGGCAGGACGATGGCTGAGAGTGTCAGTTCAGTTCAGTCACTCAGTCATGTCTGACTCTTTGCAGCCCCATGAATTGCAGCACACCAGGCCTCCCTGTCCATCACCAACTCCCAGAGTTCACTCACACTCATGTCCATCGAGTCGGTGATGCCATCCAGCCATCTCATCCTCTGTCGTCCCCTTTTTCTCCTGCCCCCAATCCCTTCCAGTATCAGAGTCTTTTCCAATGAGTCAACTCTTCATATGAGGTGGCCAAAGTATTGGACTTTCAGCTTTAACATCAGTCCTTCCATTGAACACCCAGGACTGATCTCCTTTAGAATGCACTGGTTGGATCTCCTTGTAATCCAAGGGACTCTCAAGAGTCTTCTCCAACACCACAGTTCAAAAGCATCAATTCTTCAGCACTCAGCCTTCTTCACAGTCCAACTCTCACATCCATACATGACCACTGGAAAAACCATAGCCTTGACTAGACAGATCTTTGTTGGAAAAGTAATGTCTCTGTTTTTCAACATGCTATCTAGATTGGTCATAACTTTTCTTCCAAGGAGTAAGCGTCTTTTAATTTCACGGTTGTGTTCACCATCGGCAGTGATTTCAGAGCCCAATAAAGTAAAGTCTGGCACTGTTTCCACTGTTTCCCATCTATTTCCCCTGAAGTGAAGGGACCAGATGCCATGATCTTCATTTTCTGAATGTTGAGTTTTAAGCCAACTTTTTCACTCTCCTCTTTCACTTTCATCAAGAGGCTTTTGAGTTTCTCTTCAATTTCTGCCATAAGGGTGGTGTCATCTGCATATCTGAGGTTATTGATATTTCTCCTGGCAATATTGATTCCAGCTTGTGCTTCTTCCAGCTCAGCGTTTCTCATGATGTACTCTGCATCTAAGTTAAATAAGCAGGGTGACAATATATAGCCTTGACGTACTCCTTTTCCTATTTGGAATCAGTCTGTTGTTCTATTTCCAGTTCTAACTGTTGCTTCCTGACCTGCATACAGATTTCTNCCATGAAGTGATGGGACCGGATGCCATGATCTTCATTACCTGAATGTTGAGCTTTAAGCCAACTTTTTCATTCTCCTCTTTCACTTTCATTAAGAGGCTTTTTAGTTCCTCTTCACTTTCTGCCATAAGGGTGGTGTCATCTGCATATCTGAGGTTATTAATATTTCTCCCGGCACTCTTAATTCCAGCTTATGCTTCTTTCAGTCCAGCGTTTCTCATGATGTACTCTGCATAGAAGTTAAATAAGCAGGGTGACAATATACAGCCTTGACATACTCCTTTTCCTATTTGGAACCAGTCTGTTGTTCCAGGTCCAGTTCTAACTGTTACTTCCTGACCTGCATATAGGTTCCTCAAAAGGCAGGTCAGGTGGTCTGATATTCCTATCTCTTACAGAATTTCCCACAGTTTATTGTGATCCACACAGTCAAAGGCTTTGGCATAGTCAAGAAAGCAGAAATAGATGTTTTTCTGGAACTCTCTTACTTTTTCCATGATCCAGCGGATGTTGGCAATTTGATCTCTGGTTCCTCTGCCTTTTCTAAAACCAGCTTGAACATCAGGAAGTTCACGCTTCACATATTGCTGAAGCCTGGCTTGGAGAATTTTGAGCATTACTTTACTAGCATGAGATGAGTGCAACTGTGTGGTAGTTTGAGCACTCTTTGGCATTGCCTTTCTTTGGGATTGGAATGAAAACTGACGTTTTCCAGTCCTGTGGCCACTGCTGAGTTTTCCAAATTTGTTGGCATATTGAGTGCAGCACTTTCACAGCATCATCTTTCAGGATCTGAAATAGCTCTACTGGAATTCCATCACCTCCACTAGCTTTGTTCGTAGTGATGCTTTCTAAGGCCCACTCGACTTCACTTTCCAGGATGTCTGGCTCTAGATGAGTGATCACACCATTGTGATTATCTTGGTCGTGAAGGTCTTTTTTGTATGGTTCTTCTGTGTATTCTTGCCACCTCTTCTTAATATCTTCTGCTTCTGTTAGGTCCATACTATTTCTGTCCTTTATCGAGCCCATCTGTGCATGAAATGTTCCCTTGGTATCTCTAATTTTCTTGAAGAGATCTCTAGTCTTTCCCATTCTGTTGTTTTCCTCTATTTCTTTGCACTGATCGCTGAGGAAGGCTTTCTTATCTCTCCTTGCTATTCTTTGGAACTCTGCATTCAGATGTTTATATCTTTCCTTTTCTCCTTTGCCTTTCGCGTCTCTTCTTTTCACAGCTATTTGTAAGGGGCATGGAGATCTACAAAGGCTCTTCCCCAGATACTCCCTGAAAAGGCCAAAGCCAGCCTTTCAGGCATTCCCACCCCAGCCAACATGCCTTCAGCCAGCACCCCCCATGACTCCATCTGCTGGCATCTGTCTAACAGGTACCCTAATGTTCAGGAAATCTAACAAGACACCCTCTCCCTTCATCTGGGCAGTGAGGTGACCCGGGCGGGGGCGGGGGCCCTGTATGCTGCCAAGTAGGGAGACCATAAGAGAGTTATCTTCCAAACGAGAATATTTTTAATGTAGTAAAGGGGACTATGCCAGGAAAACAGGCATAGACAGGACCTAGGGCCTCATTACCTCTAAGTCACCAGCACACACCAGAGTTACATGTTTACACCACTGAGGATGCCCCTGAGGCCCCGAGTTCTCTCAGCAGCCAGCGCACACTCCAGGTTCATCAAGACCTCGCTGTTCACACCTGGTGAGAGGCTGGGGCTGATGCAGAGACTGCTAAAGACCACCACAATACATATGCCTCTAGGCTGGACCATGAGTACTCTCAGTTTAAAAAAAAAAAAAAGGTTTTATATAACACCTGATCTGCTACTGAGCACAGAGATCCATGGTTAGTGTGAAGGGAGGGGACGGGAGCCTGAGATTCCCTAAGAGGTCACCCTAAGAGGATCAGAAAGGGACAGACTCAGAAACCACCTGTTTCGGCACTGGTGGGTTTTACACGCACGGTCATGATGGTCCTAAAATCCACACTAAAGTAGCCTGTGCTGCAGCCCAGGGTGAATGGCCCACAGCAGGGCTGGTAAGCAGGGCCTACTCCAACGGCCCAGATCCGAACCACCCACCGCCCCCAGCACACACACACACGCTGGTAGGGGCTAGTGTGGCAGTCATGGGACCCGGCAGATGAGGCAGGGCAGGAGGAGCGGCAGGACCCCTTTCCTGGCCTCTCGTGCGCCGGCTCCTTCTCCAGCAGCAGCTTTTCTCTGCACACGGAGCTTAGCACATCCCGCCTGCGGCCTCTCCCGGGGGCTCAGTGCCGTGTGGGCACACTAGAGGGCGCCGCTGCCCTGCCTAGTGAGCAACGCCCAGCACTCAATGGTAGCCCTGGGGCAGAGGCACCCAAACCTCTGGGTCTGCGGACAGGCTCCCCTGGGCGTCTCGCAGCTACACTCAGTCACCCCAGTTCTAGGTGTCCAACTTATGGCTTCCTGCCACAAGTTCTTCCTGCTCGCTTCTTATTCTCTACTCAAAAGCCCCAAGCCCTCTGAGCAGACACCAAAGGTGGTTTCTCCCAGACCAGCCCCCACCTCCGAGGCCCTGGGCCAGAGTGACACTGACAAGGCTCAAAGTCCAGGTCACTCTACTCCAAGAACAGTTCCCTCCCACCCTGCCTGGACACCAGGCCGCAGAGCCTGCTCTGCACCCACTGCAAGCAAATGGGCCCCAAGAAGGGCAGGAAGCCCCATCTGCCCTCCAGCCTGCAGAGGATGAACCTGGAACTCAAGTCCAGAAGGACAAAAACCTCAGCTTCCTTATATTTGTCAGTCATCCAACTTCTCCTGCCTCTGAAAGGCCATCAGAAGACATGGAGAAACTGAAGGAAAACAGTGAGCAGCACCAAGGACAACCCCCACATCACGCAGTCACGGCTTGCAGAGCTCTGAGCCCGACGGCCGGCACGCGCCTAAAAACTGCCTTACAGAGACACGTCCCCGCATCCATCCTGGCCTGGAAAAGGCCCAGAGACTCCCCACGGGCAGCAGCACTGGCCCGCGGTCTGCGCCCCTCCCTCCACCACACCACCTACAATCTCCTAGCGCCCACAGGGCCACTGGCTCAGCCTGGGCATCTGAGAAAGGCCCACCACTCCTTCCCCTAGGCAGCAGGCAGCCAGCGGTTCCCCGGGCTCCAGTGAGTAGGGCTGGGCAGCAGGAACAGAAGCTGCTCCTAAGTAGGAGAAACATCACCCAGAGACTGATCCCCCCACATACTCATCTCCGAGGCTGTACAGAGAGCTGCAAGACGGTCAGGGCTCAAAGCTAAAAGGCCCTGCATCTCTCTCCCTGCTCCCCTGAGTACACGCAGAATTTCACAGGCAAAGAGAAGAACCAGGACTTCAGGAGTCCATGCCTCCCTGCTGGGGAAGAGGCTTAGGGCCCTTTCCTCCACCCTACCTTTTAGCCCTTTACCACTGCGCCCCATCTTTCCCCTCCACCTCTGGCCCACATATCCACTGACAGGGATGGTTGGGCTTGCTGAGAGAACAGTAACAGCCGCCCTTACCACAATTGGCGAGGTTGTCGCAGAGCAGAGGCACCTGTCCAGGGCTGACTCCCAGCCCTGGGAGGGCAGGATACCTGCTCCTGGTTGAAGCCCAGAGGCCCTCCCTGAGCCCTGCTGGACAACGCGGCAACCTCCACCGGCTCCAACTTAGAAGGAGGCCAAAGGGCTAAGGTGGGGGCTAGGGGCTCTGTTCCGGGCCTAGGCTGAAGGACTGCATTCTTCTCCTGGGTGGGACTCAAGATATTAATAGAGCAACTACAATCAGCTCACGCCCTACCCCAAGACCAAGAAACACCAGAGGGGGCCAGGGCCCCAAGAGTCTCCGAAGACGTGGAATAGGTCACAGATTTCAGGGGGGCTGCCCACAGCCTCTGGCCAAGCCCTGGGAGCAACCAGGGGTGAGTATATGGGGGAGGAGTAGGCACATCCATTACTCGACTCCTGTCCCTCAGAGAGAAGAGAGCAAAGAGCCAGCTGGGACAGCTGGTGGGAAGTCATCTAGGTTCAGACAGGGTACTGCTGTTGCTGCTGCTAAGTCACTTCAGCCGTGTCCGACTCTGTGCGACCCCATAGACGGCAGCCCACCAGGCTCCCCCGTCCCTGGGATTCTCCAGGCAAGAACACTGGAGTGGGTTGCCATTTCCTTCTACAACGCATGAAAGTGAAAAGTGAAAGTGAAATCGCTGAGTCGAGTCCAACCCTCAGCAACCCCATGGACTGCAGCCTTCCAGGCTCCTCCGTCCATGGGATTTTCCAGGCAAGAGTACTGGATTGGGGTGCCACTGCCTTCTCCGTCAGACAGCGTAGGGAAGCCTCAAGTGAGTCCTCAGCCCCCACCTTTCTATCTGGCAAAGCTTCATGCCCTTGAGGCCAGCAGGCAAGAGGCAGAGGTTGGGAAGCAAAGAATCCCTACAAATGGCCTTTCCTGCTTTTGTCCTCTTCCTCCCCCTCCTCAGGGGACAGGTGTGCCAACTCAGGAAGTGAGGCCCACAGGACCCCCAGAGCGCCGTGCCCTTCAACTCACCTGTGTCCACGTGCAGACAACAAGACTTGGCTTAGGGAGACAGGGTTCCCCCGCTCAACCATGCAAAGCCAGAGCCCCAGCAGCCTGACCCAGGGCCCCAGCTGCTCCATCCTCCCTGCCCCAGGGTTCAGTGCAGACACCCCAGCATCTTTCCCAGGGACCAAAGCTGGTCTTGCCGAGGACGTACCTGGGTTTCTGGGATGGTTCCTTGGCTTCTCTCAAGCCAAACCAGCTACTTTTGGCCTTTTCCTCCCCACTGGACGAGTGGTGGGGGGAGGCTCCCAGAGTGGGGCCCCCCTTCTCCCCCAGAGAGCCTCGGCGCCCCATCTCGCTCCGACTCAGCCCCTGGTGGTGATGGTGGAAAAGGCCCATCCGGGGCTTCCGCTCCTCCTTCCGGGCTCCCTCCTTCTCCACCGCAGCCTCAGAGGAGGCCACCATGGGGGTGGCCACCTGCACCGGCCTCCCCTCTGAGGGCCGGGCCCCCTCCTCCTCTCCAGAGCGGCGGGACCCCACGGCCAACACTCTAGCCTGTGAGCTCAGCTCCTCCTGTCCAGGCGCCGCCTCGGAGCTGCTGGGGCGGTGGCCGCCTCGGGCCCAGGAGTCGTCCGCAGACCGCGGCCCCTCCTCGGAGGGCCGGGAAGAGCCGGCGTGCAGGGAGCTGGAGGGTGGAAGCGGGCCCGAGATGGAACTGCGGTGCCGTGGGGGCGCCGGGGGCTCCTCGTTGTATATGTGGCTCCCGTTGACACACAGAGAGGAGCGCGAGGCCCCGTCGAGGTGGCCCTGAAGGTCAAGCAGGGCCCGGGGAGGCGCCGCCCGCACCTGGCTGGCCTCGTCACTGTAGGTCCGTTTGTGTTTGAGCAACTTGGGGGACTGTGCAGAGTCCCGGCCTGGAAAGGAAGCACACGTGGGGTGAGACGCCTGCTCCCCCCCGGCCTTTCCTACAGCCGAGGGGACAGCCCGCCCTCCACTGCCCTCGCTCACCCCCTTCTGAGGACAGCCAGCTGCTGCGGCTGGGCGAGCGGGTGAGGAGCTCGGCGCCGGGCCCCTGGTAAGCCAGGCTCCCACTGGCTGAGGAGAGAGTGCTGTCCGAGCCCAGCGAGGTGCTGGACTGGGTCAGCGAGGACTTGCGCAGCTTGTTGCGGAGGAAGAAGCCTTTGGCTTTGCCCATCTTGCCCAGGCTGCCCAGCTCGGGGTCCTCCAGGGCGCTGCTGGGGAGGATGGCAGAGGCAGACTCCAGGTCAAACTTCTTCTTGCCCTTCATCTTGTCCTTGATCTTACTGAAGGGGGACCGCGGCTTGTCCTTCACAGACAGGTCGAACATGCTGGCGCTCAGGTTGTTGCGTGTGAACTGGATGGTCACCTGGATCTCCCCGCGCTCCTTCTCCTTCTTGCCCGCCTTCGAGCGCAGCTTGTACCACCTATGAGAAAGAAGGGGGTGTCAGGGCTCCGGCCGCAGGGACCCCCCCAGAGCCCCTCCCTGCCCTGAGGGTCATGAAAGCCCCTGCCACAGGCTCCCACAGGCCTGGGAGGAACCCTTACGACTCCAGGCCCCAGGTACAGACACAAGTACCCGCATTTCCCCATCTACATCATCTCCTCTGACTGGTCATAGCCTAAGCTCTGCTCTGAGCCACCAGTGAGTCCTGGAAAGAACAGCTCTCCCCGAAGCCCGGGGCCAGGAATGCTAGTGTACGCACGCACACACGCACGTACACACACACACACCCACACCTCTCACGCCCTCACTTCCTCACCCAAAGCCCTGTCAGGTACACTTCTGCAAGATGGAGAAGCAGAAAAGACAGCATGAAGAGGCCTTAAGCAAGAGGCCCAGGGAAGGAAACAGCACTCCTCATCCGGAGGCACCCACCACGTGTTACAAAGGGATGGGGAGGGCGGGGTCCTCCCCTCCCCTCCACGCACTGCTCACAACAGGCCTGGGTGGTCCTCCCCTCCCCTCCACGCACTGCTCACAGCAGGCCTGGGGGGTCCTCCCCTCCCCTCCAAGCACTGCTCACAGCAGGCCTGGGATTTTACAGATCAGGAGGTCAAAGCTCCACGGTGAGGTGGCTCAGCCAAGAGCAAGCAGCCAGGAAGGAGACTGACATTAACAGTAATGTCCTGCTCCTGGCTCACCAGTCATAAATGTACCACACTAATGTCAACACAGATGTTAATTACAGAGGATACTACAGCAGGAGCAGGCAGGGGGTACATACGGGAGCTCTGTGCACTTTCCACTCATGTGTCTGTAAACCTAAAACTAGTCTAAAAATAAACTCTTTTAATTAAAAAAAGCGGACACAGTCAGCACAGCGAGAATGTGAGCAAGAAGCCATGAGAGGAATAATGCAAGGACGTTCTCCTGAAGGCCATGAGCACCAGCACTGAGCACAGTGAACAAAGGCCTAGTGACGGGGATCACTGAGGTTTCAGAGGCCCAGGTATAAAAAGGAGACTAGAGGATTCCACAGGGGGGAGACAGGTGCATATAACACATTCAGAAGTTAGAGCAGCATCAGGTCCTCACTAGCAACACTGGATACCATATGGAGTCATGCCTTTGCAATTTTGAGGGAAAAACTCCCCAGAATTCTAGACCCAGCCAGTCAAGTTTTATTCCATAATAAAGTCCAGTGGAGGTGGTCACATTGGTCACCGAAGGGCTCAAAGACCCTCAGAGTATACACCCAGCACACACGCATACCCCCCATATCACACACAAACACTACACATGTACCCCAGCACACACGCCTCAGTCCCTGCTGTGGTGGTCATCTCCCACCTAACATCTGCTCGCCCCACAGCAGGAGCTCCCTGAGCTCCTCATGGACATGAAGGTGGGGGGAGATCTTTTGTATGAAAGCCCCTATATATCCAAATGTCCAGATCAAGTCGCTGCAAGGAATTGGTGGTGGTGGTGGGTTTAACTTAAAAAAAAAAGTCTACCCAGGGGCATTTCCAGTTGGATCCCTTTGGAAGCATCCATCATGACTGACCTCTTGGGTGCCCATCATGGGCTCTGCCCCTGGCCTCTTCTTGGTGACCACTGGGTAGCCTAGGGAAAGTGAGCCCTGGCTGTTGGCTTTCCCTCCCAAGCCTGAGAGACCACCCCCTGGGAAGGCTGGCTCAGGACACAGCAGAAGCAGGGGGGCAGAGGGCCGTGCTCAGAGCGGGTGTGCGTGTGTCTGTACTCTCAAGATGAGCAGGGGTAGGGAAGGAAGATGGGGAGGAAAGGCGAGGGGCAGAGAAGAGAGCTAAGAGACAGACTGATGGCATGTGTGTGAGGATGGGTCTGGGGGCACAGGAGACATTTACCAGAAAGACAAATCAGCGGGCATCAATATCCTCACCCCTGGCCTTCTTAGCCCAACATCCACCCTGGGCCTGACCCTTTAAGTCGCCCAAGGGAAGGTCGACTTGCTCAAAGCTGGACTAGACCTCATTTAGTACAAAAAGATTCTGGGAGGTGGGGCAATGAGAAGTATTAATATATGGACTCCAGCCACAAAGCCACTAAGCCCCGAGTGACGGGAATCAGCAAGCACAGACATCCGCCTCCGGGGCTGAGGTCAGAGGCCCTGAGCCCCAGCCAGTCACGCTCCACATATCATGACATTAACAGTGGTTATCCCTGGGGGCGAGGCTGCAGGGCACTATCACTTCCTACTGTTTTATTTTTGTCCCGTGTGAATTTTTTATAAGGGCCATATGTTACCATCGTAATCGGAAAGAGATGAAAGAAAGCCCCATCCTTTCTTACGCCCTCAGCTGCCTGAGACAGGTGGGCTCCTCACCTCTCCGTCCAACCCCTCAGTCACAGAGGACGTGTCGCCAGCCCAGCCTGGGGCTCGGGTCCTTGGCCCAAAGGATCCTTGTCCCCGCCTTTCCCAACCTCTGCCCCATAAGGTCACTTTTGCTGCTCCTGCTCTTCCCGGGGGAATCTGGGGTGCTTCCTCTGCACCTGCTTTTCAGGGAGACAGCAGGGAAAAGAAGGCTTCCTTTGCCATTTTCTGGCTGTCACCCTCCCCAACCGGAGCAGAGTGAGGATGGCTGGGACCTGCCTATGGATGCTCAGTCACTGTCACCATCTGTCTCCCTACAGGTCACGGGCAGGACTGGTCAGACCCTGCCAGGTTCTTGGAGCAGCCTTCTCCCAGGAGCGTGACCCACACAGGCTGAGCACAATGACAAGGCCACAAGCCAACTGCTCTCATCCACAGCTGAGACCTGGCAGAAACCAAGCAGGATTCGACCACAGCCTGAGCACATACCCAGATATTGGCTCACAAGACAGATTTTATCTTCAGAGTTCTGCTCCTACAGTACCCTAATCTGCACATATCAGTGTGGGGTTTCTTTATACCTACTCATACCAAGATACAACCTCAGTTCAGTTCAGTTCAGTCACTCAGTCATGTCCAACTCTTTGCAACCCCATGAATCGCAGCACACCAAGGAAGAGGATGCTGGCGTCATTGTGCAATTCCTGCCGGGCTGGGGGCAGGGGGCAGGCCCTGTTCTTTCTTCCCCAAATCACTTGTTTTTTCCTACTTGATGCAACACTGAAAAGACCAAGTCTGCAATGACCAGGGCCAGAGGCGGGGGTGGGGTGGGGTTCTTCTGTGAGAAACTGCAACTGTGTTTTAAATTTCAGTTTAACTTTTTCAGTTCAGTTCAGTTCAGTCACTCAGTCCTGTCAGACTCTGTGCGACCCCATGAATCGCAGCACGCCAGGCCTCCCCGCTCATCACCATTTTCCGGAGTTCACTCAGACTCACGTTCATCGAGTCAGTGATGCCATCCAGCCATCTCATCGTCGTCGTCCCTTTCTCCTCCTGCCCCCAATCCCTCCCAGAATCAGAGTCTTTTCCAGTGAGTCAACTCTTCGCATGAGGTGGCCAAAGTTCTGGAGTTTCAGCTTTAGCATCATTCCTTCCAAAGAAATCCCAGGGCTGATCTCCTTCAGAATGGACTGGTTGGCTCTCCTTGCAGTCCAAGGGACTCTCAAGAGTCTTCTCCAACACCACAGTTCAAAAGCATCAATTCTTCGGTGTCAGCCTTCTTCACAGTCCAACTCTCACATCCATACATGACCACAGGAAAAACCATAGCCTTGACTAGACGGACCTTAGTCAGCAAAGTAATGTCTCTGCTTTTGAATATACTATCTAGGTTGGTCATAACTTTTCTTCCAAGGAGTAAGCGTCTTCTAATTTCATGGCTGCAGTCACCATCTGCAGTGATTTTGGAGCCCCCCAAAATAAAGTCTGACACTGTTTCCACTGTTTCTCCATCTATTTCCCATGAAGTGATGGGACCGGATGCCATGATCTTCGTTTTCTGACTGTTGAGCTTTAAGCCAACCTTTTCACTCTCCTCTTTCACTTTCATCAAGAGGCTTTTTAGCTCCTCTTCACTTTCTGCCATAAGGGTGGTGTCATCTGCATATCTGAGGTTATTGATATTTCTCCCGGCAATCTTGATTCCAGCTTGTGCTTCTTCCAGCCCAGCGTTTCTCATGATGTACTCTGCATAGAAGTTAAATAAGCAGGGTGACAATATACAGCCTTGACATACTCCTTTTCCTATTTGGAACCAGTCTGATTTAACTTTTTATTGGAGTAGAATTGCTTTACAATCTTCTATTAGTTTCTGCTGTCCAATGAAGTGATATACACCGTACAGCTCTTCCCTTTTGGACCTCTCTCCCACCCCACCCCCTGATTGGAATTGACGTAAATACTCTTGTTTTTAGTCGCTAAGTCTTGTCCGACTCCTGTGTAGCCTCATGCACCACGATGTGTAAAGCAGGTCTGTGAACACAGGGAGCTCAGCCCAGCGCTCTGCGATGACTCACAGGTTGGGGATGTAACTGTGGTTTTAAACCTGAACACCTCCGGGCCTAAAGCGGCCAGAGGAGCCGCGCCGCCCCATTTGGCAAACCTGGGCTGACGGCAGACGTGGCTAGCCCCGCACCCGCCCGGACAAGAGTGGACTGAGGGGAGGCGTTCTCGGGGCTGCCATCCCAGCTGAAATCTAGACCAGCTCGTCTGGGAACCAGGGAGAGAAGCAACAGCGGCTGGGGGCAAGGGGATGAGCCCACAGGTCCTGTGACGAGACGAAGGAAACCAGTGTTACACCAACGCCCGAGAGAGGCTCAGAGCCGGCGACGCTGGTCCTCGTTTCAGCTTTACCAGAGGCCCGAGAGGTCAGATACACAGTCAAAGGCTTTGGCATAGTCAATAAAGCAGAAATAGATGTTTTTCTGGAACTTTCTTGCTTTTTCGATGATCCAGTGGATGTTGGCAATTTGATCTCTGGTTCCTCTGCCTGTTCTAAAACCAGCTTGAACATCAGGGAGTTCATGGTTCACGTGTTGCTGAAGCCTGGCTTGGAGAATTTTGAGCATTACTTTACTAGCATGTGAGATGAGTGCAATTGTGTGGTGGTTTGAGCATTCTTTGGCATTGCCTTTCTTTGGAATTGGAATGAAAACTGACCTTTTCCAGTCCTGTGGCCACTGCTGAGTTTTCCAAATTTGCTGGCATATTGAGTGTGGCACTTTCACAGCATCATCTTTCAGGATTTGAAATAGCTCAACTGGAATTCCATCACCTCCACTAGCTTTGTTTGTAGTGATTCTTTCTAAGGCCCACTTGACTTCACATTCTAGGATGTCTGGCTCTAGATGAGTGATCACACCATCGTGATTATCTGGGTAATGAAGATATTTTTTGTACAGTTCTTCTGTGTATTCTTGCCACCTCTTCTTAATATCTTCTGCTTCTGTTAGGTCCATATCATTTCTGTCCTTTATTATGCCCATCTTTGCATGAAATGTTCCCTTGGTATCTCTCATTTTCTTGAAGAGATCTCTTGTCTTTCCCATTCTGTTCTTTTCTCTATTTCTTTGCATTGATCATTGAAGAAGGCTTTCTCATCTCTTCTTGCTAGTCTTTGGAACTTTGCATTCAGATGCTTATATCTTTCTTTTTCTCAACAAAGTGTGAAAAATTCTTCAAGAGATTGAAATACCAGACTTCCTTCACCTGCCTCCTGAGAAATCTGTATGCAGGTCAAGAAGCAACAGTTAGAAGCAGAATTGCAAGGGTTATTATTCAGCTACCTGTTGCTCTGGCTAAGCCATGAGAAAAACACCATGGGGAAAGAAGAAAAGCAAAATATAGCAATACAGTATAATCTAAACAAAAGTACATCAGGTTGATTAGTTGGGGTCATCAAGCCCTGCAAAGCTAAGGGAAAATATAGTGTTGACCTAGGAATGCTGGTCAGCCCATGTTCAGAATACTGCTTGTGCACACATGAAGATGTTTTCCCAAGGCATATGTGGGTCTATGACCTCCAGCTGGGTGATACCACTTCTACAAGAAAGTAAGAAAGATAGTTCAAAGTAATCAATAAAATAAGAGATGTGACTGGGGATACAGGAGGCTGACTTCCCCATAGCACAGCAGATACTTTCTGCTTGTCAAGACACTAAATAAAAGTGATGTGACTCCAAGGAACTGGGCTCTTGATCCAAGAGGTCTTAAGTCCCCCAGTCCCATCTTTAAAGCTTTAATTCTGTCTCTAGCTTCTTTTTCCCAAACTGTGCATTGACCACTTTTGATCCCTACTTGCTGCACTGACCACAGCAAGTGGTGCCCAACATGGGGCTCCAAAGTGAAGGATCGCTGAGAGCAAAGCTAAAGTTGAAATATCAGTGCAGGGTCCTGAAGAACAGTGGGATGAGGTCTTGAAAATCCCCCTTCGCATTAAGTAATACCAGCCATATATATGGAGAAGGCAATGGCAACCCACTCCAGCACTCTTGCCTGGAAAACCCCATGGGCAGAGGAGCCTGGTAGGCTGCAGTCCATGGGGTCGCTATGAGTCAGACATGACTGACCGACTTCACTTTCACTTTTCACTTTGCTGCATTGGAGAAGGAAATGGCAACCCACTCCAATGTTCTTGCCTGGAGAATCCCAGGAACGGAGGAGCCTTGTGGGCTGCCGTCTATGGGGTTGCACAGAGTCGGACATGACTGAAGCGACTTAGCAGCAGCAGCAGCAGCAGCAGCCATATATATGCTTCTTAAGGCAGCTTTTAAAAACGGGGGTGAGGGGGTAAAAAAAATAAGTGAGGGCCGGCTATTAGAACTTTTACGAACCATTGAGAAACATTGCTCATGGTTTCCCTTCTCTTGGTACTTTAGATTACACTGTATTGCTATATTTTGCTTTTATTCTTTTCCCATGGCTTAGCCAGAGCAACAGGTGGCCTATTATTAACCCCTGCACCTTACCTGCCTCCTGAGAAATCTGTATGCAGGTCATGAATCAACTGTTAAAATCAGACATGGAATAACAGACTGTTTCCAAATTGGGGAAGGAGTATGTCAAGGCTGTATATTGTCACCCTGCTTATTTAACTTTTATGCAGAGTACATCATGAATAATGCTGAGCTGTATGAAGCACAAGCTGGAATCAAGATTGCCAGGAGAAATATCAATAACCTCAGATACACAGATGATACCACCCTTATGGCAGAACGTGAAGAGGAACTGAAGAGCCTCTTGATGAAAGTGAAAGAAAAGAGTGAAAAAGCTGGCTTAAAACTCAGCATTCAAAAAACGTGACATCCAGTCCCATCACTTCATGGCAAATAAGTGGAGAAACAATGGAAACAGTGACAGATTTTATTTTCTTGAGCTCCAAAATCACTGCAGATAGTGACTGTACCCATGAAATTAAAAGACGCTTGCTCCTTGGTAGAAGAGCTATGACCAACCTAGACTGCGTATTAAAAAGAAGAGATATTACTTAGCTGGCAAATGTCCATCTAGTCAAAGCTATGGTTTTTCCAGTAGTCATGTATGGATGTGAGAGTTGGACTATAAGGAAAGCTAAGAAATCAAGAACTGATGCTTTCGAACTGTAGTGTTGGAGAAGACTTGAGAGTCCCTTGGACTGCAAGGAGATCCAACCTGTCCATCCTAAAGGAAATCAGTCATAAATATCCATTGGAAAGACTGATGCTGAAGCTGAAACTCCAATACTTTGGCCACCTGATGAGAACTGACTCATTGGAAAAGACGTTGATGTTAGGAAAGATAGAAGACAGGAGGAGAAGAGGACAACAGAGGATGAAATGGCTAGATGGCATCACCAACTCAATGGACATGACATTGAGTCAACTCTGGCAGTTGGTAATGGATAGGGATGCCTGGTGTGCTGCAGTCCATGGGGTCACAAAGAGTTGGACACGACTGAGTGACTGAACTGACTGATTAATATGAGCGAATGAACTGACTGAGATATCTATATCTATCTATCTATCTATATATATAAACCCCCCACCCCCACCTCCACGCTGGGGACAAGTTACTGAAGGAACACAGACATGGGGGAGGGGCGGGCATCCTAAGTGCTTTCTGTGAATAAAGAGCTCCAAAATGAACAAGGCCTCTATTCCACAAAGCAACTTCTAAAATGGGACTCACTAGGCTCAGGAGGAAGGACAGTGATTCTGACCCAATACAATTTCCCCGACACCCACTCAGCCCTCAAAGCCTGGATTCCTTGGCCCCTGCGGCATGTAAAACCAGTACCAATCTGCACATGCTTCACTGCAGGAACCTAACTGTTGCACCTATGTGCCACCCACCTCAACTCCTGCACCATCCAAGCACCTAAACTTTCCAAAGCCTGGACAGCAAGTGCTCAGGAAACAAGGGTTTTGACAATGAGCATTATCTGGGACTTATCCTAGGTATGATCGCAGCTAAGACATGCTCCATCAGGAGAAAAGCAGGAAGAGAAAATTCCTCGCATCTAAGAGGTATGGGACTTCCTGGTGGCTCAGGCAGTGAAAAACGCACCCGCAGTGCAGGAGACCCGGGTCTGATCCCTGGATTGGGAAGCCCCTGGAGAAGGAAATGACTACCCACTCCAGTACTCTTGCCTGGAGAATATCACGGACAGAGGAGCCTGGTGGGCTACAGACCATGGGGTTGCAAAGAGTCAGACACAACTGAGCGACTTTCACTTTCACTTCACTTTCAAGAGGTATGCACCGCTATAGGCGCTGCTTTTCAGGAGTGACATACAACAGAGCTTCTCAAGTATTAATACAAAAGGGTCACTGAGTCTAGTTAAAATGCAGATTCTGATGCGATGGGTGCAAATGGACCTGAGAGGCTCCAGCTCTGTCCTCTCAGGATGTCCAGAGGCCCAACGTGTGCATTCAGCTTGATGACAAGCACTGCCCACTGAAGGTTAAGAACGTGGACTTGGAGTTAGGCATCTTCATGTTCTAGTTCTCTCTTATGATTTATCTCTTGATCTAAAACTTTCTTCCTTTCCTTGTCCCCCCCCCTCCCCCCAGGATTGAGGAGTACCACAGAAAAAGGGCAACTGAAGCCAAGGAGGACTCTGTGGGGCCTTCCAGGACACGAAAGCCCCTCCGTGTCCTGTTTCTTGCTTGTAGGGAAAAAAAGGCTTCAGTATCCTAGACCTTCCCTGAGTTCCACAGAGCAGACTCAAGCAGTTAATGATTAGACCAGTGGAGCCACAGGACTTCAGGGGTGCCTCCAGGAGGCTGATGCCTGTCTTCGAGGTGCTCTGCAGGAGCTAAGGCCTTCTGCCACCTGGCAGAGGGTGGCGACTACTTATTGACCACAACAAGCAAGCAGGCCCAGACTGCTTGGAACCAGACAGCTGACGACTGAGACTCCCCACACAACATCCTGTTACCTCACCACTGACCGACCGGAAGGTCCATGAGCCAGCTCCTAACACAGTCTTTACAAACTTCTGCCCGAAAGCCAACGGGGAGTTCAGGCCTTTGAGCACGAGCTGCTGTTCACCTTACTTGCCACCCTGCAGACAAACACTGTTCTTTACCTCACCACGACCCAGTGTCGAGAGACTGGCTCTGCTGCCTGTCAGGCGAGCAGACCTGAGTTCAGTTCAGTAACACTATCAGTCCAGAGTTCAGCTTATGACCCAAATAATGGTGCCCCTTCCCAAGCATCCACTCCTCATTTCAAATCCCAAACCAGGAACCATCCTTGTCTCTTTTTCCCCATCACACCCCACATCTAAATTTTGAACTCTGTTGACCAACTACATCCAGATTTCAACCCCTCTCCCCACTGGCAGCCTACAGCACAGTCTACCACAACCCCCTGCTGATTATCACAATTCCCTGCTCACCTGCCTCCCTGCCATCCATGCTTCCTGCAGCATGTAGGGGAACTTGGAGTACATCACACACTGCTCCTCAGCACGGCAGAGAGGACTCACCTTTTGGGTCCCAGCTCCTCTGATCCTCTGCATACCTCATCCCACACTGGTCTTCACTGTGTCCCCACCTCCAGGCCACTGCTCTTGCTTTTCCCTCTGCCTGAGACACAGGCCCAGATCTGCACTTACTCACTCACGACAGGTCCCCACTTGTCTGAACTTTCTCTGTCTTCCCTGAGTACCCCAACTACAACTGCTCCTTAACTCTGTTCTATTTCTTCAGCATACTAACACCACCTGACGTAGGAGTGTGTGTGTGGGGGGGAATCAAGAAATGGCAGAAAACAACACAACATTGTAAAGCAATTATCCTCTGAAATATATTTAAAAAAAAAAAAAAAAACCCAGTCCATACCATCAACAAGAAAAATGCAGAAGGCTGATAATTAGAAAAGAGTATATTTGGGATTTTAGAAACTGCAGTTCAGAAGACAGATTTGGATAAAACTCAAAAGTGTTCTGGAAAAGAGGCAAAAGCCACAAGGAAAGCTGTCTGGCAAGAATTATGACAAACTCTGAAACAAGAAGGAAATTATTTGTCTTTCAGGGATAAGATGCCACAAATCATTCTAGGTAAGCATCCAATAAGTCTTTTGAATTTCTGGCAGATGTTCTATATGCCTACATTAAGACAACAAGTGGACCAGATGTGGGCTGTAGGCAAGCATGTCCCAGGTGGGGTCAGGACCATTGGTTCACCCGTCATTTACAGGGGGCAGAATCAAGTGGAGAACTAGAAGGATGTGGAGTTCACATATTCTTTAAGTACAACAAGAAAGTATTGGAGCAATTCTCCCAGAGCACCTGCTGAGCACCCAAGGGAGACTTCAGACACTGGAGGAGACAGGAGAAGTACTTGTGAAATCAGGCCAGGGGTTGAGTCTGGGCCCCTGGCTGATAGCACTGAGTCCAAGCTGCTGGTCTACCAGGGAAGTTCAGGTCCCAGGGAATATTAATGGGAGTGAGCTCTTCTGGAAATCCTTATCTTGGCACCAAGATCTGACTCTGTCCAACTGCCTGTACACTCCAGTGCTAGACACTTCAGGTCAAACAGCTAGCAAGAGAGGAATACAGCCCCACCCATCAACAAAAATGAGATGCTATATGAATATGTTATTTAGGAAAGAGAAAGGTAAAAACCTACAAAACCAAATACATGAAGAAGAAATAGATGACCAACCTGAAAAAGACAGGAGAGTAATGATAATAAAGATCCAGTATGTGCCTGATGGTCCAGTGGCTAAAAATCCACTTGCCAATGCATGGCACACAGATTCAAACCCTGCCCCGGGAAGACTGCACATGCCTCAGTGCCACAATGACTGAGCCAGTGCTTTAGAGCCCAAGAGCTGTAACTTTTGAAGCCCACACATCCTAGAGTCTGTGCTCCACAACAAGAGAAGCCACCACAAGGGAAGCCTGCAAGCCGCAACTAGAGAGTAGCCCCTGCTTGCCGCAGCTAGAGAAAGACAGCACACAGCAACGAAGACCCAGTGCAGGCAAAGATAAATCAACAAGCACATAAATAAGATACTAGAAAAAGAAAGACAATCCAAAATCTTGGAAAGAACATGGAGGCACAGATCAAGAAAATGTGTCTCCATTCTTTCCTTGCAAATAGGTTTACAGTACCATTGTTCTAGATTCCACATATATGCTTTAAGATACTGCTTAATCAGGACCTAGAAGAGCTAAACAACAAAAATGACGAGAAACACAATAACTGAAATGAAAATACACTCCAAGGAATCAATAGCAGAATAACTAAGACAGAAGGACGAATAATTGAACTGAAAGATAGAATGATGAAAATAACTGTCATGGAACAGAATAAAGAAAAAAGAATGAAAAGAAATGAGGACAATCTCAGAGACTTCTGGGACAACATGAAACACAACAAGATTCTGATTATAGGGAACCCAGAAAAGGAAGAAAAACAGAAAGGATGTGCAAAAAATGTTTGAAGAGATTTTAGTCAAAAACATCCTTAACATGGGAAAGAAAATAGCCACACAAGTCCAGGAAGCACATAGAGCTCCTTACAAGATAAACCTAAGGAAAAACATACCAAGACACATACTAATCAAACTAATAAAAAATAAATCAAAAAAAATCAATGAATAAGGGTGGTGGAGGATGAGGACAGAAATAGCAACAACAAAAAAACCTGGAAGAACGAGAGAAATAATACAAATCAGAGCAGAAATAAATCACAGAGAAATGAAAACGATAGCAAAAATTAATAAAGCTAAAACCTAGTTCTTTGAGAAGATAAAATTGATAACTTTTAGCCATGCTCATCAAAAAAAAAAAAGAGAGAAAGAGAGACAGAGAGAGGACTCAAATCAGTAAAATTAGAGATGAGAAAGGAGAAACTACAACTAACACCACAGAAATATAAAGGATTGTAAGAGACTATTACAAGCAACTGTATGCCAACAAAATGGACAAGCTGGAAGAAATGGGCAAATCTTTAGAAAGGTAGAATCTTCTAAGACTGAACCAGGAACAAATAGAAAACATTAACGATCCATCACAAGTAAAGCAACTGATAAGAAGGGATTACTTTCCAAAATATACAAAGAGGTCATGAAGCTCAATATAAAAAAAAAAATAAGAGCCCACTCAAAAGATGGGCAGATTTAAATAGCCATTTCTCTAATATGCACATGAAAAGATGTTCAGCATCACTAATTATTAGAAAAATGCCAATCAAAGCAACAATGAGGAGTCACCTTATGCTGGTTAGAATGGCTATTGTCAAAAGAGGTACAAACAGTAAATGCTGGAGAGAGTGTGAAGAAAAGGGGATCCTCCTGCACTGTTGATGGGAATGTAGATTTTACAGCCACTATGGAGAATGAGATGGAGTTTTCTAAGAAGTAAGTCTTGGGTGGTGTTCAAAACAGGAGGAGTTAATGAATCCTTATAAACAGAAATCTTATAGGAATGGTCAATCATCTCCAGCTCTCCAGCTATCATTATCGCTGTGGAGGGTGTCATAGTGTAGCAGTGAACCATACAAAGCACGAACAGTTTGAAAGCAGCCAATAGAGAACAAATGAAAATAACCAGTATAACTAGGTGCAACCCAGATCACAGTAAGGCATCAAGACAAGAAGGGTGCCAACTGAAGAAGATTTTATGGGTTGAAGCTTTTTTTTTTTTTTTTTTTTTTTGCAATTTGAAATGTCTGATTATGTCATTGGGTGTTCAGGTAAACTTTCTGAGTAGCTCATACAGCATTAGGCATGAAGATTGCACTTGAGCTTTATGGTGATTGCTCGGAGGTTTATGTCATGTTATCCAATGTTAGCTTGAGTGTCTTCAGAAAAGGGGCAGTTTCAGTTCTTAATGATTTCAAGTCAAGAGAATGGGAGAAAAATGGAAACATTTNAGTTTTTTTTTTTTTTTTTTTTTTTTTTGCAATTTGAAATGTCTGATTATGTCATTGGGTGTTCAGGTAAACTTTCTGAGTAGCTCATACAGCATTAGGCATGAAGATTGCACGTGAGCTTTATGGTGATTGCTCGGAGGTTTATGTCATGTTATCCAATGTTAGCTTGAGTGTCTTCAGAAAAGGGGCAGTTTCAGTTCTTAATGATTTCAAGTCAAGAGAATGGGAGAAAAATGGAAACATTTGTTGGAATAGTCATAGTCAGATAGTGAGAAAACTAGAATAATTCAGGACATTTTCCAGTTTACAAGTAAGTATCTTGACAAATTGTAGGAAATTCTGAAAGAGATGGGAATACTAAACCACCTTGCCTGTATGCAGGACAAGAAGCAAGAGTTAGAACTGGACATGGGATGACTGGTTCAAAATTGGGAAAGGAGTATGTCAAGGCTGTATATTGTCACCCTGCTTATTTAATGTATATGCAGAGTACATCATGTGAAATGCCAGGCTGGATGAAGCACAAGCTGGAATCAAGATTGCCGGGATAAATATCAACAACCTCAAATATGCAGATGACACCACCCTTATGGCAGAAAGTGAAGAGGAATTAAAGAGCCAGTTGATGAAGGTGAAAGGAGAGTGAAAAAGCTGGCTTAAAACTCAACATTCAAAAAACGAAGATCATGGCATCTTGTTCCATTACTTCAAGGCATATAGATGCAGAAACAATGGAAACAGTGACAGACTTTATTTTTCTAGGCTCCAAAATCACTGCAGATGGTGACTGCAGCCATGAAATTAAAAAATGCTTGCTCCTTGGGAAAAAAAAAAAAAGCTATGATCAAGCATATTAAAAAGCAGAGACATTACTTTGCTAGACAAAGGTCCACCTAATCAATACTATGATTTTTTCTCCTAGTCATATATGGATGTGGGAGTTGGACCATAAAGAAGGCTGAGCACTGAAGAACTGATGCTTTTGAACTGTGGTGTTGGAGAAGACTCTTGAGAGTCTTTTGGACTGCAAGATCAAACCAGTTAATTCTAAAGGAAATCAATCCTGAATATTCATCGGAGGAACTGATGCTGAAGCTGAAGCTTCAGTACTTTGGCCACCTGAAGCGAAGATCTGACTCATTGGAAAAGACCCTGATGCTGGGAAAGATTGAAGGCAGGAGGAGAAGGGAACAACAGAAGATGAAATGATTGGATGGCATCACCGATTCAATGGCTATAACTTTAAGCAAGCTCCAAGAGCTGGTGGACAGAGAATCTTGCTGCAGTCCATGNGACTCATTGGAAAAGACCCTGATGCTGGGAAAGATTGAAGGCAGGAGGAGAAGGGAACAACAGAAGATGAAATGATTGGATGGCATCACCGATTCAATGGCTATAACTTTAAGCAAGCTCCAAGAGCTGGTGGACAGAGAATCTTGCTGCAGTCCATGGGATTGTAGAGTTGGACATGACTGAGTGACTGAACAACTTGACTGTAGTCTGACCTGTGGCATCCCAACTTGTAATCCATTTACAAAAAGTTTTGAGGATCTTCCCTGGACTTATGAAATTCTTTTTTATTTTTTAAACATTTGCCCCATAAACTTCATCTTTTTTTTTTTTTTTTTTTGCTTCACTGGGTTTTTGTTGCTGCGCACAAGCTTTCTCTAATTGTGGAGTGTGAGATATACTCTCTAGCTGTGGTGAATGGGCATCTCTTTGTGTGATTTTTCTTGTTGCAGAGCACAGGATCTAGGGCGTTCATGCTTTAGTAGTTGTGGCACATGTGATCAGTTGCCACGAGGCACATGGGATGCTAGTTCTGAGGCACAGATGGAATCTGTGCCATCTGCATTGGCATGTGGATTCTTTTTTTTTTTTTTTTCATTTATTTTTTAATTGAAGGATAATTCCTTTACAGAATTTTGTTGTTTTCTGTCAANGTTTTTCCAGTAGTCATGTATGGATGTGAGAGTTGGACCATAAAGAAGGCTGAGCACCGAAGAACTGATGTTTCTGAACTGTGGTGTTGAAGACTCTTGAGAGTCCCTTGGACTGCAAGGAGATCAAACCAGTCAACCGTAAAGGAAATCAACCCTGAATATTCACTGGAAGGACTGACGCTGGAGCTGAAGCTCCAATACTTTGGCCACTCAATGGGAACAGGCGACTCACTGGAAAAGACCCTGATGTCGAGAAAGACTGAGGACAAGAGAAGGGGGCGACAGAGCTTGAGATGGATGGTTGAATGATACCACAGATTCAATGGCAGGAGTTTGAGCAAACTCCAGGAGACACTGAAGGACAGGGAAGCCTGGCATGCTGCAATTCATGGGGTCGCAGAGTCGGGCATGATTTGGCAACTGACCAACACACTGCTGTTGAATGTCTCTTTCCCTGCTCTACAGGCAGGAACTTTATTCTGCTCTTCTCTGTGTCTGCAGGTTTGAAAGAGTGGATATTCAAGTATCTTTTCAATTAACTAACAAATTAATCTATGAAATAACTTAGGAACTTGTTTGTCCCTATTCACAACTGAATGTATATGTAATGTTTATATCACCACAAACCCACAAGTCTTAATCATGAGACCAGAAGCTCCCAGAGCAAAGACAGTACCCCCTGTGCCCAGAAAGAGCCTCCTGAGGTGGGAGCCACATGCCAGGCTTCAGGGGACAGACAGTTCCAAAAGGGTGCCTTCTTTAACCCTGAAGCCCTCACCCCCTATCCCTGAGCTAAGAATTCCATTAACTTCCCTGGGAGAATACACCCATCAGCTCTGGTAAGTGCCCATTTCCTGAATGGAGGTCAGCTGTTGATCCCATGCTAGCCCGTCACTAGGGCAATAATCTTAGCATCAACAATTACACCTCTCATTTAGCATCTACTGTGGGCAGGCACTGAACTCAGCACTCAACACACCAAATTAGATCCAAATAATACCCTTAACAGCCCTGTGACGCAGGTGTGGGAGGCTGACCTTGAAAGTGGCTACCAGCCTGGACTCTGGAGCCTGGCTGCCTGGTCTAAGGCCCAGCTCATCACATAACCAGCTGAATGGCAGAGAATGGGTTTCCCTATCTCTTTATGCCTTTTCGTACTTATCTATAAAATGAAGGTAATGGATGTTGGCTCCCTTCACAAGACCACACTGACAATTAAACAGATTACACGTGAAGCACTCAGAACAAGGTCTGGCACACAGGAAGTGCCACACAAGTGTTAGCTTACATATTTTGCAGATGCAAGCACTAGGACAGAGAGAAGCCCACAGGGTTACGGCACATGCTTCTTTTTAGTAAACAGAGGAACCAGCATGTGATCTCAGGCTGCTTGTCTCCAGACCCTGATCACTGCACTAGACTGCCTCCCCCCGCAAGTACAGCACACACACACCTGGACCCAGATACCCCCATGTTCCTTCCCAACCAAGGAATTTCTCTAAAGCGGGGGGTATGTGTTAGATAGGAGAATTACATCTCTATTTCCCCTCATCTCTAACTGAAATTTGGCACTTTTTTCAATTATGAATTTTTGCAAGTCTTTGTAGAGCAGCAGTACCTCTGAACACGCCACCAGGGGAAACCAGGCATTTTCATACCACGTGACAGCTGCAGCAGGCGCTGCCAAGTCTTGTCTACACTCATCACCTCTATCACTGCTTTGAACTTTAAAGTTAACAGGCTTCTGCTGCTATCCGAAAGTAGAGGATTCCTACTTTTTATGCTGAAATGGCATACAGTGAATTACCTTAGAACACATCTTGCTAACGGACGCACAAAATAATAAAGGACACTTACAGATACAGCTCAAAGCTGAAGCGAAGGCTCTGTGGAAAGTGCTGAGTGTAGTTCCTAGAGAAGGAGCTGGACGATGCCACTCTCACTGCTCAGGCTGTGCTGCCTCTATAAGGCTTGCTGCAAAACATGCTGAGCACGTCTTCCCCTTCCTGTCCAATGCATGGCTCCCAGGCTGAGATTTCAAAGGAGAGGACAGACACCTCATGTCCCATTGGGTACAAGAGAGCCTTGCTGGTAAGGGGCAAGGAACCAGCCAAAGGCTCTGTGGCTCCTGAGCGTCTCGCCCCAGTGTTCAGTCTGATCCTCAAACACCTGGCAAGGCAGTGAAGGTGACTCCAGACAAGCAAAAGCAGCCAGGTGCACCTGCTGCCTCGGGCGCAGGCTGCTCCCAGAGCTTTTCCTCGTGTCCCCAAGACCACAATCTCCAACCTTCCCAGGCTGGTCCTCACCCGAGCCTTACCTGCCTACTGATCTGCAGCTTCTCCCTCTGGCCGTAGCCACCATCTTCAGAGACAGGCCTACCTCAGGCTAGGGAACAGCTACCACCATGCTGGGGATGAGGGGCCTGCAAAGCTGACGGCTGTAGGAATGAACTGCACCCCAAGACAAACGAAGCTGAGAGGCCCTGAGAAGACAGCTGCACTGCCCGGTGGTCTGGCTGAAGAATCTCCTAAAAGAACCACCAATGTGAAGGAAAGACATACTTTTCCAGTTGTCCTTTCCAGGGCTTACTCTCCCCATTGAGCCTCCCAGGGAGTCAGTACAAGTCGGGGCTACAGAGCTCCAGAGAGGAGAAGTCTGCAACTCAAAAAGCAGATGTTGGGGGAAACTCTAGGAGGAGACATCAAGATCCCTGTCCATAACATTCTGATGGCCTAACAACCTGCCCCAAACCCCTATTCTAGGCCAGTGGCCATCGGTCACTTAAGCCAACACGGTATTGATTGAATCGCTTGCTTTGAAAAGGCCTGAGGGCTTCCCTGGTGGCTCAAACAGTAAAGAATCTGCCTGCAATGCAGGAAAACCAGGCTTGATCCCCGAGTCAGGAAGATGCCCTGGAGACAGAAATGGCCACCACTCCAGTGTTCCTGCCGGGAGAATTCCATGGACAGAGGAGGCTGGACATCTACAGTCCACGGGGTCGTGAAGAACCGGACCAACTGAGGGACTCAATAACAACAGCTGGAAAGGCCTGAAGCCTTCAGAGGCCACCCTGTCTCCCTTTCTCCAGGCTCACGAAGGCCTAAAGTTCCTCTTTGGCAGGAGACCCCCATCATGTAAGTGACTGCTGTCATCACACTATTATGGATTTCTAACTTGGAAGTCAACCACAAAATGAAAAACAATGGCAAAGAACTGCCATTCCGGATGTTCCTATGTAGGATGACCACATAATCACAGGGAAAATGAAAACTCTTCCTTATGCCAGATTGCTGCTAATAAAGCAAAAAAAAAAAAAAACTAGAGTGCTAGGCAGCAATCATTAATGGATACTAAAATGCATTGGGAGAAGGGCTGAATGGAGAACTTCATGGTAGCTGGGTCAGCTAACAGTCCAGAACCCACTGCTTAATCTCAGCCCCACTGAAGTGGAGATGGAGCCGGTGTGCCTGCTGAGGCCATGCAGCAGAGTCAGCCTCCTCAGGCAGAGGGACTCCTGCAGGAGGCAGGGTCTAGGGAGCAGGCCTTCCAGACCCAGCAACTAGCCCTCAGGGGCTGCAAAATTAGGGTGAAGGACATCAAAGGGGAAGCCATCAGCCACAATGTGGACGTTCTCAAGGACGACTCAGCTCCTCCCTCAGGTAAGGGAGGAGGGGACTGTTGCCCTGGGAGATCTAACAACCAGGCCCCGGCTGGGAGGGAGCCCCATTTGGATCCCGATTCAACAAACCACTCATAACCAGGGAGTCCTGATATCAGGGCAATTTGAACATGGACTGGATACTGACTGGATGATTAAGGAACTGCTGATTTTGTCTAACAAGCATCATGGTGATGTTTTTTGAAAAGCACAGCATCTGCTGGAAATGGCTGGAAACACAGGCTGACTCAGCTATACTCTCCTTCGGTCCCACTTGAGACTAACAGGGCCTTTCTATTAGATCCCTGTGGAGGTGAGGGTAGCCTTAGGCCAGGACACAGGATTTCTTCTCCCAGTCCTGTAGACTGCGCCCTGCTCCTGGTTGCATACCTGAGCCTTGTGCTACCTACACATCTCCAGAGCCTCAGCACAGGGCATGGCACGTGAGATCCTGACAGCCCATCCTGACACCCACAAAGTCTCAGAGGTAGAGGGAATGTGCCCATGAAATCCCATCTAACCAGAGGAGCCCTCAGCCAGGCTCAGAATATTTCCTAAGTATTTGCCAAAATTAAAGAAAAAAAAAATTTTGTTTTAAATACCTTTTATATCATTAGTCTTTGATTAGCCTTCTATAGCAAATCCTTCAATGAGATTATTTTGAAGTTTTGGAGCCTTTTGGGGGGCTTCTGCATACAAATTAAAATTCATACAATAGTTTAAGATGAGAGAATTTTAAAATTTTACCAATTGTCTTTCCAATTCCAAGGGTCTAAGGAGCTAGTCCTGCAAATATTTTCTCTTGATAATGTAATTTTAGAAAAGATAAAAGCTCTTACCACTCTTGCTTCCAATAGACCCTGCAGGCCAGGATCAAGGAGACTGACTGACCTAATGAGAGGTCTTTCCTTCCTTAAGGTTTCTCTAACTGTACACACAAAAATCAGTTTTGGAATCAGGTCAGGATTTACTTTAATTCCAAATAGTTCTTGCAAGTATCAATTCTGTGTTATGCTGGTATACACATAGGTGGTTGTTCCATCCGGGAGCTATTTGGCCTTTGAGACACCATTTCCCAGTACTATTATGTAGTCTAATTCAGATATGAGATATGATCTGAACAAGTTTCTGAAAACAGTGTAGTGGATTGGACCTGTGTTGCTTCTGCATCTAGCTCCCCAAAGAGATGCTGGTATACACATAGGTGGTTGTTCCATCCGGGAGCTATTTGGCCTTTGAGACACCATTTCCCAGTACTATTATGTAGTCTAATTCAGATATGAGATATGATCTGAACAAGTTTCTGAAAACAGTGTAGTGGATTGGACCTGTGTTGCTTCTGCATCTAGCTCCCCAAAGAGTCACTCTTGGGTCCACTGGACTCTTTCATATGTCTCAGCCTCTCTGTCTGACAGTCTAAAACCACTATGAATGCTCAGACCACTAGGTGATCAGTCTCTATTATGCATCCTTGAAAGAGGAGAATTTACTTAACTGTTGTAGTGGTATACTGCCGGGGTCCAGCCCCGGTGGATCCAGGGTGATTCAAAGGGGAGACGGATAGGCGAGGAAAAAACTTATTTATTTAGAGATATAAGATTAGATTAGGAAGAAATGGTATAGTAGGAAAATTATTGGAGAAAAGATGCTGAATAACTTGGTTTACGGGGAAAACCAATAAAACCTCGAGACAAGAGGTTTGCACCATCTACATTAGGCCACCGCCGCCCACTTGAATATCGAAGGGTGCTCCGCCTTAGGCTCCCTTTCACGTGGGTCTTAGCAGCCAGGGCAAGTAAGTAAACGTGGTGAGCCTCCCCGCTTCAGATGGGAATTCAGCCGGAAAAAGAAAGAAAAGAATGACATGGGGAAGCCCAGCGTCGGTGGAAGACTCCAAAAACTATTTTTCAAAATCAGCTTATATACCCCAAGTTGTACATAAAGAAATAATAGAATATGCAGAGTTATGCAGGGGCAGCAGTCCTGACCCTCATTGAGACAAGGCTTTCTTTTTGCATACCCTCCCGTATACAAAATGTCTCAGGTGGTTTACATTATCTTCTGGCCAAGAGGCTTGTTAACATTTTTATGGCTCTCTTCCTGGATAATTGTCTATCAACCAGAAAACTCCTTTTTCCCTAGAAGTGTTTTTTCTTTACTCTGCATCACCCTCAAAGTACTAAATAAAGTTACATTTCTGTAGAACAAAGGTGCGGTGGGTTATAACAAAGAAAGCACTCAACTCAAAGATCTAATGTTGCTAATACCAGGTCTACTACCTGTTTTTTCTATATAACAACTTTATCTACAAATAAAAGATATGAAAATTTGGCAGCAAGTATTGGCTCAGCAAATGAAACCTTTAATCAGTCCTATTCTAATGATTTTGACTCCTTGGAAGCTCCTACATTCCTAGGATGTTTTAAGCTTCCTGTGCCTCCCACGGTCAGGAGGCCTCAAACAATCACATGCGCAGCTGTATGAGTCCTGCAGGCAGGCTAGAAAGCCATCAGAGGGGTTTTTGGATTGAAACACCCTTCAAATACAGAAGACTAAAGCCTTGAGAGTGGAAAAGTACAATACAATAAGGCAGGCATATTCTTATTTTGGGGGGTACATGCTCAGGAAACACCAGGGGGAAAACCTGAGATCTGACGCGACCTTGTACATCAGATCTCTGCCGCATGACCTTGTCACGGGTGGGATTCCTCACACTGGCTCCCGGCAGTATACCCTGTGAGACAGCTCCTTGTCAAAAGTATTGATCCTCAATTTCACTAGGTTCTCAGCCACCTGAAGACATCTTGTGGCTAGAAGGAGCAAATGTCTCTCATTCTTTGGGGCTAAATAATAATCTCTCATTTCACTAGTGAACAGCTTGTTCAGACCATAATTCAACTTTTTTCCCCCAATTTAAACCAAATTTAACAAAAACCCACCCACCTCTGTTTCCCTGGACCTCCCACCCAGAACCTCCTAGGCTCATGCCTAGAATATGCATCAGTCTTAAGTAAAAACAGTTCAAATAAAAAAATTTTAAGATCACCATTTAAAAAAAGATGAAACCAGATATCAGGGGAACTCATCAGAACACTAAGGAGTACCAAGAAATTGGTGGGGCCCAAAGTGCCAATTTTATTTAAAAGCAGAGACATTACTTTGCCAACAAAGGAACGTCTAGTCAAGGCTATGGTTTTTCCAATAGTCATGTATGGATGTAAGAGTTGAACTATAAAGAAAGCTGAGTGCTGAAGAACTGATGCTTTTGAACTATGGTGTTGGAGAAGACTTTTGAGAGTCCCTTGGACTGCAAAGAGATCGAACCAGTCCATCCTAAAGGAGATCAGTCCTGGGTGTTCATTGGAAGGACCGATGCTGACGCTGAAACTCCAATACTTTGGCCACCTGATGCGGAGAGCTAACTAATTTGAAAAGACCCTGATGCTGGGAAAGATTGAAGGGGAGAGGACAAGGCCACGACAGAGGATGAGATGGTTGGATGGCATCACTGACAGAATGGACATGGGTTTGAGTGGACTCCGGGAGTTGGTGATGGACAGGGAGGCCTGGCGTGTTGCAATTCAGGGGGTTGCAAAGAGTCAGACACGACTGAGTGACTGAACTGAACTGAAAGTGCCAACACTGGTACTGAGCGCCAGTTCAGGGTAGACTATATGTTCACTGTTGGGTACCTTTTTTTTTCCCCCCAATTTTTTAAAATTTATTTTTAGTTGGTAGATGATTGCTTTACAATGTTGTATTGGTTTCTGCCATATAATAATGTGAATCAGTCATAAGTATACATAAAAGTCGTAAGGATGCTGATAGCTCAGTTGGTAAAGAATCTGTCTGCAATGCAGGAGACCCTGGTTTGATTCCTGGGTGGGGAAGATCCGCTGGAGAAAGGATAGGATACCAACTCCAGTATTCTTGGGCTTCTCTTGTGACTCAGCAGGTTAAGAATCTGCCCACAATGCGGGAGACTTGGGTTCAGTCTCTGGGTTGGGAAAATCCCCAGGAGAAGGGAAAGGCTACCCACTCCAGTATTCTGGCCTGGAGAATTCAATGACCTGTATAGTCCATGGGGCTGCAAAGAGTCGGATGAGACTGAACAACTCTCACTTCCACTTTCTTTTTTTCAAGTATACATATCCCCTCCTTCTTCAATCTCCCTCTCATCCACCGCCACCCCCCCCATACACACACACACACACTGCCCCTGCCAATCCCACCCCTCTAGTTGTCACAGAGTACCAAGTTGAACTCCCTGTGTCATATAGCAGCTTCCCACTAGCTATCTACTTTACATATGGTAATATATGTACTTCAATGCTACCCTCTCAATTTGTCCCACTCTCTCCTTTCCCTATTGTGTCCACAAGTACTGTTCTCTATGCCTATGTCTCTATTCCTGCCCTGCAAATAGGTTCATCAGTACCATTTTTCTAGGTTCCATATATGTGCATTAATTTACAATATTTGTTTTTCTCCTTACTGGGTATCTAATCCTAACCCGTCTGAGCCATACATGGAGTGCATTAAATCTATAGATTGCTTTGGGCCATATAGTCTTTTTTACAGTATTAATTATTCCAATCCAAGAACATGGAATATCTCTGCGTCTGTTTGCATCATCTTGGATTTCTTTCATCAGTGCCTTATAATTTCCTGCAGGTAGGTTTCTTCCTAGATATTTTATTCTTTTATTTGCAATGGTGAATGGGATTGTTTCCTTAACTTCACTTTCTGATTTTTCATTGTTAGCATACAGGAATGTAAGGCATTTCAGTGTATTAACTTTATATCTTGCAACTTTACAATATTCATTGGTTAGCTTTAGTAATTTTCTGGTGGCATCTTTAGGGTCTTCTATATATAGTATCATGTCATCTGCAACCTGTGAGAGTTTTACTTCTTTTCTGATCTGGATTATTTTTCTTCTCTGATTGCCATGGCTAGGACTTCCAAAACTATGTTGAATAATAGTGGCAAGAGTGGGCACCCTCATCTTGTTCATGATCTTAGAGGAACTGCTTTCAGTTTTTTCAGCATTGAGAATAATGTTTGCTGTGTGTTTGTAGTATATAGCATCTATTCTGTTGAGGTACGTTCCTTCTATGCCTACTTTCTGGAGAGTTTTTATCATAAATGAATGTTGAACTTTGTCAAAAGCTTTTTCTGCATCTACTGAGATGATCATATGGTTTCTATCTTTCAGTTTGTTGACATGCTGTATCACATTGAATGATTTGAGTTTGTAGTATATAGCATCTATTCTGTTGAGGTACGTTCCTTCTATGCCTACTTTCTGGAGAGTTTTTATCATAAATGAATGTTGAACTTTGTCAAAAGCTTTTTCTGCATCTACTGAGATGATCATATGGTTTCTATCTTTCAGTTTGTTGACATGCTGTATCACATTGAATGATTTGCATATGTTGAAGAATCCTGGCATCCCTGGGATAAATTCTACTTAATCACAGTGTATGATCATTTTAATGGGTTGTTGGATTCTCTTTGCTAGAATTTTGTTGAGGATATTTGCATCTACATTCATCAGTGATATTGGCCTCTAATTTTCTTCTTTGGTGTTATCTTTGTCTTGTTTTGGTATCAAAGTTATGGAGGCCTGGTAGAAGGAGTTTGGGAGATTTCCTTCCTCTGCAATTTTCTGGAAGAGTTTGAGCAGGATGGGTGTTAGCTATTCTATAAACTTTGGTAGATTTCACTTGGGAAGCCATCTTGCCCTTGACTTTTGTTTGTTGAAAGATTTTTGATTGCAGTTTTGATTTTGGTGTTTATGAATGGTCTGATCACTTCTATTGCTTCCTGGTTCAGTATTATGAGATTGTACTTTTCTAAGAACTTATCCATTTCTTCCAGTTGGTCCATTTTATTGGCATATAGTTGCTCATAGTAGTCTCTTATGATCCTTTGTATTTCTGAGTTGTCTGTTGTAACTTCTTTTTTGTTTCTAATTTTATTGATTTGAGTTTTTATTTTTCTTAACAAGTCTGGCTAGTGGTCTGTCAATTTTATCTTGTCAAAGAGCCAGTTTTTAGCTTTACCGATCTTTGCTATTGTTTCCTTCATTTCTTTTTCATTTATTTCTGTTCTAATCTTTATGATTTCTCTTCTTCTGCTACATGTGGCTTTTTTTTTTTTATTTGGTTCTTCTTTTTCTAGTTGGTTTAGGTGTAGTCAAGTTGTTTATTTGTTGGTTTTTTCATTTCTTGAGGTAGGCTTGTATTGCTATAAACCTCTTTCTTAGAATTGCTTTTGCTGAATCCCATAGGATTTGGTTGCAAGGAGATACAACCAGTCCATTCTAAAGGAGATCAGTCCTGTGTGTTCATTGGAAGGACTGATGCTAAAGCTGAAACTCCAATACTTTGGCCACCTCATGTGAAGAGTTGACTCACTGGAAAAGACCCTGATGCTGGGAGGGATTGGGGGCCGGAGGAGAAGGGGACGACAGAGGATGAGATGGCTGGATGGCATCACTGACTCAATGGACATGAGTTTGAGTAAACTCCAGGAGTTGGTAATGGACAGGGAGGCCTGGTGTGCTGCGATTCATGGGGTCACAAAGAGTCGGACACAACTGAGCGACTGAACTGAACTGAATAGGATTTGAGTCATCGTGTTTTCATTGTCATTTGTTTCTAGGCAATTTTTATTTCCTTTTTGAAGTCTTCAGTGACCTTTTGGTTATTTAGAAGCATATTATTTAGCCTCCATGTGCTTGTGTTTTTTTATGTTTTTCCCCTGTAATTGATATCTAGTCTCATATTGTTGGGATTGGAAAAGATGCCTGACAACAATTTCAATTTCCTTAAACTTACCAAGGCTTGATTTTTGACCCAAGATGTGACCTCTCCTGCAAAATGTTCCATTTGCACTTGAGAAAACAGTGTATTCTGCTGTTCTGAAATGAAATGTCCTGAAGATATCCATTCGGTCCATCTGGTCTGATGTGTGATTTAAGGTTTGTGTCTCCTTATTAATCTTCTGTCTGGATGATCTGTCCACTGGTGTGAGTGGGGTGTGAAAATGCCTTACTATTGATGTGTCACCATTGATTTCCTCTTTATGGTTGCTAGCATTTGCCTTATGCACTGAGGTGCTCCTATGCCGGGTGCATAAATATTTATAATTGTTAAATCTTCTTGGATGATTGATCCCTTGATCATTATGTAGTGTTTGTTATTACCTCTTGTAACAGTTTTTATTTTAAAGCTTATTTTGTCTGACATGAGTATTGCTACTCCCACTTTCGTTTGATTCCCATTTGCATGAAATATCTTTTGCTATCCCATGACTTTCAGTCTGTATGTTTCCTTAGGTCTGAAGTGGGTCTCTTGCAGGTAGCATATACCCAGGTCTTGGCTTCTGTATCCATTCAGCCTATCTGTGTCTTTTGGTTTGGACATTTAAACCATTTACATTTAAGGTAGTTTTCTATATATATGCCCTTATTGCTATTTTCTTAGTTGTGTAGGGTTTGTTTTTGTTGGACTTTTTTTTTCTCTTATGCTTCCTGCTAGAAAGATTTAGTATTTGTTGTAAAGCTGATTTGGTGGAGCTGAATTCTCTCAGCTTTTATTTGTCTATAAAGCTTTTGATTTCACCGTCAAATCTTAATGAGATCCTTACTGGATAGAGTAATCTCACTGTTCAGTCACCAAGTCACAATTGACTCCCTGAAACCCCATGGACTGCAGCATGCCAGGCTTCCCTGTCCTTGACTATCTCCTGGAGTTATTCAAACTCATGCTTATTGAGTTGGTAATGCTATCCAACCATCTTATCCTCTGTCACCCCTTTTTCCTCCTGCCCTCTATCTTTCCCAGCATTAGAGTTTTTTTGCCATGAGTCCATTTGCCATGAAGCTATAGGACTGAATGCCATGATCTTAGCTTTTTGAAGGTTGAGTTTTAAGCCAGCTTTTTGAGTCTTTTCTTTCACCCTCATCAAGAGGGTCTTTACTTCCTCTTTGCTTTCAGTCATTAGAGTGGTATCATCTGCATATCTGAGGTTGTTNACTCAATGAGTTTGGGTAAACTCTGAGAGTTGGTGATGGACAGGGAGGCCTGGCGTGCTGCAGTCCAGGGGGTCACAGAGTCGGACATGACTGAGTGACTGAACTGAACTGAACTGAACTGAACTTGAGGATGGAGCAAAGGGCCATGAGCCCCCCGCATGCTCTAGCACAGCCCTCATGTTTATTACAACAATATTTACAACAGCCAAGGTATGCAAGCAACCTGTGCTGTGCTGTGCCTAGTCGCTCAGTCGTGTCTGACTCTTTGTGACCCCATGAACTGTAGCCTGCCAGGCTCCCCTGTCCATGTGATTTTATAGGCAAGAATACTGGAGTGGGTTGCCATTTCCTTCTCCAGGGGTTCTTTCCAACCCAGGGATCAAACCCAGGTCTCCTGCATTGCTGGCGGATTCTTTACCACCTGAGCTACCAGGGAATCCCATGTGAGAAACCTAAGTGTCTATTAATAGATGAATAGATAAAGAAGATGTGAGATACACCTGTCTCTTATACACATCTAGATGTGTATNGCAAGAATACTGGAGTGGGTTGCCATTTCCTTCTCCAGGGGTTCTTTCCAACCCAGGGATCAAACCCAGGTCTCCTGCATTGCTGGCGGATTCTTTACCACCTGAGCTACCAGGGAATCCCATGTGAGAAACCTAAGTGTCTATTAATAGATGAATAGATAAAGAAGATGTGAGACAAACACACACACCAAAAAAAAAAAAAAACCAGAATACTAAAAGATGAAATCTTACCTCTTGGAACAGCCTGGACCTTGAGCGTATTATGCTAAGTGAAATAAGTCAGATGGAGGAAGACAAATACCGTAGGATTTCACTTATATGGGCACATAAACAGGAAAGAAAAAGAAAAAAACAAAAGCAAACACAGATACAGAGAACAGAGCAGTAGCTATCAGAGGGTAAGGGGTTGGGGGCAGTGAAATGGGTACAGGGGCTCAACTGTATTGTGACAGATGAAAACTAAAAACTGTTGGTCTGTTGGATAACTCCTTAGTTTCTCCCTTGTGGGATTTTAGCTCCCCTCCCAGGGATTGAACTCCGGCCGGCTGCAGTGAAAGAGCAGAGTCCTAAACACAGAGTCCTAAGACCACCAGGAAACTCCAGGAACCTAAACTTTAGGTGGTGAGTGCTCTGCAGTGTATACAGAAGTCAGTACCTGGTGAACAAATAGTATTTTAAACAATGTTACCTCAATAAAGCGATAAAAATTTAAACACAAAGCCTTGATTCCTAGGAACATTTAAACATATGTTTTAAAGACATACATTTAAAAGACATAGTGGGGACCTCCCTGATGGTCCAGTGGCTGAGACTCTAAGCTCACAGTGCAGGGGGCCTGGTTTTGGTCCCGGGTTAGGGAACTAGATTCCACATGTCACAACTAAAGATCCTGAATGCTGCAACTGAGACCCAATGTAGCCAAATAAATAAAAAATATATTTTAAAAATATATTAAAAAGTAAAAGTCAAAATAGCTGGTGTCCATGTAATATATTTTCGTTTCATAATGAATCCAAAGACAGGGGAAGAAACTATAGCTTCTTTATAGAAGAAGCTATTCGCAATGTTTCTCTAGGAAATTCTTAGAGATATACATGCATGTGTACACGTGTATGGGCCCGTTTGCACATGTAATGTTGATGGATCACTTATGTTAAAGTTGCCTCTTCTCATTTTATTTCCCCAGGGCCCCAGTAATAACCTGAGCCATTCTGCAGTACAAGTAATCTCTGAAAATTGTTCAGATCCCATCAGATATCTGCTAATGCTTTATTCAATTAAGCTTAAACTATAAATAACCTTTATGTAGAAGAGCAATTACACAAATCAAAGATGTGTCATGTAAGGAGATAGATGTGACATTGGTTTATATCTCCCGAAAGCCTCGATATGTCTAGAAATAGGTCTTTATGCCCAGGAATGGGAGGAGCACGGACCTCTACAATGGTCCCCAACCTTTTTTGCCACCAGGGACCAGCTTCAAGGGAGATAATTTTTCCACGGACTCAGGGGGAGATGTTTTCAGTTCAGTCACTCAGTTGTGTCTGACTCTTTGCAACCCTATGAATTGCAGCACGCCAGGCTTCCCTGTCCATCACCAGCTCCTGGAGTCCACCCAAACCCATGTCCATCGAGTCGGTGATGCCATCCAACCATCTCATCCTCTGTCGTCCCCTTCTCCTCCTGCCCTCAATCTTTCCCAGAATCAGGGTCTTTTCCAATGAGTCAGCTCTTTGCATCAGGTGGCCAAAGTATTGGAGCTTCAGCTTCAACATCAGTCCTTCCAATGAACACCCAGGACTGATCTCCTTTAGGATGGACTGGTTGGATTTCCTTGCAATTCAGAAAGCATCAATTTTTCTGTGCACAGCTTTCTTTATAGTCCAACTCTCACATCCATACATGACCATTGGAAAAACCATAGCCTTGACTAGACGGACCTTAGTCGGCAAAGTAATGTCTCTGCTTTTGAATATGCTGTCTAGGTTGGTCATAACCTTCCTTCCAAGGATTAAGTGTCTTTTTCATTTCATGGCTGTAATCATCATCTGCAGTGACATTGGAGCCCAGAAAAATAAAGTCTCTCACTGTTTCCACTGTTTCCCCAACTATTTGTCATGAAGTGATGGGACCAGATGCCATGATCTTCGTTTTCTGAATGTTGAGCTTTAAGTCAACTTTTTCGCTCTCCACTTTCACTTTCATCAAGTGGCTCTTTAGTTCTTCCTCACTTTCTGCCATAAGGGTGGTGTCATCTGCATATCTGAGGTTATTGATATTTCTCTCAGCAATCTTGATTCCAGCTTGTGCTTCCTCCAGCCCAGCATTTCTCATGATGTACTCTGCATATAAGTTAAATAAGCAGGGTGACAATATACAGCCTTGATGTACTTCTCTTCCTATTTGGAAACAGTCTGTTGTTCCATGTCCAGTTCTAACCGTTGCTTCCTGACCTGCATACAGGTTTCTCAAGAGGCAGGTCAGGTGTTCTGGTATTCCCATCTCTTAAAGAATCTTCCGCAGTTTATTGTGATCCACACAGTCAAAGGCTTTGGCATAGTCAATAAAGCAGAAAGAGATGCTTTTCTGGAACTCTCTTGCTTTTTTGATGATGTTGGCAATTGGATCTCTGGTTCCTCTGCCTTTTCTAAAACCACCTTGAACATCTGGAAGTTTACGGTTCATGTATTGCTGAAGCCTGGATGATTAAAGTGCATTATATTTATTGTGCACTTTATTTCTATTATTATTGCAGCACCTCAGATCATCAGTCATCATCAGTCACTAGATTTTGGAAGTTGGGGACCCCTGCTCTAGAATATACCCTACTGTGACGGTAGGAGTCTAGCCCTCCTTGGTTCATGGCCACCTTCCCCAAAGTCTACACCAGTGTCTGATCCATAACAAATGATCAAAGATTACTTGTGGAGTGAACAGATAATGGGTAAATGGGTGAACCCCATTCAAGACAAAGCTGGAAGAGATCAGAATGGATTGTCATTGGAAACACAGAGATAATAACCTAGTGTCCATCATGAAAGAACAAATTATGAAAAGATATACTCACATATCAATTAAGAACAAATTAAGAACAAAGTGGTAAATAATGGATTTTAAGAGAAATGTTTCAAGAATTTCACCCTGACTGTGCACCTAGATAGAGCTGTCAACTTTCCAATGACTGGCTTCTCTCTAACCCAAAGGAACGGAAGAAAGCGGAATACTTCCCAGAATGATGAAATTATACTGGACAACTTAATGAAAAATTCGCGGCTGCCACTGAGGCATTAAATGGTTGGTTTCCACATGGAAGCCTCCATGGCTTGTGACAAGCTGTTGACAAACTGTTTCTTTATTTTTTCATGGAAATGTTATGGAGGAGAAAAATTAACCAAAAAGGCTTTCCCCAACTGCAGCTTTGTTGTCTGAACTTCACTGCTTACCAGTCAAGACACAGCCAGAGGCAGGACCAGAAGGTCCAAAGATAGATGACACTTTCCTATCCAGTGATAATGAAGTATTAATCCTGTGGTGGTGTTGTTTGTGAGGGGACTTGCGTTACAAATTGCTCATATAGAAAGAGGGCTTGTTTCTTCTTTTCCAGTGTAGTTTACCACCCTTGACTTCCACCGGGAAAAATAAAGCGTCTTCTTTGGAGATTTTCAAATTCAAATAACTGAGGTTATGAGGTAATGAGAGATGAGTTCTGAGAGCTCAGAAATCACCCACATTTGGTTAATTTAGTACTCCTGGACTGGCCCTTAAATCTTAGGTGACTCTGGCCACCATTTTTTTTTCAGTCTTAATCATTTTTATTTGACTTAACTGAAAAATAAATACAAGAGAATGGCTGTGAAACTACTGGCAGCATAGTAAACTTTAAAGGATTTATTTTGACTTGACCCACTTATATTTCTCAGAATGAGAAGATATAAATTATTCACCAATAAATGCTCAATTCTTTAAATTTACAATTACTTTACAGAAACTTGGAAATCATTCCAATTAAATGGGGGAAAATTAAAAAGTTTCTGTTCTTATAATTCAAAATATATTTAAAATAACATTTCTATATCAGCCAAAACCTTTAGTCAAAAATTCAGAACTGCAAGTTTGACAAAATGGTCACATTCTAATTTATCTTGATTATTAACACATGAAAAAAGTATATAGTGGCTCCTAAAACAGAGCAGGCTTAGCAACTGGTAGAGTTTTCCTTTGAGGGCACTCAAAGCTATCTTTGAATTGAAGCTAACATCCCAAATGCCTGTGATGAGTCCACGGAGCGCACTTGGTACAAACGCCAGGATTCCACCGGGTAGCTCTATGTGGACTTGACACGTCTGACAGCGACAGTCACAGAACCATCACTTTCAATTAGGTTAATTTCAACACTAGTCATATTGATCCTTTCCCCATCATGCCATAGTTTACTAGAAGTGAAAGTGAAAGTGAAAGTGAAGTCGCTCAGTCCTGTCCGACTCTTTGCGACCCTGTGGACTGTAACCTACTAGGCTTCTCTGTCTATGGGATTCTCCAGGCAAGAATACTGGAGTGGATTGCCATTTCCTTCTCCAGGGGATCTTCCCGACCCAGGGATCGAACACGGGTNGTGTCCGACTCTTTGCGACCCTGTGGACTGTAACCTACTAGGCTTCTCTGTCTATGGGATTCTCCAGGCAAGAATACTGGAGTGGATTGCCATTTCCTTCTCCAGGGGATCTTCCCAACCGAGGGATCGAACCCGGGTTTTCTGCATCTAAGGCAGACGCTTTAACCTCTGAGCCACCAGGGCTAGAAAGAGACTCCAAATCTCCCCATAAACCCTCTCAGATAAAAGTCAGGTGCTAGTCTGTGGATTAAATAAGCAATTCTACTTTCAAGCCTATGGCAATGTATCTGAAATGTGCCCTATGTCTATGTCCAACTTCTGCTTCACTACAGTTGTATTAACCACTTCCAAGAAAACGGAAATACAGTCTTAAGCCAGAAGCCAATGAAATGCTTAAACAAAGCATGGTTTTTGCTCTCGACGAAGATATTTAAGACTCTTTTTCGAAGAGATAGCTCCACTAGGACATTTAGGAATAAGAGGGAATGATGTCTTTCATTTTATGTAGTGACCTCAGCCAGTTTGTTTCAGAAAAATGTGTAGCATTTCATATCAGCATTTTGATTTAATGGAACTCGAGACTAGTCATTGACAGATGGAGATTTTGGGGCTTTGTGATTATTTTTCCTTCTTCATTTATTATTTTATAATCATTATTGCTGCTGCTCCTGCTAAGTCACTTCAGTTGTGTCCGACTCTGTGTGACCCCATAGACGGCAGCCCACCAGGCTCCCCCATCCCTGGGATTCTCCAGGCAAGAATACTGGAGTGGGTTGCCATTTCCTTCTCCAATGCATGAAAGAGAAATGTGAAAGTGAAGTTGCTCAGTCTGTCCGACTGTTAACGACCCCATGGACTGCAGCCCACCAGGCTACTTCGTCCATTGGATTTTNCTGCTAAGTCACTTCAGTCGTGTCCGACTCTGTGTGACCCCATAGATGGCAGCCCACCAGGCTCCCCCATCCCTGGGATTCTCCAGGCAAGAATACTGGAGTGGGTTGCCATTTCCTTCTCCAATGCATGAAAGAGAAAAGTGAAAGTGAAGTTGCTCAGTCTGTCCGACTGTTAACGACCCCATGGACTGCAGCCCACCAGGCTACTCCGTCCATTGGATTTCCAGGCAAGAGTACTGGGGTGGGGTGCCATTGCCTTCCCCGCACATAATGTTACTAGTGGGCTAATGATGGAATTCAGCTTGCCACCCCACCCCAGGCCACTCTTCAAAGCAAGCTGCTTTATAGAACTTTCCCAACTGTGTGAAAATTTTGGAGTTAACTAGCAACAAGCCTGAAAATTTGGTTACGTATATAAGTACAAAGCTGGTTCATCAAATCCCTGTTCTGGCCCTCAACCCAGTGCATTTCAACTAAGGTGTCATCTACTTCCTTCTTAACATTTATCAGACACTTGAATAAGTAACGTCCAGCCACTCCTTGGAGATGGTTCCCTTTTTCAGACACTGGGCTGCTGAAGGGCTCAGGAGCCTCGAGGTCCTGGGCTCCATTACTAAAGCCTTTACAACCTTCCAGAACCTCCATGTCCCCCTTTTCCTCCCTCCTTTCATCCTCCATGGGTTCTGGGTTTTCCTCCTGGGAAAGTGAGTCCTGGCTGGGGCCGTGGCCCCCCACAGTGGCACACTCACCTTCCGGTGGAGCAAGGCCCCCCAGGACACTCTCCTAAGTGTAGAAGACTTTTTCTCTTCTAAGGCTTCGATCACATTCTTGGGAGCTAGGGGCACTTCTCTCAGTTGTCTCACTTGGTCTCTTTTCTTCCTCCTTAAGTGAATCCAGGAGTTTTCTATGGCCATTAGGAAAAGGCTGATTTCCTCCTTTCCACAGGGAACTCGTTTATGCTGGACCTTTAGATCAGTGAGGACTTTTTCAAACCATGTCGTCACAACCACGATGCCTTCCACTGTCTCAGGGCCCAGAGATGATGCTTTGAGGGCTAGTTCTTCCATCACAGACCCCAGGACTACAAACGTAATGGGCTTCCTTGGCTTCTCTAGTTTTCTTCGCTTACTGGGTGGTGATGGTACTGTTTTGTCATCATAAAAACTCCAAGCCAAAGCCCATCTCATTGTCCAATCCTGGCAGAATTCAGTATAGGTGACTTTAAGAACCCCTTGTATGTCAAGTTCTTCTGTCAGAGGAGCCAGGCTGCATTTCTTTCCCAGAATACAACTATACCATCGTAATCTTTTTTTAAGCTGTAAACTGTTATGGATGATCCTTTCAACAAACTCTAATTCACCTCCTTCTGCCACGATCTCTGTGATTCCTCCTGTATTTACAGAACTGGGTGGGGGTCTTTGAGGATTTCAAGAATTTACTCCCTTGGCTTCCAACTGATTGGCAAAAAAGGGAGGGTTGCACATGCAAAAGTCATAAATTATCTCAGATTCTTCTTTAAGAGCATCCATCAGGAATGTCTTCTGTGGTACTTTAACCCCTTTTATAAGATCAGGTAAGTTATTCTGCTCCACATTCTTCATTGTGTAGTCGAAGCACATATCATCTACTTCTGTTGCAAGGAACTACCAGCCGTTTAAGGTCGTTCCAAGTAAAAGATAGATGCAGGATGCCCTAGTACCTATGTCAATTCCTCTTCGGAGGGTACTTTTGTCAGAGTTCTGATGACCAATCAGATCTTCTACCCAGTGAATATATTTGAGTCCATTGGCTCAGAGGGTAAAGTGCCTGCCTGCAATGAGGGAGACCTGGGTTCAATCCCTGGGTCAGGAAGTTCCCCTGGAGAAGGAAATGGCAACCCACTCCAGCATCCTTGCCTGGAGAATCCCATGGATGGAAGAGCCTGGTGGACTATAGTCCATGTGGTCGCAAAGAGTTGGACACGACTGAGTGAGCTCACTTCAAGAGAACTATAGGAATCCGTCTCTCTAGAGGAATATCGATAGAAAGTCCAAAATTTTCCCTTAGCAGAGTACAAGTCAGAGCTCTGATTGCTTCGAGGTCTTTAAAATTAAGACTCACTCTTCCATTCAGATTTATCTGAACATCTATAGAGTAATCTTGACTATATATATATATATATGTATATTTCCCTCCCTTTCATACTTTAAATATATCCTGTCACTCCCTTTTCATCTACAGAATTTCTGTTGAAAAATCAGCTGTTACCCTCATGGGGATTCTTTGTATGTTATTTTTTGCTTTTCCTTTGCTGCTTTTAATAGTTTTTCTTTGTGTTTAATTTTGATTAGTTTGATTAATATGTGTCTTGGTGCTTTTCTCTTTAAATTTATCCTGTACAGGACTCTCTGGACTTCCTGGACTTGGGTGGTTATTCCTTTCCCATGTTAAGGAAGTTTTTGACTATAATATCCTAAAATATTTTCTAATAACTTTTCTTTTTCTCTTCCTCTTCTGGAATCCCTATAATTTGAATATAAGGATTTAGTATTTAATTTAATTTAATATTTAATATTAATATTGTCCCAGCAGTCTCTTAGACTGTCTCTTTTCATTCTTTTTTCTTTATTCTGCTCCTCAGCAGTTATTTCCATCATTCTATCTTCCAGTTCACTGGAATCATTCTTCTGCTTCAGTTATTCTGCTATCAATTCCTTCTAGAGTATTTTTAATTTCAGTGATTATGTTGTTCATCATTGTTTGCTTTTTCTTTATTTCTTTCATGCCTTTGTTAAATGTGTTAAATATTTCCTGCATTTTCTCTATTCTATTTTCAATATTTTTAAACATTTTTACTACCATTACTCTAATTTCTTTTTCAGGTAGGTTGCCTATTCCCTCTTCATTTATTGGGTCTTGTAGTTTTACTCCATGATTCTTCATCTGTAGTGTATTTTTTGTCATTTCTTTCTTTCTTTCTTTCTTTCTTTTTTTTGTTGTTGTTGTTGGGTATGTCTCTCCTCCTCTCTCACTAGTTGTTTGGCCTGAGGTTTCCAGCAGTGGAGTTTGCTGGAGTGAAGGGGTCCACAGAGGAGAGGGACCCTGGAGGGAGGAGGAAACCAGAGAACAGAGGATGACCCTGGAGGATGGACGGAGACTCCTGGATAGCAGAGGGATCAGCCTGGAAGGAGGAAGAGGGCCTCAAAGGGAGGAGAGGGCCCTGGAGGGCAGAGGAGAAACTTGGAAGGCAGAGTGCCCAGTCCAGAAGCCAGATGGATGTCCCTAGAAAGAGGATGGGGGCCCCAGGAAAAAGGGGTCCCAGAGGGAGTTGGAAACTAGAAGGCAGAGAGCAGCCTGGAGGGTAAACGGGGGCCCTGGAGGACGGAGTTGGCTCCAAAGGGTGGAGAAGGTGGCCTGAGGACCTTAGGAGGCTCCCCAGGGCTGAGCGGGTAGGGGAAGACCAGTCAGTTACCTGTTCCTAGAATTGTGCAAGATCCTCCCCTAGTGGCCCACCTTTTCCTCTCTCCACAGGAACCTCCCCACTCCTTCTCATGTCCACAGGACCCACCCAGGTAGAGGAACCCCTGAAGAGTAGAGAGTGCCCCAAAGGGGTGAGGGCTCAACTGGAGGGTAGAGAGTGCCACAGAGGGCAGATGGGGCTTCAGAAGGCAGAGGCCTAGGGGGCCCCAGAAGGCTCCCTGGGGCCAAATGAAATAGAAACCACAAGGGATTCCTCAGTGGATCCTCTGATCCCATGAGGGGTCTCTCTTGGCCAAGCAATCATGTTGCTCCTAGCACCCAAAGACACCCAAATGACTCCCCCTCTCCCAGCAGCCCCTCAGTCAACCTGGCTGAGTGATGGAGAGCCCCAGAGGCTTCCCTCAGTGGATCCTCCAATCCCAGGAGATTCCTCTCTTTTGGCTGTGCAGATGTGTTTCTACTGGCACCCAGGGAACCAAAACCACTCCTGCACCCAAACTGTTTTTTGAACCCAAATCTCTCCCCTTCCCCCAGCAGCCCCTCAGCCGTTGGCCCCCAACTTCAACCTCCCCCACTTCCCCCTATTCAGTACCAGGTTGCCCCCAGGGCTGCAGCCTGTCTGCCAGATGTCCCCCACCAGCACCTGGTGAGTATCCTAGGCTTGAGGAGACACAGACTCTGTCCTTCCTCATTGCCATCTTGATTCTGCCCCCTGTCCATTTTTTGATTGGGTTGTTTGTATGCTGTTAAGCATCATGAGCGGTCTGTAAATTTTAGAGAGTAATTCCTTGTTAGTCACATCATTTGCACGTATTTTCTCCCAATCTGTGGGTTGTCTTTTCATTTTGTTTATTGTTTCCTTTCCTGTGCAAGAACTTTTGAGTTTAAGTAAGTCCCATTTGTTTATTTTTGGTTTTATTTCCATTATTCTGGAAGACAGATTGAAAAAGATACTGCTGTGATTTGTCAGAGTGTGTTGCTGATGTTTTCCTCTAGAAGTTTTATAGTGTTTAGCCTTATATTTAGGCCTTTCATCTATTATGAGCTTATTTTTGTGTATGGTGTTAAAGAATGATTTCATTTTTTTGCATGTAAAACTGTCCAGTTTTCCCAGCACCATTTGTTGAAGGGACTATGTTTCCAACATTGTGTGGTCTTGTCTTGTGTAGTCTTTGTCATAGATTAACTGACTGTAGGTTCATGGGTTTATTTATGGGTTTTCTGTTATGCTCCATTGATCTATATATCTATTTTTGTGCCAGCACCATATTTTTTGATGACTGTATCTTTGTAGCATTGTTGGAAGTCAGTGAGCCTGATTCCTCCAGCCCTGTTTTTCTCTCTCAAGATTGCTTTGGCCACTTGGGGTCTTTTGTGTCTGCATACAAATTTTGAGATTTTTGTTGTTGTTCTATATAAATGAGTATTTTCAAATTTTTTATTTATTTATGTATTTGGTTGGATTGGGTCTTAGTTGCAGCATGCAGGATCTTTGATCTTTAGTTGCAGCATGTGAACTCTTGGTTGTGACATGTGGGATCTAGTTCCCTGAAAAAGGATTGAACCTGAGCCCCCTGCATTGGGAGCATGGAGTCTTAGCCACTGGGTCACCAGGGAATTCCCTGGTCTTGCAAGTGAATATTAAAAAAAAAAAAAAAAACACTTTATTTCTTTTAATATATTTAAATTTCACTTGTGGAAAGCCATTAGGAAAGAAATTATTTGAAAATCAGATGGCCAGTTTTCATGATGATGAATGTTTGTCCTGAGGGACAATGCCTTTTGAATCTGCGAGAGAGAAATATCCTTTCTGTATGTGGCTGCTACTGGAAAAAGTAAAATGTACTATGTTTAGGTCAGTTCCATAACGATTTAACAACATACTTGTTGATGAGTCAGAAAATCACCCAAATAATGAGGCTCCATAAGAAGCCAAAATGAGGGACATATTTAAGCAACCCAGGATAACAAAATACCAGATAAACAACATAATTTATCCCTACCCACCCTCCCACATAGAGTCTTGTTTTAAGCAAAATGCAAGGCAATAGAGAAAAACAAATCGTTTAATGAGTATCTAGGGACTCACTTCCTCTGTGGTTTCTTATTTGTCTCAAGGATCCTGTGGAGTACTTACTTTTATCAAATGTATGTGTAATTGTCTATATGATCTCAGAAATATTGCTTGCACATGGAAAACAAAATGCTCTAGTCTCCTACAAGCCTTCTTCAGGAAGTAACCAGGAGCATCACTTCTTTGGGGGAAGCATGCTGTGTTGAGGAAAATCCAGTGTGTGTAGGTACACAAGTGCAGGTAAAATGAAGAGACTGGCTTCCAATAATTCTACCTACTGTTTTGCCTCTCTTCAGGGTAGTATCGCCACTTAATAGAGTCCTTTGTAGCATCTTGAACAACCAGAGGGGAATATTTTGTTCAATTAACTGGGTGCAACTTTAAGGATATGGGACAAACATTAGGAAAATTTTTATTAAACTAAATCACCTCTTGCGTCTGGTTCTTTCTTCAACTTTCACCTCCTTGTCTCACTGTTCCCAAGAGTTTTCCATAACTTCTGTCTAGAAATTTAGTAGTCAGCTGATGGGAAAATGCAATTATTGGGTCCCAGAAGTAAGTAAACCTAGTAAACATCAATGAAACAACATTAAGAGTAAATTGTCAGTGTTACCTTCATTTTCAATGGTAAAATGAAAATGAAATTTACACATAATCACTGTTGTCACCAGGAGGTACCACTTGGTGGTATTGGTTGGGAAAATGGGAAATCTTAGAGCTTTTCTTATCCCAATCAGAGCTTTCCCTTTGAAATTTGTCCCTTGTAGATTGAAGTTTTCTTACTGCCTACATACAACCTGAGTAACTAGTGATACGGACATAAAAGTTAAAGTTAATGCTTAATTGCTTTTAGTCTGTTTCAAGCTACTTAGAGAAGAAAATTCTCCATCTCTATTTCCATAAACTTGTAGAGAGGAACATCCTCCCTCTTGAATGTAGGCACAATCTTATTTCTCATTTAGAGTTTATGAAATGTAATTTCATTATTATTTCTGAATTTATCTTGATATGGTTTATATAAGTTTCTATGAAAAAATCTAAAGGAAAACACAGCTTTGACTATATTGGTTGATTCCTTGGCTAATGTATATTGTTTTAGAAAATGACCCCCTAGATTCAAGTACAAGACAACACTTTCATTTTGCCATACTCTATTTCATATTTAGCTATGGTTTTGTCCATAAATATATGTAAGTAGATCCACAGGTGGAGGAGATCTAAGAAAAAATTTATGTATTTACCTGTTGCATGTCTAGTCATGAATGTCAGAAATTGCTACATATGACCTCAAGGCATTTTTTATAGTGAAAATAGTTTGTGATCATAGGAAACCCATAGATCTTTATTACTGAGTCTTAGTTCAGTTCAGTTCAGTCTCTCAGTCATGTCCAACTCTTTGCGACCCCATGAATTGCAGCAAGCCTGGCCTCCCTGTCCATCACCAACTCTCAGAGTTCACTCAAACTCACGTTCATCGGGTTGGTGATGCCATCCACCCATCTCATCCTTGGTCGTCCCCTTCTCCTCCTGCCCTGATTCCCTCCCAGTATCAGTCTTTTCCAATGAGTCAACTCTTCACATGAGGTGGCCAAAGTACTGGAGTTTCAGCTTCAGCATCATTCCTTCCAAAGAACACCCAGGACTGATCTCCTTTAGAATGGACTGGTTGGATCTCCTTGCAGTCCAAGGGACTCTCAACAGTCTTCTCCAACACCACAGTTCAAAAGAATCAATTCTTCAGCGCTCAGCTTTCTTCACAGTCCGACTCTCACATCCATACATGACTACTGGAAAAACCATAGCCTTGACTAGATGGACCTTTGTTGGTAAAGTAATGTCTCTGCTTTTGAATATGCTATCTAGGTTGGTCATAACTTTCCTTCCAAGGAGTAAGAGTCTTAACTGGGTCTTAGTAGAGCACATTAAATAGGATACTAAGGAATTATGAAATATATGAATACCCAGCATTAAGATAATAAAATTGAGAATGATAGAGGTGGAAATTCTGAGAACTGTAATAGATCATATTAATTGTTTCTAATTCTCTCTTCATGCCTCATCATTTTAGTTTGCTGTCGGTGGAGCTTACTTCCCCATCATATTGATGTTGGGTTTCTACTTGTGACTTACTTTAGTCAGTGGAACATGGTAGAAAGTAATAGAGTCAGCTTTAAGTTCTACCCTTAATGGAAATCCCTATAGGCTTAGAGGGTAAAGCATCTGCCTGCAACACAGGAGACCCAGGTTCAATCCAAGACCCAGGTTTGACCCCTGGGTCAGGAAGATCCCCTGGAGAAGGAAATGGCAACCCACTCCAGTACTCTTGCCTGAAAAATCCCATGGATGGAGGAGCCTGGTAGGCTACAGTCTATGGGGTCGCAAAGAGTCAGACATGACTGAGCGACTTCAGTTCACTCACTTAGGGGAAATCAGGTAATTTTGCTTGTCCATTCTTGGCTCCTGCCATCTTCTTTGAGAAGAGCAAGCCCCAGAGTGAGAAACTTATGGTGGAGTATATCTGTACTTGATGGGCATCCTAAAGCAAAATGCCTCCACCTAACTCACAAACATGGGAGCAAGAAAATACATGTTTACTGCCATAAGCCACTGAAATTTGTGGAGCTACTTTTTACCTCACATTATTACAGCAATACCTGACCAATAAAAATATTTTCAAAAGCTTTTATTTTATTTTACTTCTGTTTCCCTTTCCTTCTTCTTATAGCTCAACCAGATCGGTCAACCATGGAAGAAGAAAATGAGACATTAACAACAGATTTTATTCTCTCAGGACTCTTTCCCAATATGAAATATGTCAGTATTCTTATCTACATTATCATCTTAATTTATCTTGCTGCAGTAACTGGAAACTTCTTTCTGCTCCTCCTGATATGGATGGACTTGAGTCTCCACACTCCAATGTACTTTCTGCTTAGCCAGCTTTCTCTCATAGACCTGGCCCTCANCGCTGGACTGGAAGAAACACAAGCTGGAATCAAGATTGCCGGGAGAAATATCAATAACCTCAGATATGCTGATGACACCACCCTTATGGCAGAAAGTGAAGAGGAGCTAAAAAGCCTCTTGATGAAAGTGAAAGAGGAGAGTGAAAAAGTTGGCTTAAAGCTCAACATTCAGAAAACGAAGATCATGGCATCCGGTCCCATCACTTCATGGGAAATAGATGGCGAAACAGTGGAAACAGTGTCACACTTTATTTTGAGGGGCTCCAAAATCACTGCAGATGGTGACTGCAACCATGAAATTAGAAGACGCTTACTCCTTGGAAGAAAAGTTATAACCAACCTAAATAGCTTATTGAAAAGCACAGACATTACTTTGCCAGCAAAGGTCCATCTAGTCAAGGCTATGGTTTTTCCTGTGGTCATGTATGAATGTGAGAGTTGGACTGTAAAGAAAGCTGAGCACCGAAGAATTGATGCTTTTGAAGTGTGGTGTTGGAGAAGACTCTTGAGAGTCCCATGGACTGCAAGGAGATTCAACCAGTCCATGCCGAAGGAGATCAGCCCTGGGATTTCTTTGGAAGGAATGATGCTAAAGCTGAAAATCCAGTACTTTGGCCACCTCATGTGAAGAGTTGACTCATTGGAAAAAACTGTGATGCTGGGAAGGATTGGGGGCAGGAGGAGAAGGAGATGACAGAGGATGAGATGGCTGGATGGCATCACCGACTCAATGGACTTGAGTCTGAGTGAACTCCGGGAGTTGGTGATGGACAGGGAGGCCTGGTGTGCTGTGATTCACGGGGTCACAAAGAGTCGGACACAACTGAGCGACTGAACTGAACTGAAATGAGTTTATATATGGAGCTTCCCGGTGGCACAGTGATAAAGAATCTGCCTACCAATTCAGGAGACACATGAGATGTGGGTTTGATCCCTGCGTCAGAAAGATCCCCTAGAGAAGGGCACGGCAACCCACTCCAGTATTTTTACACACATATATAAAACCAAATAGTCCTAAAGAAAGTTTGCACCCATTACACTTCCAGGATAAGCAGGCACTCAAGAATTTTATGATTTTTAAAGTGCTCACATCTTTAGCCGGAGCTTTGATGTTCTCCTTTCTTCTGTGCACCCACCTCCTAATTCTGTGAGGCAATTAACAAGCACTCTGATTGATCTCATGGGATCTGATGTCAAACAGCCCCACTCTCCACCCTTCCCAGAGCTGCCCTCCTAGCCTCGCTGTGGCCTGCTGCCTAAATAACCCACGTTCACAATGGCTGCGCGTGTCTGTGAAGGAGGCTACTGCCCTGCATGAATGTAGAAGTGTGCCAGGCTCATTACATTCTATAAACACTGAGACCCTGCCTTGGATTATATATAAGTGGTCTTAAACTGGCTAAAAAATGATATGTGCTGGTGAAGCAGGTTGAATCAGGCTCCCAGGAGGTACATTCACCTAGAACCTAGGAACATGATTCTGTTGGATGAAGCATCTCTGCAAATGTAAATGAGATGAGGATCTCAAGATGAGATCACCATGGATAAAGGTGAGGGGGAAATCCAAGAATGAGTGTCCTTTTAGAAGAGAGAAAGGAAGGCACAGTGTATCAGCCCAAGTGACACGGTAAAATACAAGACGGGGTGGCTTACACGATGGACCTTTATTTTCAAGGTTCTACAGCCTGGGAGTCCGAGATGAAGGAGCCAGCAGGGTTGGTCCTGGTGAAACCCATCTTCTGGCATACACACGGTTTCCTTGCTGTGTCCTCAGGTGGCCTCTCCTCTGAGCATGTGGGAGCAAAAGAGGTCTCCGATATTTCCTCTGGCTTCTGCTCCTCCTCCCCTACTGTGCCCCCTCCTCCTTCTTCTTCCACACCGGTCCTACTGGAGTAGGGACCCATTCTAATGAGTCTATTTATTCTTAACTCTCTCCCTAGAGGCCTTATCTATGAAAGGACTTCCCCTGTGGCTCAGCGGTGAAGAACCCACCTGCCAGTGCATGAGGCACTAGAGACTCAGGTTCAATCCCTGGATCAGGAAGATGCCCTGGAGGAGGGAAGGGCGACCCACTCCAGTATTCTTGTCTGGAGAATCCCATGGAGAGAGGAGCCTGGTGGGCTGCAGTCCATGTGGTTGCAGAGAGTTGGATGCAACTGAAGCAACTGAGCACACACACAAAAAGCCTTATCTTTGAATATAGTCACATTCAGAGTTGGGGCTTCAACATATGAATTTGATACACTTCAGTTCATAACATCCAGACAAACAGAGGGTGTCCTGTGAAGAAAGAGGCAGAGCTTGAAGTGACCCTATTAAAAGCCAAGGAATGCCAGCAGCCACAAAGGCTGAACCCAGCCTAGAGCTTCTCAGTTTGACCTTTTGGTGCCCTGTACTAATGACTGCAGCCATCCAAGCAGCTTCCTTCAGCAACAGCCCTCAGGTGGTTACAAGAATGCCATTTCCATTCAACCCAAACTAATGTAAGCAAAACAGAGAATTTAAAGAGGTGTCACTTTAAAACAAAGACAAAAAACACAGCCTGAATAACCAAATTCTGGTAATTGAATTCTTTAAAGCTCTCTTTCTCTCTCTCTCTCTCTCTCATTTCACATTCTGCTCTTTTCTGTAACATTTGTTGCAGTTTTCTCTCTTTCCAGCTCAAAATTCTCAGAGAAAGATTGATTGCCTATCTTGGATCGAATGTTCATTCCTGGACCAGCTAATGGTAGCCAGCGTTAAGAGTTCAGAGGAGGAGACTCTGTGTGTGTGTGTGTGTGTGTGTGTAATAGATTAGGAGTCACACATGTTACAAGTTTCCATATTTAGATATTAAAAATAATTTTTGTCAAGGTGCAACGCAAATTATTTAGAGAGGCCAACCACTGTACCTACCATTTGACATGATCCTATTTTATAATTTTTAGAATTTTATTGATGTACAGACATCAGTTCCTCATGTCCTTTAAACTGGTTTTGATTTCCCACTGGTTCCCTCACTAATGTGTTAAATGAAACCTGACATAGTCTCATTCATAGAATTATGTTTTTAACACCTTGAAAGTTCTATTTGTGATATGACCCACGCCCATGGATTGGAGGTCGCAAGAGTAGGACAATTGTTAGAGCGTTGTGAAGATGGAGAGCGGGTAACTGCAAAACACCCATCTCAGTACAGATTCACCTGCATGTGCTGGGTCATCACAAATAAATGTAAGAAAGGAAACCCCAACATTCTGTAACTTCTTCCTGCTGTGCATGGGTGTAGGCCTGCCTAGCAAAGCAGAAGTCTCTCTCTACCTGATCTAAGCCAAGGTATTTTTTGTCTGAAACCAGGACTCACCCTTGTAATAACAGCGATTTAGTTTGAAACTGTTGGCTCCTCTCGGGTGAAATAGGGGCCAAACAGGAGACCTAACAGGATGGTCATCACTGGTCCCCAGAAACAGAAGGCAACATTTGGGGTGAGAGCTGCAGAGTCTGTGACTTTGATTGGTTGGTGGTGAGGCAACAGAGCTGTGCTCCAGGAATCTTGTGCTCAGCCTGAAGTTACCATCCTCCACCTCGGTGGGAGCCCCAATTCTGTAAAAGAATGAAAAGATATTGTTATGCATATTTTTTGAATATGAAACAGGCCGCTGTCTCAAGGCTGTACTGCCATCTGATTGTTTCTCCTCTGTTTCTCTATCCCCTCCCTTCCCTGATTAGCAATTGTTTGAATCCACCCTTTGGAACTCAGGGAAGGTCAAGGAGGCTGAATGAAGCCTATATCATACAGACGAGAAATGCAGAACACAGATCTGTACTCCGGAGCTCCACAGAGACCTGCTCAGTTTTAATTTAGGGAACTAGGCAACTATTGGTGGCTCAGAGGTTAAAGCGTCTGCCTGGAATGCAGGAGAGCCGGGTTTGATCCCTGGGTTGGTAAGATCCCCTGGAGAAGGAAATGGCAACCCACTCCAGTACTCTTGCCTGGAGAATCCCATGGAGGGAGGAGCCTGGTAGGCTATAGTCTATGAGGTCGCAAAGAGTCAGACATGACTGAGCGACTTCACAACACAACAACAAGGCAACTATAACTGTGATAACTTCCTATCAAAATGGGGCATAGGACTGACTTAGTTTGGAGAATACACACTGAATCGGAAGTATTCCTGAGTTCCAAGTCCTAGGTCTGATGGCTGAAAGCTGTCACTCACCCTCTGATTCTGTTATGCCCAAGTCACGAAATCTCCCAATGACCACCAGGGAGCCAATATCCAATGCAAAAGCAAGAGAGTTTTTATTACCAAGCTTGAGCTGGGGCTCCCACCATTACTGATGCAGCGGCTAAGGAGAGGAGCCTTGAACTCTGGGTTTCACTGCTTATATAGGGTATTCTTGCACGAAAAATTCGAAAAATGGGAGTTTCCAAGTTGGGAGTACCTTCTGTGGAAGGGTTAGGTGTTGGGTTCTGATTGGTTTTCATTTCCCGGGCTTAATTCGAATTTCCCGGGCAGGTCATAAGTCCTGAACGTAAAGTCCGGAGATCCTGATCTGGGATCTGATTGGCTCGCAGGTGGTGGGGTGAGGTCAGGGGATTTCCAAAGACTCTTTCCTTAGAACTCTAAAATGGAGTCTTTTTTAACAAAATGGGGTGGCTTAGGTTCTTCAATTCTACAAAGACAAAGTGACTGGCCACTGCAGCCACTGATCTTCAATACATCCTGAAAGGAATTCAGAGCAGAAGTCAGGAAGGAGGCCCTCTGTGCTCTAGAAGATACTGGCAGAACATGCCTTCAGATAATTAGACCTTTTTAGGAGAAGATTTTATAAGCCCAGTTTTTTTTTTACATCTTCTCATACCTAGAAAAGCACTGAAATCATTAATAGAGAGTAGGGAGGGATAAATTGGGAGCTTGGGATGAACATAAACACACTACTAAATATAAAATAGATAACCAACAAGGACCCACTGTATAGCCCAGGGAACTGCACTCAATATTTAGTAAAAACCTGTAAAGGAAATGAATCTGAAAAAGAATATACACATGTATCACTGCATCATTTTGCTGTACATCTGAAACTAACACCACATTGTAAATCAACTGTGTTCCAAGGCTTCCCTGATGGTCCAGTGGTTGAGACATCCCACATGTCGAAACTAAAGATACCATGTGCTGCAACTAAGACCCGCGGCAGCCGAATAAATAATTAAAAAAAAAAAAACAACTATTGTCCAATTTAAAAAAAAATCATCAATGGAGGCTTCTGCTCCTCATGACTGGCCAAAATGTGGGCTTAATGCACATATCCCCTTCACCAACTCCCTCTGCCTCCTGATGTACCCTGATGCTTCCTTTTCGGTCCTCAAGGCACAATGTACCCCCTCCACCTGGCAACAGTGAGTCAGTGTTTTTGAATGGCAGCTGATTTGTTGCGTTGCTACACCTCAAATTTTCAAGGCCCAGGTGACCTGAGTCCTCATCTGTTTTCTTTCCAATCTGATCATTAAAGCACAGACATTATGCCTTGAGTCCTTCAGGACTTTGCTTCTGATAACTGTCTAGACCTTCTGTTTTGAACCAACAGAACCTTTCTGTCTCTCTCAAAAACCTCTGCTTCGCAATTCAAAAGCCTTGGTTTTCAAGACCCTTGTTTTCTCTCTCTGGAAATTCCAAAGGCTTCTTAGCAACTCACGCCAAGAATTTGACTCTTTTGTATCTGAATCTGGTCTGACAATGCCTATCTCCAGTCCCATATGCAATAAGCTCGAAATGGTCCAATTTTCACAAAGAATTAATGTAAGTGTGTACCTGTATGGGTGCGTGCAAAAAAATATATGCTTAGTTAATATATTGGTGTAGTATTCTGCCACCACAAAATAGGAAAATTTTTGAATAAAGGCAATATCATAGTTTATGAGGTTATCTCAAGAACAGTTGTTTTCAGGCTGCTAAAAACATTCTAAAAACAATAAAGTCTTATTATATTTAAGACCTGGGCTTCCTAGATGGCATTAGTGGTGCCTGCCAATGCAGGAGACATAAAAGACGTGGGAGACTCACAGGTAATAGACGACTTCTGGCTGCAGCACATTCTCTCTTTTTTTTTTTTTTAATTTCGTTTAGTTCTTTTATATTCACTTCTGGTCTCTCTTAGGACTGTTTTAAAAAGGACTTCGACTTAGGGAACCCCAGTTATATAATATAAACTTTGTAATCTGCAAGAGAAAGAAATGTATAGTAAATCTAAGTCTTGATTTTTACCTTTCTATTGTAAAAAAAAAATAATAATAATAATAATATACAGAGTTTAACAGAAGGTTATGTTTCGGTTTTGTTTTCTCCAGAGGCTGCCGTAGGGCCCTGAGCGCAGGGTACCCACCACACCGTCTGCCTAGCTCGGAGCCGCGTAGCTCTGGCCAGGGGTTCACAGCCCCCAGTGGGGCATCCCTCACCCCCACCTCCAGGGAGGGGGCGGCCCCCGCTGCCCCACCGCGTCTCCCAGCCACCAGCAGGCAACAGCCTGGCCCGGCTCTTGCCGGCCTGGTCTTTCTCCAGGCTGGAGGAGCCTCTGGCCCCAGGAAGGCTCCCTGCCTCAGGACTGCACGGGGGCTCCCCGCTCATGAGCTTCTGAGTTAGCACAGAAATGACGGGACCTCACGAGGCAGGTCTACCCTGGTGGCTCAGAAGTTAAAGCATCTGCCTCCAATGCGGGAGACCCGGGTTCGATCCCTGGGTCGGGAAGATCCCCTGGAGAAGGAAATGGTAACCCACTCCAGTACTCTTGCCTGGAGAATCCCACGGACGGAGAAGCCTGGTAGGCTACAGTCCANTAATAATAATAATAATAATATACAGAGTTTAACAGAAGGTTATGTTTCGGTTTTGTTTTCTCCAGAGGCTGCCGTAGGGCCCTGAGCGCAGGGTACCCACCACACCGTCTGCCTAGCTCGGAGCCGCGTAGCTCTGGCCAGGGGTTCACAGCCCCCAGTGGGGCATCCCTCACCCCCACCTCCAGGGAGGGGGCGGCCCCCGCTGCCCCACCGCGTCTCCCAGCCACCAGCAGGCAACAGCCTGGCCCGGCTCTTGCTGGCCTGGTCTTTCTCCAGGCTGGAGGAGCCTCTGGCCCCAGGAAGGCTCCCTGCCTCAGGACTGCACGGGGGCTCCCCGCTCATGAGCTTCTGAGTTAGCACAGAAATGACGGGACCTCACGAGGCAGGTCTACCCTGGTGGCTCAGAAGTTAAAGCATCTGCCTCCAATGCGGGAGACCCGGGTTCGATCCCTGGGTCGGGAAGATCCCCTGGAGAAGGAAATGGTAACCCACTCCAGTACTCTTGCCTGGAGAATCCCACGGACGGAGAAGCCTGGTAGGCTACAGTCCACGGGGTTGCAAAGAGTCGGACACGACTGAGAGGCTTCACTTCACTTCGATCCCTGGGTTGGGAAGATCCCCTGGAGGACGGCACGGCAATCCACTCCAGTATTCTTGCCTAGAGAATCCCAAAGACAGAGGAGCCTGGCGGGCAACAGTCCATAGGGTTGCAAGGAGTCAGACACGACTGAAGGAACTTAGCATGCTTTCACACATATTTAAGACCTGTTGATCAACATTCTATCTCAGTTCTACTGATCAACAAAGAACAATACTCCTAACTATGTAATTCATTCAAAATAAACATATTGATATTAAACCTTACATGAGGGAAAACATCTCTTTCTTCTACCCTGTCGGTTCAGTGGCCAGAATCCTGTGTATCTGACAAAAGACGGATGAATAGAAGGAACAAGTTCATTCACGTGCATATGAGGGCTCACGGAAGTGAAATCCTACAGAGGCAGAGACTTACGTACAATTTCTACAAAGGGCAAGATATATCTGGAGCTGTGAAAAGACAAAGTGATCTCTGGTAGCCTCAGCCTGCAGTGGCTTGAAGCAGGGCTCAGGTTCCCAGCCAGAGACAGGCCAGGTCACATGGCGAGAGTACCAGATCCTAGCCACTAGACCAGTGGTCAGTGACAAGGGCCCTGGCCTTTCAGCTCTGCAGAGAATGTCCTCAAAGACGGAAAGTAGGGAAGCAAGTAAAGTATTCATTAAGAGGAAAAGAGATAGGACATGTTAGACTCAGAGGGAGAGTCCCTGAGTCGTGTTTAAATCACTTATACAGGGCATTTCTTATAGCTTCCTTTGGCCAATCATTTTGATTTGCCTGATTCACAGTTCATTTTTGGTATCTCTCCAGATCCTCCCATGTGTGTGCACGCATCTCTTAGCCAAGACGGATTCTACTGCAAAGGCCTATGGGTAGCCTGGCATTAGTTAGCATCACTCCCCTTTGACCTCCAAGGAGACTTTCTGCATTCGTGTGGGCAGGGAGGTCTCCTGACTTCAAGAATGAGAAACATGTGATCTGGGCAGGGTCTAGCCTTCTCTTAATTGTTCTGGTATTCTTGTCTTGGAGTTTCAGTCCACAAGGATTGAATCTCTGATTGCTTTACCCTGGAATGGCAGGCGGGCGTCTACCTCCTGCCTCAAATGGAAAAGGGATTTGAGATTCTAGGGGCAATCAGTTGTGGGAAAATACAGATAGGGAAACTAATGGAAGATGAATGTTATTTAGTGAAGCTTGTTTGTCTGATGGCTTAGATGGTAAAGAAACTGCCTGCAAAATAGGAGACCTGGTTTTGATTCCTGGATTGGGAAGATTCCCCTGGAGAAGGAAATGGCAACCCACTCCAGTATTCTTGCCTGGAAAAATCCCATGGACCAAGGAGCCTGGCAGGCTGTAGCTGATGGGGTCGCAGAGTCGGACACAACTGTGCCACTTTCAGTCACTCATCTTGGCACTGACTTCAGTTCAAAATAATATGTATGACCAACAGGCATATTTGGGTGTCACATACTCTGATCCTTTTCAATTCCCTTCGACTTGGCTTGAACAGTTATCTAGTTCATGTGCAAACTAAATTCCTTAGAGTCTAGCTGACAACTAAGTGCATGGGATAAGGAAACAATCACACATAGGGTTGGAGAGAGAGACAAGGAGAGAATGAGAGAGAGAATGTGAGACAGACAGAGAGAAAAGGGGTGGGGGCAGGGAATGAGAGAGGCGGGAAAACAGTCTAAGCAGCCCCGAGTCTGCTTTCTGGCTCTATCTCTTTCCATGCTGTGACTCAGGACCAGTTTCAGAGCCTCGGTTTCCTCATCTGTTAATTCATGGGGTTGGTGTGAGGCTCAAGACACCACAGCTAAGGCACTGTCAAAAAAGAAGCAAATCCTGAGTTAGCAGAGAGATTTTATTGGAATGGATTTGTGAGGATTTCTTGCAATAGAGAGGACTCTCTGACAATACGATTTGCAAGCATCTCCTGCGTTTTGCAAAGTGGATTTCTTATTAAATCTAGGAAGAGGAAACAAGGCTTAGCAAGAGCCCGGTATGGGGAAGTGGGATATGTGGGAGATGTCTGTGTCCTGAGACTAGGCTGCTGGGGCGGGGTTGGGGGGGGCTGTGATGGATGAGCTCTCTGCTGCCTCTGACTAAGCCTGGACCAGAACCTGAGGAAGGAGAAGTGCATGGAAGTGAGGGGAGTAGGCAATCTGTGAGTTCATGTAAGCCATATGGGAAAGGGAAGTCCTTTGCAGTAAACCATTTCCCTGAACATAAATATGGGGAGTGCGTTTCTTAACCTTTGTTGTTTTCCAGGAACACAGAACTCCAGTAAAGTTCAAGGTCATCAGCATTGAGCACCCTGCCCAGCACACAGTGTCCAATTAACGTTTGTGATTACTGACAAAATTGGAGTAACGACACCATTTTAAGTCATAAACACAATGTTTTTTCAATCACCTTGTGTATTATCATTTTGTACATGCCCACTGAGCCTCTAAACTCATTTAGACACTGGATAGTGTCTAAATTAGACACTGGGAGAGATAGGATAGGAAAGGAACAATGCAACAGAGAAGGGCAAATCTGACTTCATGTTGGATCTATTCCTTTAGCTCTAACTCTTGTGCTCTTTTGCCTGGGCTGAGTCATGTTGGCCCAGCACCTTTTGTAAAAGAATGTTCCCTAGAGCCTGAAATATACAGGAGAGCCCTTCTCAAGGCTCTGACCTTTAAAGGTATAAAACTTTTCCATCCATACAGAGATAAAATGTTTCAGAACAGAGAATAATATTTGTCTTGTTAGACTCTTATAGGAACATGGTGACCTGACCTACACGGACAGCTGGAAGAACAAAGGATTCCTACACCAAGAAGTTTGCAACAGCCAGCCAAACCCTCTCCCCTTCTAGTATCAAAGAAGTCTGAATTCTAACTTCGGGAAGATGGTTCTTTGGGACACTTGTCCACCATCTTCTCAATCTGCTGGTTTTTTAAATGAAGTCACTATCCTTTGCCCCAGCATCTCCTCTCTTGATATGTTGACCTGCTGTACAGTGAGCAATATGAGCCTAGACTCTGTAACGCAGAGAGGAAACCCTTCTTAGCAAGCAGAAATCTAAAAGATCTTTAGACTCTGTGAGTTGTTTTTCCAGCTGTTTCTAAAATGGGGGAATTTGCACCAAATACCAAGTCAGAAAGCTAGTCTCCTAGTATTACTTGGTTCCTCATTCTCTGACTTCTTGCAANATCTCCTCTCTTGATATGTTGACCTGCTGTACAGTGAGCAATATGAGCCTAGACTCTGTAACGCAGAGAGGAAACCCTTCTTAGCAAGCAGAAATCTAAAAGATCTTTAGACTCTGTGAGTGGTTTTTCCAGCTGTTTCTAAAATGGGGGAATTTGCACCAAATACCAAGTCAGAAAGCTAGTCTCCTAGTATTACTTGGTTCCTCATTCTCTGACTTCTTGCAAATGCCTGGCTATTAACCTTTCTGATTTGGAGGAAATACTTAGCATATTTTTATATTAGATGCTAAAGAAGAAAATCCACTTTAAATGAAGCATGACTCTTCTAATAGCTGGGACTTTACTAAAAATTGTAGAAAGAGTTCGAAGGCTTCTACTGAGAATGGCATCATGAAGTTATTTCTTTTTTCCTAAGAAGAAAGATTTTGTAATTTAGCAGAATTGTGAAATTTGGAGGGAAGATATTTCTTTCAGCCTGGATTTTTAAGGACTTTAATGAGTCTGAAGAAAGAAGTAGATTGTAAAATAATCTCTTTAAAATAGATTGTGGCCACAGATAAAGATGAAGTCATTTTTATTTTTTTAAATTGACACCCTCCCCCGACAGACTTTTTTCTGTAATCATTTTTACCAGAAGTTCCTTTATAGTCTCAAACAATTCTCTTGGAAATGACCTGTAGTGCCTTGGCTGGGGTTTTCATTCTAACTTTGGAGGCATAACTGCCTTATGGATCATATTCTCACAGACTTTTGATCTGATCCCTTCCTGAGTGTTGGCTGCATGCTCACTGACTGCTTGTAATCATCCATCCATGTCTGTGTGAATGGTTGAGCCCGCTAGAAAGTGACCCCTCTGGTAAGGATAAGGAGTGTTCATTATGGTATCCATACCAAAGAGTAGTGTCTGTCTCAACTGCTATAAGAAATACTGGCTTAGGGGATTCCCCTGGCAGTCCAGTGGTTAAGACTCCATGCTTCCAGTGCAGAAGATATGGTTTTGATTCCTGGTTCCGTAACTAAGATCCCACATGCTGCAAGTGACACGGCCAAAAAAAATTTTTTTTTCATTTTATAAAATAAAGAAATGCTGACCAAAGATATGGAAACCACCTGAGTGTCCATCTACAGACAAATGGATACAGATGTGATACATATATGCAATGGACTACTACTCTCTAAAAGAGTGAAATGTCGCCCTTGGCAGCAACATGGATGGACTTGGAAGGCATCAGGCTAAGCAAAATAAGTCAGAGAAAGGCAAATACTGCATGATCTTATTTTTTAGTCCAAACTTTTGTTTCGTCTCAGTCAAACTGACTCGTGGATCACTTCAGAAACTTCCTATTTCCCAAGACCTTCCGACATGAGCATTGCCATGCTTACTCATTTAGGGGAACCAGGAGAGCAACCAGTGGAAAGACTGGGATTACATATAAAGTCAATACATTTTATTTTATTATCTCTTCCAGGACTGTGTCTCACCTCACACAAAGAAACATTGTAGGAGATTCAGCTGGAAACCCGTGTACTCAGGGTTTGAGGCAATAATCGATACATGGCCCCAGCAGAGGGTTTCTTCTTGGGAAGAAAAGGTGAACTGTGTTGGGATGGCCTTGAAAACTTAATCAAAACCTTATGGGAAACACTTTTCTTGGCATTAAAAGGTCTTCAGTGATTAGTAAGAGGTCATACAGCTGTAACCACTTCAGAATTTAAAACCAGTTTTTCACAGTGGCTACTGTACTGCAAGCTGTTCCAAAGAGGCATTTTTCCTTCTCTCTATTTATCTATTGTTTGATATTTATTTATTTGCTTGTGTCGAGTCTTAGTTATGGCACTCAGGATCTTCACTGCAAAATGCAGTATCTTTCATTGCAGCCTGTGGGTGTCTCTGTAAGTATGGTGCACAGGCTCAGTAGTTCAAGCACATGAGCTTTAGCCCCCTGGCATGTGGGATCTTTGTTCCTTCGCCAGGGACTGAATTTGTGCCCCTGCACTGGAAGACGGATTTTTTTTTTAATTTATTTTTAATTGAAGGATAATTGCTTTACAATATTGTGTTGGTTTCTGCCACACATCAGCATGAGTCAGCCATAGGTACACATATGACCCCTCACTCGTAAACTTCCCTCCCAGTTCCCATTCCATCCCACCCCTCTAAGTTATCACGGAGTACTGGTTTGAGCTCCCTGAACCATACAGCGAATTCCCGCTGGCGATCNATTGAAGGATAATTGCTTTACAATATTGTGTTGGTTTCTGCCACACATCAGCATGAGTCAGCCATAGGTACACATATGACCCCTCACTCGTAAACTTCCCTCCCAGTTCCCATTCCATCCCACCCCTCTAAGTTATCACGGAGCACTGGTTTGAGCTCCCTGAACCATACAGCGAATTCCCGCTGGCGATCTATTTTAAATATGGTAGTGTATATGTTTCCATGTTAGTCTCTCCTCTCCCACCCTCTCCTTCCTCCCCTAAACGCCCATCCATAGGTCTGTTCTCTATGTCTGCATCTCCATTGTGCTAAGTCAGTTCAGTTGTGTCTGACTTTGTGCTACCCCATGGACTGCAGCCTGCCAGGCTCCTCTGTCCAAGGGATTCTCTAGGCAAGAATACTGTAGTGGGTTGCCGTGCCCTCCTCCAGGGGATCTTCCTGAGCCAGGGATCAAACCTGAGTCTTTTATGTCTCCTGCATCGGCAGGTGGGTTCTTTACCACTTGCGTCCCTTGGGATGCCCATTTGCTGCCCTTCAAATAGGTTAATCAGTACCATATTTCTAGATGGAAGGTGGATTCTTAACCACTGGACCACCAGGGAAGTCCCTCTTTCTTTTTAAAAAAAACTTTAAATATTTCACTCCACTCTCATCTTGTTTGCATGGTTCCATTGAAGTCAGATATAATTCTTATAAATTTTCTCCTCCCTGCGTAAGTGGGGGATTTTTCCCCCTGTGACTTTTTTCAAGGTATTTTTTTTCTTTATTTTTGATTTTCTGTAGTTTGAATGTGTTAAGCTTAAATGTATGTTTTTCTGGCATTTACCTTTCTTGATGATTTCTGAGTTTGCTGAATCTGTGGTTTGGTGTCTGACCTTGATCTTGGAGAAACAGCGGAGTTATTGTTTCAAATATTCCTTCTGTTTCTTTCTCTCTTTTCCTTCTGGCATTCTCATCATGTGTGTTATACTTTTTGAAACTGTCCCGTAGCTCTAGGATTGTCTGCTCTCATTGTTCATCCCCTTCTTTTTTGATTGTAGGCCATTGTTTTGTTTTGTTTTTTAAAACTTTATTTATTTGGCTGCCCTGGGTCTTAGTTGCGGCATATGGGATCTAGTTCCCAAACCAGGGATCGAATCTGAACCCCCTACATTGGGAGCACAGAGTCTTAGTCATTGGACCACCAGGGAAGTCTCAATAATAGATCCTTGGTTTTTAACTGGGCACATGGCTGCTGGGAGAAAAGCGTGCAGTCCTAAGCGTCCCTTACAATGGGATGTGGGCACAGTATGTAACTAGAAACAGGAATTTTCCTGAAAGGGAAGAGATAAATCTTTGCTCCCACTTTCCATCTTCCTGCAGCCTGGAATTCAGGTATGATGGCAGTACTTGGGCAGCCACCTTATACCATGAGGGTAGACAGGAACACCTGCTGAAGATGGAGGGTCCCTGACCCTGGGAAGCACAATCTGAGCTGAATTACTCTCTTTACTTGATAGATAAAAATATATTTCTCTTCTGCTTAAGTCACTATCATTTTGGATTTTCTGTCAGTCATACCTAAATGTTAATTCTAAATAATACCCTTCCACTCTCCATACCCAGGATAGAGTTGGTCCCTCGTAATGATGGTCCCACATTCAACATGTTTAAATGTCAACATGACGTAAGTTAGCTAGAAAGTGAAATAGCAAACCTTGCAGAAGATGCGGGAATTTCCTGAAATGGATGAAACGGATGCTGGCAAATTACCTAAAACCCAGGCAAAGGAGGCTCTGGCAGGATGGAACCAGGTAATGAGTGACTTAAGGATGATGACAGGGCAGACACTGCAAAAGAAAACCGCAACATCAAATGAAGAAAAGAAGCTCTGAGGAATATTGATGAAGTCCCAGTGGATGGGTTTTGCTTATTTGTTTGTGTGAAATATTTCTTGGCACTGTGCTGAGAGTTTCAATTCTATCTGCAGAAATAAATCTTAGTAAACATTAGACGAATGTACTCTATATTCTTAATGTTGGGATTAAGTTTTGAATACAAAGTCACAACCAACCTTTACTTCAATGATCCTTGTTTTTCCTGAAATTCTGGTCCATATTCAAGTGGATGTTTTCAGTCAGTCCTTGTCCTTTGTGGCTGCACATTGGATGGATCAGGGAAACTTCGGGCCTGGGTGCCTCCACCTCCAAGACTCTGATGTAATCAGTCGGAGAGGCAGCCCAAGCATCAGGAGTTTTCAAAGCGAGAGGGGGGACTTCTCTGGTGGTCCAGTGGTTAAGAATTTGCCTGCCAACGCAGGGGACACAGGTTTGATCCCTGCTCCGGAAAGATTCCACATGCTGCGGGGCAACTAAACCCATGCAGTGCAACCACTGAGTCTGTGCTCTAGAGCCTGGGAGCCACAGCTGCTGAAGCCCGCACGCCCTAGAGTTTGTGCTCCACAATAGAGAAGCCGGCACACGGCAACTAGAGTAGCCCATACTCTGCACGAAGAGAAAAGCCCAGGCAGCAAGAGCCAAAAGTAAATAAATGAATGAACTTATTTTTTTAATTAAATAAAATTCAAAATAAAAGCTGAGGCTGGGGAACTGCTGCTTTTACTACCTGGCCTCCCTGGTGAGGGCTGGCTTTGGCCGGGGAGGTCTTCCTGTGTGTCATTCCCACATCAGATCCCTAACTCTCCAAGAGGAGACTGGGTNAAGTCAGGTACGAGCAGTGCCTCTTTGCTAGAGAACACCATACTGCGTTAAATGCAATTCCCCTCCGCATGTGAAGGTTATAGTATCTTAGTTCTATCTGGAAATTGACTCGGTGAGTCAACCAAACTTGTACATCAGCAAATTGGAAACTATAAGCAAAATGTTTAAACATAAAGTTAACGGAGTATGAAACAGAGCATCCAGAACATTTACAGAAAAGCATTCTTTTTACGTCTATACTTTGGTATTATAATAGCAATTGTATTTTAAGCCCTTCTTAATGAGTTGCATCAGTGTACTAATATCTGCTTTTAAAGTGCAGGAACTGGAGGGTGGGGTGGGTCTGGTTCTTGTTGAATCAGGCTCACAAAAGGAACACACAGGGAGTCTTGCTGTACAGCAGACGGTGACACTTTATTCATTTAAAAACATGCCCTTCCCCAAAGGGCATGAGGCATGTGTGTATGTTTCTATAAAGATATGGATGAACTACGCTGAGGTTCAGTGGAGCCAAGCACATACAATATCATTCAACCAGGATGAGAGCAGAGACTCCCAATGGACCAGGACCAGTATTTTATCAGCAGCAGTATCACTGGTCAGTACCCAGGACAACACTTGGCCTTTTCTTAGGTTGGCATCACTGATTCCAGACACAGATGGATCTGTCCACTAGGGGTTTGGACTCTGTTTCTCCCTTCCTCTCTTCTCTATGGCCATAGGGGAGCCCCAACTCTCGTGACCCTCAGATGCGACCAAAAAAAAAAAAGGAGGAGGATGGTGATGGCTCTGGTTAGAGAATCCTGAGCATGAGGAGTAGGTTTACCAGATAACTGTCTTTGGGAAGGTACTCTGTTGTGAGATTGAGGCGTAGTATTAAACTGGATATGACAGAGGTCAGAATCTATAAATACGCTGTTTTCATCTCCACTTCATCAGTACTAGAGTTTAAGGTGTTCAGTCAGAGCCTTTCTCTTTTAGGTTTGACTGTTTATAAAAACAGGATGGTTGGAAAGAAAAAAGCCCAAGATGTTGTGAAGTTTGAAGCAAAGATAGCGTGGGTCTTTCTGCCCCCTCCAGGGTCTGCGGGCATCAGAACAAACCCTAAAGAAACACTTCCTCGGATGGTCTTAGAGCTGGCTTCATCTCCTCCTTTGGATCCTGTGGCTTCCAACTTTACCCAAGAAACAGAGCATGTCACTCCCAGTCACCACGGAATGTCCACTGGAAGTGGGGGTTTCAGGATCCAACAGAGGCAAATGCTGCCACCAAAGAAAACAAACCCAGGGTTTGGGGGATGCCCCACTGGTGTGGTCAGGGTGTCCTTGCAGTGATGGGGACACTTGGTTAAACACGCCTCATGTTTGATAAGGTCACCACGTGCTGGTCCTGAGATGGGCTGGAGGCTGGTGACCTGATCTCCACTCACTGCTGGGTCTCTAAGGCTGAGTCCCTGATGCTGAACCCAGAGTCAGTTCCAGTGTCTTCCAGGTCATGGGTGATGCGGCCTTAGTGTCAACTGATTTTCAACCCCAATTCAACCGGAGGTAGGTGGAGCCTACAGGGTGGGGGAGTCGGGGGGGGGCGTGCTGCCTGCTTATCTAAAGAGGTCCGGGCTATCTTACAGTTACATGACTGATTACACACAGCCCTGCTTCTGGTGTTCAGAGATGCAAACCTGCAGAGCCTGGGGGTGCAGCCAGACATCTGTCAGCCCCAGATTTGCTGCAGGGTCTGTACCATAAAAATCGCTGCCACAACCCCTCTCAGCTGACGTGTCTGATGTTTGCTTTTGAGAAGGCAGTGATGCGCTACAGGTCATCAGAAAACAGGAGAGAGGTGTCTACCCTGTGAGGGCTTACAAAATAAGTCCTTGTTGGCCCTAGGAACATCCTAAAGCAGCTAATCCAGCTCTCTCCCTGACTCCCCTTAAAACCAGTGACCACGCCCCCACCCTAGTGAAGACTGCATCTCCAGGAGGTATGATCTGGAAGCACATCTGGGATGTTACTTGGAAGCACAGAGAGGTTTTTGGATGAATCGTCTTATGACTGATAGGTCTACGATTCCAATGAACTGGGCTTGGTTTGTACTGGCCAGGCCCCTTGCCCAGAGCTCTGTCCAAGGGAATCCACCCACAGCTGAGAATCTCACAGCACCAGGCAGGTACTCTTAGTCCTCAGTGCTTCTCTCCAGCGTCCTGACCAGCTGCCTGTAGGTCTGTCTCTCCTCCTGCCACGAATGATACTTTCTCACATACTCCCTTCCGTTGGCCACGATTTTTTTTTCTAATGCTGGATCGCTCACCAGTCTCTTTGCTAGCTGAACAAACTCCTGCAAAGAAGGAGGTGGAGGAGAAAGAGAGGTAAATAATTGGTGAAATGGGGGATGCAAACACATCTGAAAGCCCAGGCCGGCCTTTGCTCCTGGTCCCTCTTTTGCCCACCTCCCTTATTCTGGAAAAAAAAAAAAAAAAATAGCCCTTCAGAGGGATGCAGGTTAGTGCAAATATTGGGACTGAATAAGAAATTACATACACAAAACACATATACACACACGCACGTGCACACACAAGGGTGAACATCATGGAAAAATACTGGAGCCATCACTTATGCTTCCTCCATCTTTCCTTTCTAGATTGCCCAAACTTGCTGTTTCTTACAGTAACCGAGTTCTTACAGTGACTCTTAGATTCATAATTTCTTCCCTCCTTGGTACTCAGCTGGGAGATGAAGTCAGGTCTTACTCCAGGATCTGAGCTCCTATATTGTAGAGAATAGTACCCCTTCCCAGTTTTGTTTCTGCTTTTGTTTTGTTTTTCATTATATTCCTTCATCTTTTCTGGGCACAGAGCATGTCTTCAAATCATGGACATCATCTGATGGAGTGGCAAGGTCAGGCTTCTACTGGCCCAGATCTGGGTGCAAATCCTCTTTGAAACACATAACTTAGCTGTGCAGCTTTGGGCAAACTAGTTAACCTCTCTGAATCCCACACTGATCATCTCCCAAGGGGCAGTGGGCACTTGACAGATAAGCCCTGCACTGACCCCGACTCCACAGGGGAGAGGGGATTTAACCAGCCTCAATTTTCTAGACTTTGCTTCTGGTGCTCAGCTTCAGAGCAAGGAAGTCTACCTTGCGCTATGTTTATCCATATTTTTTGTAGACCCTGATGCAATAAAAAGTGGCCACCTCTTTTAATAATTAAAAATATTTTTTTTTGTTTTGGATTCACTGTGAGCAGGTGGGACCTTAGCTCCTTGACCAGGGATCATACCTGCACTCCCTGGATTTGAAGCACAGAGTCTTAATCAGTGGACTGTCAGAGAAGTCCCCAAGTGCACACTTAGTTGCTCAGTTGTGTCTGACTCTTTGCAACCCCATGGACTGTAGCCCACCAGGCTCCTCTGTCCATGGGATTCTCTAGTCAAGAATACTGAAGTGGGTTGTCATTCCCTTCTCCAGGGGATCTTCCCAATGCAGGTATTGAACCCAGGTCTTCTGCATTACAGGCAGATTCTTTCCTTTTTTTTTTTTTTTTTACATTAGTAATGTTTTAAGAACATCCCCATGGAAAAGAAATGCAAAAAAGCAAAATGGCTGTCTGGGGAGGCCTTACAAATAGCTGTGAAAAGAAGAGAAGTGAAAAGCAAAGGAGAAAAGGAAAGATATAAACATCTGAATGCAGAGTTCCAAAGAATACCAAGAAGAGATAAGAAAGCCTTCCTCAGCGATCAGTGCAAAGAAACAGAGGAAAACAACAGAATGGGAAAGATTAGAGATCTCGTCAAGAAAATTAGAGATACCAAGGGAATATTTCATGCAAAGATAGGCTCGATAAAGGACAGAAATGTATGGATCTAACAGAAGCAGAAGATATTAAGACGAGGTGGCAAGAATACACAGAAGAACTGTACAAAAAAGATCTTCACGACCCAGATACTCACGACGGTGTGATCACTCATTTAGAGCCAGACATCCTGGAATGCAAAGTCAAGTGGGCCTTAGAAAGAATCACTATGAACAAAGCTAGTGGAGGGGATGGAATTCCAGTTGAGCTATTTCAAATCCTGAAAGATGATGCTGTGAAAGTGCTGCATTCAATATGCCAGCAAATTTGGAAAGCTCAGCAGTGGCCACAGGACTGGAAAAGGTCAGTTTTCATTCCAATCCCAAAGAAAGGCAATGCCAAAGAATGCTCAAACTACCGCACAATTACACTCATCTCACACGCTAGTAAAGTAATGCTCAAAATTCTCCAAGCCAGGCTTCAGCAATACATGAACCGTGAACTTTCAGATGTTCAAGGTGGTTTTAGAAAAGGCAGAAGAACCAGAGATCAAATTGCCAACATCCGCTGGATCATGGAAAAGGCAAGAGAGTTCCCGAAAAGCATCTATTTCTGCTTTGTTGACTATGCAAAAGCCGTTGACTGTGTGGATCACAATAAGCTGTAGAAAATTCTG
>SJYX01004189.1:0-12487 GCA_006410675.1 Oreotragus oreotragus | reverse complement strand
GATGCTTTTGAACTGTGGTGTTGGAGAAGACTCTTGAGAGTCCCTTGGACTGCAAGGAGATCCAACCAGTCCATTCTGAAAGAGATCAGCCCTGGGGTTTCTTTGGAAGGAATGATGCTAAAGCTGAAACTCTAATACTTTGGCCACCTCATGAGGAGAGTTGACTCATTGGAAAAGACTCTGATGCTGGGAGGGATTGGGGGCAGGAGGAGAAGGGGACGACAGAGGATGAGATGGCTGGATGGCATCACGGACTCGATGGACGTGAGTCTGAGTGAACTCCGGGAGTTGGTGATGGACAGGGAGGCCTGGCATGCTGTGATTCATGGGGTCACAAAGAGTCGGACACGACTGAGTGACTGAACTGAAGTGAATGTTTTATTTGAAGTGACTTAGCATGCACACACTGGGGAATAAGTACATAATTTTCTTTTTCCTGTATTTTCTATCTTGTGGTATATATTAAATGTCAGAAAGCATATTTTAAAAGAAAAGGGAAAAAACTGAGGTATGGCATTCTGTGTCTGCTCAGCTGCTCAGGCATGTCTGACTCTTTGAGATCCCATAGACTATAGCCCACCAGGTTCCTCCGTCCATGGAATTCTCCCGGCAGGAATATTAGAGTACGTTGCCATTTTCTACTCCAGGGGACCTTCCTGACCCAGGAATTGAACCCATATCTCTTGCACCTCCTGTATTAGCAGGTGGATTCTTTACCACTTAACCACCTGGGAAACCCAATGTATTCAGCTAGTAAGTGGTTGATTCGTGATATTGCAATATTTTTTCCTTTATACATCAATTCCATTTCTGGTGATATGGACCCAGCATGGGATAGGAGAAGTGAAGCCTGAGGGTCACTTAAAATTACATGACAATAAGGTTACCACATAGTTAGAGCGGTATAGCGACAAAATGCAGAGAAGACAATGGCACCCCACTCCAGTACTCTTGCCTGGAAAATCCCATGGACGGAGGAGCCTGGTGTGCTGCAGTCCATGGGGTCACTGTGAGTTAGACAGGACTGAGCGACTTCACTTTCACTTTTCACTTTCACGCATTGGAGAAGGAAATGGCAACCCACTCCAGTATTCTTGCCTGGAGAATCCCAGGGATGGGGGAGCCTGGTGGGCTGCCGTCTATGGGGTCGCACAGAGTCACACACTTCTGAAGTGACTTAGCAGCAGCAGCAACAAAATGAAAAGAGGCTTATCTTTCAGCCTTGCGTGACTGGACCACACTGCAGGCAGATTCTTTACCGCCTGAGCAACCAAGGAAGCCCAAAATAAAGTAAGACTGCCAGAGAAATCCCAGAGTGGCCACTTTTTAATAAGGGTTTAAAGAGTTTAAGGGTTAAGGGTTTAATCAAAACCCTTCATAATTGGAAAGAATTAGAATTGTTTTGATTGCTAAAGAGTATTCAGAGAGAGGAAGGGAACATGCATTATTTATTATGCTTGCACATAAGTCAAAGCAGTGCTCATAAGCCAGGAGGCCTGCATTTAAATTCACACCCTACCATTTTCTGGTTGGGTTGGTTGTTTTTTTTATACTGAGATGCATGAGCTATTTGTATATTTTGGAGAATAATCCCTTGTCAGTTAAAGAAAGTGAAAGTGAAGTCGCTCAGTCATGTCCAACTCTTTGCTACCCCATGGACTGTAACCTATCAGGTTCCTCCATGCATGGGATTTTCCAGGCAAGAACACTGGAGTGGGTTGCCATTTCCTTCTCCAGATCTTCCTGACCCAGGGATTGAACCTAGGTCTTCCGCATTGTAGGCACACACTTTATAATCTGAGCCATCAGTTAACTTGTTTGCAAATATTTTCTCCCATTCAGAGAGTTGTCTTTTCATCTCATAGTTTCCTTTGCTGTGCAAAAGTCTTTAAGTTTAATTTGGTCCCATTTGTTTAATTTTTTGTCGTTGTTACTCTAGGATGTGGGTCAAAAAAAGATCTTGCTGTGATTTATGTCCAAGAAGAGATGGATAAAGAAGATGTGGTACATATATACAATGGAATATTACTCAGCCCTAGAAAGGAACAAAACTGTGCCGTTTGCAGAGATGTGGATGGCCCCAGAGGCTATCATACAGAGTGAAGTAAGTCAGAAAGAGAAAAACAAATATCATATAATATAATGTATACGTGGAATCTAGAAAAATAATACAGATGAACTTATCTGCAAAGCAGGAATAGAGTCACAGATGTTGAGGACAAATGTATGGATACTAAGCAGGGGAAGAGGGTGGGATGAATTGGGAGATTGGGATTCACATATATACCATACTGTGGTTAAAACAGGTAACTAACGAGAACCTACTGTATAGCATAGGGAACTGTGCTTAATGCCCTGTGGTGACCGAAATGGGAAGGAAATCCAAAGCTATCATACAGAGTGAAGTAAGTCAGAAAGAGAAAAACAAATATCATATAATATAATGTATACGTGGAATCTAGAAAAATAATACAGATGAACTTATCTGCAAAGCAGGAATAGAGTCACAGATGTTGAGGACAAATGTATGGATACTAAGCAGGGGAAGAGGGTGGGATGAATTGGGAGATTGGGATTCACATATATACCATACTGTGGTTAAAACAGGTAACTAACGAGAACCTACTGTATAGCATAGGGAACTGTGCTTAATGCCCTGTGGTGACCGAAATGGGAAGGAAATCCAATAAAGAGGGGATACATGTATAGTTATAGCTGATTCTCTTTGCTGTAAAGTAGAAACTAACACACACTGCAAAGCAACTGTACTCCAGTAAAAATTAATGAGAACCAATCACAGAAGCGATGCTGGACGCACTTTGCAACCTGAGCCTCAGTTTCTTCATCTTTAAAATAGGAATAATAACAGTACCTAGGGCTTCCCAGGGGTTCAGTCATAAAGAATCCGCCTGCCAGTGCAGGAGACGGAGGTTCGATCCCTGGGTCCAGAAGATCCCCTGGAGAACAGAATGACTACTCCAGTATTCTTGCCTGGAGAATCCCATGGACAGAGGAGCCTGGCTGGGCTGTGATCCATAGGATGGTAAAAAGGTGGACACGACTTAGCAACTAAACCACTAAAAAAAAAAAGAACCTGCTTCGTAGCATGCTGAGAGGATTTAATGAGTTAATACAAAGAATTCAGGGCAGCGCCTAGCACAGACTTAGCTATCATTATTATTATGATTCACCAACTTGTGTAAATTCCAATAAAACAACAGAGATTAATACATAATGCTTTGCTGTTTGCAAGGAACATCCATATACTCTCAAAATTATTGTTAATTAAATGTTGGATGATTTTTATAGCGAGCAATATAAATAGCAATATTTACAATAGAGTAGAATTTTATTTTTAAGCAGTATGCGTACACTTTATGGTAAATTGGTATTCTTTTTATAATAAAAATATAACATATTTATTCTCATCTCATAGGATAACAACATCCTTATTAAAGTTATTCTAGAGGCTTATAGCTTTGATACATTATTTTAAGATGCTGGTCATATCTTTGATTTACCAATACAGAGACTTTGGCTAAAATTCACTCCCCGCCCCGCTTATGATTTCTACAGAATCTATGACCGTTTTATAACAGAGTCCTGAATGATAGAGTTTCTAGGAATGGATGTGATAAAGCACACTGTTTATTCCTTTCTGCATGTGAGACTGAACAACGACCAAAAAAAAAAAAAAACCAGACTGAAATAAAGCAAGAGAGAGTCAGGTAAGGACTGAGGGATGTCTTTGCCGCTGGCATAGAACCCTGGACACAGGCTGAAAGAAACGAAAGAAGAAAATCGCACTCTGGAATGTTGAGAGTCACTCTCTGAGGCCCTGAAATTTTTTCTTCTGAGCTGAAACAGCTCCCCATTTCAACTAAGGCAATATTCTGAACACACTCGTGTGGACAATGAGAAAAGTATGTTGACACACTCTGTCATTCACTCTGTGCAAGATGGTGGCCACAGCCCTTCCACCCCTTTCATGAACGTCTCTTTGCAATAAGACCTGCCCACTCCTCCCATAAAGTGAGGAGGAGATCTATTTCCCCATCTCCTGAATCTAGGCTGGTCCTGGAATTTGCTTTTACTAACAGACTAGGTCAGAAGTAATGTTGTCTGACTTCCAAACAAAGCTTCAAAAGGCCTTACAGCTCCCACCCTTGCCATCATGGGGCCCCGAGGTCACCCCACAAAGAAGCCTGAGATAGCCTCCTGAAGACAAAAGACCACTTCGACAGAGATGCCTCGCTACCACCTGCATCACAACCAGACACTCAGCCAAGGGACCAAAGAACCATGCTATAAGAGCTGCAGCAAAACTCCCAGGGTCTTTCCTGGTGGTCCAGGGGTTAGGAGTCTGCCTGCCAATGCAGGGGACACAGGTTCGAGCCCCGGTGCGGGAGGATCCCACATGCAGTGGAGCAACTAAGCCCGTGCACCACGACCACTGAGCCCTCAGGCCTAGAGCCTGCACTCCGCAATGAGAGGAGCCATCACAAACGAGATCCCGTGCACCACAGCTAGAGAGCAGGCCTCGCTGGCCACAGCTAGAGGAAGCCCAAGTGTCACANAACTAAGGCCGTGTGCCACAACCACTGAGCCCTCAGGCCTAGAGCCTGCGCTCCGCAACGAGAGGAGCCATCACAAACGAGATCCCGTGCACCACAGCTAAAGAGCAGGCCTCACTGGCCACAGCTAGAGGAAGCCCAAGTGTCACAACAGGGACTCAGTGCAGCCAAAAATAAATAAATAAAAATTTTCAAAAAATTCCAGGAAACAAGTACAAATGCCAATTCACCATGATCCCAACCAAAGCCCCATGGCGTCTATATACCTGTCAGCTGCAGAACTCGCCAGAACACTCACCATCTGACTGCCAAACCCTGGTTGGGAAGGGGGGTATTCATCACTCATGTAATGATCTATTCTTGAAAATTACTCATGATAATAAGTTATGAGGCATTAAAAGGTGCACGGTGAAGAAGAACTAAACAGCCTCTTGATGAAAGTGAAAGAGAAGAGTGAAAACGTTGGCTTAAAACTCAACATTCAAAAAACTAAGATCATGGAATCTGGTCCCATCACTTCATGGCAAATAGATGGGGAAACAATGGAAAGTGACAGGCTTTATTTTCCTGAGCTCCAAAATCACTGCAGATGGTGACTGCAGCCATGAAATTAAAAGACGCTTACTCCTTGGAAGAAAAGCTATGACCAACTTAAACAGTATATTAAAAAGCAGAGAAATTACTTTGCCAACAAAGGTTTATCTCTTCAAAGCTGTGGTTTTTTTCCAGTGGTCATGCATGGATGTGAGAGTTGAACTATAAGGAAAGCTGAGTGCCAAAGAACTGATGCTTTTGAACTGTGGTGTTGGAGAAGACTCTTGAGAGTCCCTTGGACTGCAAGGAGATCCAACCAGTCCATCCTAAAGGAGATCAGTCCTGAATATTCATTGGAAGGACTGATGTTGAAGCTGAAACTCCAATACTTTGGCCACCTCATGCGAAGAGCTGACTCACTGGTTTTCCAGTGACCTTGATGCTGGGAAAGATTGAGAACAGGAGGAGAACGGGTCGACAGAGGATGAGATGGTTGGATGGCATCACTGACTAGATGGACATGAGTTTGGGCAAGCACCAGGAGTTGGTGATGGACAGGGAAGCCTGGCGTGCTGCAGTCCATGGGGTCGCAAAGAGTTGGACGTGATTGAGCCACTGAACTGTAACTGTAACACTGAAACAAGTAAAAGAAAATAGAAACCAAATATTAGGATCCCATCTCCTAAAAATCAGAGTTGGAAACTCAGGTACCTGCCTCCTAGGCCCTGGCAGGGAAGAGTCAAACCCCAGCTGCCTTGGTGAATAGAGGCCTCTGCTTGTCTCCACATTTCCTATGATCTTCAAGAGAAGTTGAAATTCTGAATATTTATGTAAAGGCACTCCATGTTAAATATCAACAGCTAATTCAAAATCTTAAGTATACAGCAAAACTAAACGAAACATGTTTGCAGACTAGATCCAGCCCAGGACCAGCGGTGTGCAAACCCTGGCATAGGCTATAGGTTTCAAAAAAAATTTTTTTTAAATCATACAAATAAGTAGAGTTTTGCTTTCATAATTATTCAATTAGTTGTTGACCATTTTCAGAGTTTTCTTCCTTTCTGAGTGGTGGGAAAACCGGCGGAAAAACTTCTCACTGAGAAATAAGTCAGAGATATATGTAAGTTACAAGTGGAATCTAAAAAAAATAAAAGGAAGGAATGAATATAACAAAACAGACTCACAAATACAGAGACCAACCAGAGGTTACCAGAGAGGGGAGGTAAGTGGGGAGAGGTGAGACAGAGGTATGGGATTAACAGGTACAAGCTGTTACAAAATAAACAAGCTGTACAAAATTGTACAGTATGGGAAAAACAGCCAATATTTTATAGTAATTTTAAATAGAATATAATGTGTAAAAATAATGAATCACTACATTGCATACTTGAGACTAATTTAATATTGTAAATCAACTATATTTCAATTATTTTTTTTTTAATCACTGACTCTTTTCAACCTGTCTTGTTGCTCTGAGGCAACAACCATATCCAGGGCATGAGAAGCTGTCCATTTCACAGGATGGATAGTTAGACCTCTGTTGGGAGCCTTCACGTAACCATGTCAGCTGAAAGCCTTGGACAGAGGGAAACCCCTCAACAGGAAACAAATGACCCACATAGAGAGAACATGAGAGCTAGCAGACTGAACATGGGCTAGTTTTAAAGAACATTGCATTCTGAAAACCTTCTGTGAGTGATACATACTTATTCTTATTGGAAGAGCAAAAGTCAGTCACATAAAAACTGCATTTCAGGCTCGGGGTGTATGTTCAATTAAACAGCCCCAAAGCTGCTTCTGTGAGTTGGACATGACTAAGCGACTTCCCTTTCACTTTTCACTTTCATGTATTGGAGAAGGAAATGGCAACCCAGTCCAGTGCTCTTGCCTGGAGAATCCCAGGGGCGGTGGAGCCTGGTGGGCTGCCATCTATGGGGCTGCACAGAGTCGGACACAACTGAAGCGACTTAGCAGCAGCAGCAAAGCTGCTTCTGCAGATGCTTTGAATACAACTCACTGATGGGAGAAATTGACAAGGAGCTTTCTGAAGACTGACAGATGTGCTGTCATTAAGATTGCGGTTTTCCCCAGGGCTTTCTTGCATGGAATCCTGCAGTTAATTAAGGTTTCATCTGTTGGTTCTCAAACTTTGCCATAAGATTCTGATTGGATAGGTTGGGGATGGGGTCCAGGAGTGTTGTCTTAGTCTGTTTGAGCAGAGACATCACTTAGGTCCGTCTAGTCAAAGCTATGGTTTTTCCAGTAGTCATGTATGGATATAAGAGTTGGACCAAAAAGAAGGCTGAGCGCAAAAGAATTGATAGCTTTGAACTGTGGTGTTTGAGAAGACTCTTGAGAGTCCCTTGGACAGCAAGGAGATCAAACCAGTCCAAACTAGAGGAAATAAACCCTGAATATTCATTGGAGGGACTGATGCTGAAGTTGAAGCTCCAATACTTTGGCCACTTGATGCAAAGAGTTGACTCACTGGAAGAGAAGCTGATGCTGGGAAAGACTGAGGGCAGGAGAAGGGGGCAACAGAGGATGAGATGATTGGATGGCATCATTGACTCAATGAACATGAGTCTGAGCAAACTCTGGGAGATAGTGAAGGACAGGGAAGCCTGGCATGCTGCAGTCCATGGGGTCTCAAAGAGTGGGACGTGACTCAGCAACGGCAACAATAGAATATCAGAGGCTGGGCAGGCTGAGGGGGTGGGGGTCGGGCGNCATGAGTCTGAGCAAACTCTGGGAGATAGTGAAGGACAGGGAAGCCTGGCATGCTGCAGTCCATGGGGTCTCAAAGAGTGGGACGTGACTCAGCAACGGCAACAATAGAATATCAGAGGCTGGGCAGGCTGAGGGGGTGGGGGTCGGGCGCAGCTCATAAACAGCAAACATCTACTTGGCACAGTTCTGAAAGGATCTGTTTCTTAATTCACAGATGGCCGTTTTCTCATTATAGTCTCATGTGGCAGAAGGAATCGGAGATCTTTGTGGGGTCCTTTTAAGAAAATCGGTTAATTTTCGGCTGTGATGGGTCTTCCTTGCTGCACACGGGCTTTCTCCAGTTGCACTGAGCAGGGCTATCCTTGGCTGCAGTGTGACAGCGTCTCCTGTGGTGGCTTCTCTCGTTGCTGAGCACAGGGTCTAGGCACAGGGGCTTCTGGAGTTGCAGCCTGTGGGCTCTAGAGAGCAAGGGCTCAGTGGTTGCATCGCATGGGCTCAGCTGCCCCTCAGCATGTGGAATCTTTCCAGAGCAGGGACTGAACCTGTGTCCCCTGCATTGGCAGGCAGATTCTGAACCACTGGACCACCAGGGAAGTCCACGTATGGTCCTTTTCATTAGGGCTCTAACTCCATTCACGAGGACCCCACCTTCACGTCCTAACGGACTATTGGAGGCCCCGCCTCCTAACACCATCAAGGAGAGGTTAGAATTTCAACATGTGGATTTCAGGGTGAGTGTGTGGAGGCACAAACATTTGGTCCATAATGCATGTGTGTTTTCTAACAGTTCTCCACCCCTCCCCAGGTGATTCTGGCCTAAGATGGACCACTGTGCCTACCTTATTTCACACAAGTTATTAGGCCGCAGAATAGATTGATCTTATTGGAAACCACCAGTTGTGAGAATCCCACTTCAGGATCCATCTAGAAAAGTCTATCTTTCTTATGTGCAACACCATTCATTGGTCTAGTGTTAAGCTCTAGCTAAATGCCACATTTCGCAACGATGGGTATGTAAACATGGCCACATAATACTCCCAACTATCTGCGCATTTTAGCTATTCTCTCGACTCCTGCCATTAAGTAAAGTGGGGGCCACTCATAAGAACGTACAAATAGTATTGGAATTACTCAGCATAAACCTCCAGCCTGTGTGCATTCTAAGTAGCTTCAGTCATGTCTGACTCTTTTCGACTCCATGGACTGTAGCCCGCCAGGCTCCTCTGTCCATGGGATTCTCCAGGCAAGAATAGAGGAGTGGGTTGCCATGCCCTCCTCCAGGGGATCTTCCTGACCCAGGAATCAAACTCGCATCTCTTATTTCTCCTGCATTGGCAGGCAGGTTCTTTACCACTAGCGCCACCTGGGAAGCCCAANGTAGCCCGCCAGGCTCCTCTGTCCATGGGATTCTCCAGGCAAGAATAGAGGAGTGGGTTGCCATGCCCTCCTCCAGGGGATCTTCCTGACCCAGGAATCAAACTCGCATCTCTTATTTCTCCTGCATTGGCAGGCAGGTTCTTTAGCACTAGCGCCACCTGGGAAGCCCAAACCTCCAGCTTATCATTTTTTAATTGAAGTGTAGTTAGTTTACAATCTTGTATTAGTATCTGGTGTACAGCAAAGTGATTCAGTTATACATATATATACATATTCTTTTTTATATACTTTTTCATTATGGCTTATTACAAGATATTGAATCTACTTCCCTGTGTCATACAGCAAGACTTCATTGTTTATCTATTTTATATATAGTCCTGTGGATCTGTTAATCCCAAACTCCTAATTTATCCCACCCTTTCCCCCTTTGGTAATCATAAATGTGTTTCCTATATCTGTGAGTCTATTTCTGTTTCATAAATAAGTTCATTTGTGCCATATTTTAGATTCCATATATAAGCAATATCACATGATATTTGTCTTTGTCTGACTTACTTTTCACTTATTCTGACGATCTCTAGGTCCATCCATGTTGCTACAAATGGCATTGTTTCATTCTTTTTTTATGGCTCAGTAGCATTCCATTGTATAAATGTCCCTACATCTGCTTCATCCATCATCTGTTGATGTACACGTGTTGCTTTTATGTCCTGGCCACTGTGAATAGTGCTGCTACGAACGGTGGGGTGCACGTTATCTCTTCAAATGCATGAGTGCCCTGGGCCACTTGGTGGGAAAGTGAACCGCCTTTCACTTCTCATCTGTGCCTGGCTGAGTCAGGCAGAAAACCTCAGGGAGGTGCCAGCCTGTTCCCTAACTTCTCAACGATGACTCCTGATGTCTGTGGCCAAAAGCCTTCCGTGGTGGCCAGAATCAGGCAGAATTTGCCAATGACAACAGCCGACATTGATCACGTTTCAGTGTTCAGGGTTTTGGGTTACATGTGTGTGTGCCCAGTTGCTTCAGTCGTATCCAACTCTGAGACCCTATGGATCATAGCCTGTCGGGCTCCTCTGCCCAAGGGGATTCTCCAAGCAAGAATACTGGAGTGGGTTCCCCATGCCCTCCTCCAGGGGATCTTCCTGGCCCAGGGATTGAACCGTCGTCTCCTGTGCCTAATGCATTGAAGGCAATTTCTTTACCTACTGAGCCATCCGTGAAGCCCAATAAGATGCCTGCTGCTGCTAAGTCACTTCAGTCGTGTCCGACTCTGTGTGACCCCATAGACGGCAGCCCACCAGGCTCCCCCGTCCCTGGGATTCTCCAGGCAAGAACACTGGAGTGGGTTGCCATTTCCTTCTCCAATGCATGAAAGTGAAAAGTGAAATTGAAGTCGCTCAGTCGTGTCTGATTCTTAGCGACCCCATGGACTGCAGCCCACCAGGCTCCTCCATCCATGGGATTTTCCAGGCAAGAGTACTGGAGTGGGGTGCCATTGCCTTCTCCGAATAAGATGCTTAAGTACCCTTTTACTAACATATACCCTCCAGCAGGTCTACGGGGAAGGCAATGGCACCCCACCCCAGTACTCTTGCCTGGAAAATCCAATGGACGGAGTAGCCTGGTGGGCTGCAGTCCATGGGGTCGCTAACAGTCGGACAGACTGAGCGACTTCACTTTCACTTTTCTCTTTCATGCATTGGAGAAGGAAATGGCAACCCACTCCAGTATTCTTGCCTGGAGAATCCCAGGGATGGGGGAGTCTGGTGGGCTGCCGTCTATGGGGTCACACAGAGTCGGACACGATTGAAGTGACTTAGCAGCAGCAGCAGCAGTAGCCAGCAAGTCTAAGACAGAGCCCCGTAAACAACACAATGAAACTTCCGACTCAAACTATGAATAGTCCCACCCAGCAGGACAAACAAAGCCACGAATAACTTCACATCAGCTCAGATAGGAGTTTGCTGCCAAGGGAGTTTTGGCACCCAATTTACTAAAAATAAAATTGTTTTCTCAAGTGTTTTTGGAGATTTTGGAACTGCAGGAAAAGGGCACGAACTCTGTACTATGATACTACGACTCCTTTCACAGAAACACGGGGGCACAGAGAGGTCCAGGAACCTGCCCGAGGTAACACAGCAGGAAGTATCAGAAACATGAAGTAAACTCGGACCATGCAGCCCCAGAGCCAAGGCTGCTTCGCAGCAGGATGGAGTAAGCCCACAAAGCTATCACATGGACCCACGGGACTTGGGACCTACTGGTGAAGCTAAAGGCAAGGATGGTGGACATTCTCTCTCTCTCTTGCTTCCCAGATTCCTCTCAGAGCATCAGCTCAAATATACGAGCTGGCAGAACATAGCCCTTGTTCTGCTGGCAGCTCTGGAGGCAGGGAAGAGGAGGATGGCAGGGAGGAAAGGGAAGAAAATGAGGAACGGCTTGGGAGAGAAGAGGTGGACTCGGGAGATGGTTCTGGTGGACACGTTACCAGCGGTCAAATGTCAGAGGGAAAGAGCAAAACCGGAAGAAATGTGCAAGTTCATCTGCAATTAAGTCAACCTGGTCAAGCTTTGGGGGGATGCCGTGAGCATGACATTGACAGCGTCACCCAAGGATCGTTGACTTCAGCGAGGACATGGAAAGAACCACCTAAGGAGGGACACCTCGAAGTCCAGGCAGAGCTCAGGGGCCAAGGCTGTCATCGGCTACTTTGCATAAAAAACAGGGAAAGACAGTAGTTCAGTCACACCTGGATAGCATGCGGCATAGAGTCACATCATACTCAAATAACTGAAGGTGTTTACCAGAAAGATGATCCCTTTAATGCACTGGTCTAAGTTCATCTCCCATTAGTTACTGGGCATCCATCTGTGCCAGGACCATCACGAGGGGGCTGCATGAAAATACCAGCATGATTGCCACTCTGGGGGGTATCCAGTCTGGGGTGGGGGTCGGGGAGTGAGGCTGTGGACAAGTGCGCATGTCTAAATTGTGCAGAGGGTTATGGAGGAAAAATACGGGATGGGGGGATAGAGAATATGGGGTGGGGAATGGGGTGATAGATTGGGGGCCACCAAAAGCCTCTCAAGAAAGAGACAGCAGAGTTGGGGGGGAAGGATGCTCCTGGGGGTCTGGATGTGAGTGGAACCAGGCAGGAGGAAGGGGCAGGGAGATCAGAGTAGGGGAGTGAGGAGGCTGACAGGGGCCTGGGGAACTGAGACAGGAGCTGCATTTTCTCTGCAGCCAAGGGAAGTCACCCAGGGCTTTTCTAC
>SJYX01004188.1:0-10876 GCA_006410675.1 Oreotragus oreotragus | reverse complement strand
GATAAATAAAATTGACAAACCATTAGCCAGACTCAGCAGGAAACAAAGGGAGAAAAATCAAATCAACAAAATTAAAAATGAAAATGGAGAGATCACAACAGACAACACAGAAATACAAAGGATTGTAAGAGACTATTATCAGCAACTATATACAAATAACATGGAAAACTTGGAAGAAATGGACAAATTCTTAGAAAAGTAAAACTTTCCAAAATTGAGCCAGGAAGAAATAGAAAATCTTAACAGACCCATCACAAGCATGGAAATTGAAACTGTAATCAGAAATCTTCCAACAAACAAAAGCCCAGGACCAAATGGCTTCACAGCTGAATTCTACCAAAAATTTAGAGAAGAACTAACACGTATCCTACTCAAACTCTTCCAGAAAATTGCAGAGGAAGGTCAACTTCCCAACTCATTCTATGAGGCCACCATCACCTTAATACCAAAACCTGACAAAGATGCCACAAAAAAAAGAAAACTACAGGCCAATATCACTGATGAATAAAGATGCAAAAATCCTTAACAAAATTCTAGCAAACAGAATCCAACAACATATTAAAAAGATCACACATCATGACCAAGTGGGCTTTTCCCAGGGATGCAAAGGTTCTTCAATATCTGCAAATCAATCAATATATTAATTTTAAGAATTATTTCAGACTCAATCATCCTTTATTTGAAATGCACTTAAATAATTGTGAATCAAGTTGGATAATCAGCCTATAAACATTTTATGAAACCATTTGTAGCTGATAGTATTTTAAAGTATTTTCGCCTCTTCTTCTGCAGATTTTTGGTGGATCTTGGTCCATCAGCCACTCAGTATACTAGGGAAGTCTTTGTTCATTTCTCCAGAGAAGGGAATACTCAGAAAAATTCTGAGGATCAAGGGAAAAGCAAGATAATGTTTTGGTTCAAGAGTGTATAGGGATGTGGATGGAGAGAAATTCAAAGGAGAGTTGATAATGGGTTTGATTCAGTCTTGGGGATCCCAGAGAAAACAGCTTATGGTGAAATATGTCAGATTTGTGATCTCCAAAGAAGATTTAGCTTCAAGATCAGGGACCAGGCTTGATCACTCAGGACTCTTGTGTGACAGAAGGTTTATTACACTGAAAAAGAAACTGAGAAAGCTTCTGACATAGACCCACTCCTACAGCATCAGTTAAGTTCAGTCACTCAGTTGTGTCTGACTCTTTGAGACCCCATGAATCGCAGCACACCAGGTCTCCCTGTCCATCACCAACCCTCGGAGTTTACCCAAACTCATGTCCATCGAGTCGGTGATGCAGCCACCTCATCCTCTGTCATCCCCTTCTCCTGCTCTCAATCCCTCCCAGCATCAGGGTCTTTTCCAGTGAGTCAGCTCTTCACATCAGGTGGCCAAAGTATTGGAGTTTCAGCTTCAGCATCAGTCCTTCCAGTGAACACCCAGTACTGATTTCCTTTAGGATGGACTGGTTGGATCTCCTTGCAGTCCAAGAGACTCTCAAGAGTCTTCTCCAACACCACAGTTCAAAAGCATCAATTCTTCGGCACTCAGCTTTCTTCATAGTCCTTCTCTCACATCCATACATGACCACTGGAAAAACCATAGCCTTGACTAGACGGACCTTTGTTGGCAAAGTAATGTCTCTGCTTTTCAATATGCCATCTAGGTTGGTCATAACTTTCCTTCCAAGGAGTAAGCGTCTTTTAATTTCATGGCTGCAGTCATCATCTGCGGTGATTTTGGAGCCCAGAAAAATAAAGTCTGACATTGTTTCCACTGTTTCCCCATCTATTTCCCATGAAGTGATGGGACCAGATGCCATGATCTTAGTTTTCTGAATGTTGAGCTTTAAGCCAACTTTTTCACTCTCCTCTTTCACATTCATTAAGAGGCTTTTTAGTTCCTCTTCACTTTCTGCCATAAAGGTGGTGTCATGATTCCAGCTTGAGAGTCTTAACTGTGACTGTGTCTTAAGATAACAAGATTAGTCAGAAGGTTTTTGTTAAGAAACATAAACACATCCTTGAGCAAGGTACATTGTTGTTATATATAATCATTAGTACAGAAAAGAGTGACTGAACTGAACTGCAGAGAGCTTAAGAAAAGACATACCCTTGAGCAAGATGAGTTGTTTTGTTGTGTAATCATTAGCTCTGGGCTTAAAAAAGTTAGTCTTAAAGACTGTTGTAACAACTCAGAGTTTAAGAAAAAAAAACCTCTTATGTGACTAAAACAAAGCAGTGTAGAAAAACATTTGTCCCTGTCTCCTTGAAAGCCCAGGAATCCTTTCTCCTCCTCCTCCCCCTAACCCTCCTCCTCTTCCTCCCCACCCCCTCCTCCTCCTCATTGGGGACTCAGGAGTTCTTATCAACCTATCTAAGAATTAACTCTCTCACTGACTACCTCTCTCTAGTAGTTGAGCCCCAGGTGAAGATCAGTAGAGATCTCAGTTGAGATCCCAGAGCAAAACAGACCTAGACCTCCTTATCCTATGGCAGAATCTACCTAGCATGTTGAGAAGGGTCTACTCCAGGGAGCAGAGAAGGCTGCATAATACCTCTAAGCAGCCTGGCCTGAGGTTGACCCATAACTTTCCCACAGACCACCATGCTCTGCAGTGACTGAAAATCTTCAGGCACACCCAAGAGGATCATGAAAATACAGGAGAGAGTTACTGGACAAGGTCTTATGGATGAAAATTAGGTCTGACAGAACTGTAACCTGACTAGACTAACTTCTAAGGATCAGACCACAGATGAGGTAAGATTCAGAAGGTGTGAACATGGACAGATGTCACCATGGACCCACCACCCCCAAACCCCACTGCCTATATTTTATTACTCTGTTAGACCTTTGGTGTGTAGATTCAATCCTAAGCAAAAATCCCAGAGCTTGGGTGAGTTCAGAGATTAAATTGCTAGATAAAAATAAAGGGTTTTTGTTTGTTTGTTTGTTTTTCCCTCACAACTGAATATATGGATAGAGCTCCATACCTACTTCAAATATTTCTTTTTTCAAACAAATTGAAAGGGTATGTTTTAGCTTGAACATATCCTTAACTCAATAGATAACCCACAGTCATATGATGACAGTGGAGAACTGCTTAGGTAGCTACATTTCAGGGGCCATATCACTGGCATGTGGAGTACTTTGTACAGCCCTGATTGGCAAAAAATAACTTTTACAAGTGTAGAATAGTGATTACCCTCACCTTTAGAACATTTGAGATCTATACAAGAGGATAATCCGGATAGCTTTCATTTATATGTACAAAAGCACTATGGGTAAATCAGTTTCTATCTGCTGTGCTGAAGAACAAGTAAAAACACCACACTCAGATTTCTAGGCTTCCGGATCCAACACTGATTAACTTCCAAGTTCATGGAGGATTGCCTCCTCCCCTCAATGTTTATAGATTTTCTCTGGAACACAGCTCTCCAGACACCAGAACAAGCCAAATGACAAATTGCCAACAGAGAAATATGGGAAACAGTGGAGAGTACTTTTTAAACTGAGAACCACAAAATTTCTAGAGCCAGAGGTCAACTCTAGAAGTTTAGCCTCTCTTGAATATAAATCCTGAAAATAACATCTTGACTCCAAATGCTTCCATGATGATCTTGGTGACTAGTGAAGGGAATGAAGGAAGATGTTTAAACCACAGGATATGGTGTGGTTGGAATTAGATACCTAACTATGGCTGATTTAAATTAAATGTTAAACACATTTGCTCATATAGTCTAAATATGTGAAATTATGTAATTTTTGTTTTAAACACCTTATAAAAAGTAATAGCATGACGCCCTTTATTTTTATTAGTTTATAGCATGCTGAAATATATTGTTCAATCTTGAATTTATGTGAAAGCATTTTAGAATAAGCTTGGGTAGAGGAGGTGGAATTAAATGTGAGCGTTTATTGACAATAGGACTGCATACTGAGAAAACAAAATTTTAAGCTGTATTTGCTTTTACGTGAAGTAGGTCTTACTTGAAATGAAAGCTGAATAAATAACAAAACCCTTGTTATTTTCATGTGTGGATGTGGCTTGTAGTCAAAAATATATTGTTATATACACTCATAAGAATTTCCCTTAGACCTTCAATCTTGACCTTTAAGTGTGTATATTAGAACTCTATATTATGATCTTATAAAGTTGCCTATTTCTGAAAAAAATAGTAACTAGCAACAAAATTTATCAGTTCATAAATAACTTGAAGAACATTACACATTAGGGATATATCATTATTATTTCTGCACATAGAATTGACTATTATAGATGTTAGTATTAACAAATCAGCAACAAAAAATAATCATATATTTTGAAGGCTGAATATTTGTTTCATTGAGATGAGTAATGATGACACTATCTAGAAAAAATCATGAATTTATCACAAAACTTATTCCCTGATCACCCTTTGTCCTGCTTCTAGAAACTACTTTTTAAAATTATGGTTAGAACTTATATCTCATCTCCTTCAAGATTCTGTTGTTTCCTCATTGTTTACAGATTCCTCACCTTCAGAGACAGCTCCCTGGGGAGTGACCTGCGTAGCTGCACAGAGTTCTACATTCAGAAGGGCCCCTCAGGGGACCTCCCCCGTGGTCTAATGGTGAAGATTCCACACTACCACTTCAGGGGGCCCAGGTTCAAGCCCTGTTTGGGGAACTAAGATCCCACATGCACATGGCCAGATAGGGGGTGGGAAAGAAGAAGGGCTGCTTGCTTGGTTTAAAGCTCTGTAATAATTTTGAACAACATACTCCACAGTTCATTTTCTACTGGGTCTCATAAGTTATGTGGGAATCCTTCTCCTGCTGCTCCAAACAGAATTTATTCTCCTCTTTGTCCTTATACTTTTTTGGTCCCTGTCTGAACTATCATACCAAGTTACACGATAGCTTGATTATCATCTACTTTCTCAGACAGTTGTAGCAGATGCTCTTGATAGTCAGTTCTCTTTTATCAGCCAGTGTACTCATCTCCTAGATACTGTGAGTACTGGCCTTCTCCAAAGAATTGTGCTGCTCCAGAGATGCAGAAGGCCCTCTGCCTTAAGGTGAAACTGCTCTGCCGTACCGTGCATGCTGCACAGCTCCTTGTGGGCTCCCTTAGGATCAGCTAAAGTCTAAAGTAAACTTTAGCTGAGCCCACAGTCGTGCTTTGGTTTATCCTCTAACTTATTCTCCTTCCCTCACTGTTCTCCTCTGAGAATTCCCTTAATGGTGTAGAAGTATCCGAATCCCTGTCTCAGGCTCTGCTGCTAGGTCTTCCTGTCTAAGCCATCCATGGATTAGGACAAGGACCATTTGTTGCTTATGTCTTCATCTCCACCACCTTGTACATTTCTTGACACATTACAGATACCTTATGATGTCTGAATGAAAGACCTTTCTAAGGATGGTTTATTGGGGTGGTAAATTTCTTCCAGCTTAGTATTGTTCAAGATGTATTTGGAGGATATAAAGTAACTTCCTTCACAGATACATACTTTCCTCTAGCTTCATGGTATGGTCCTTCCAGTAAGAACGTCAGCCCTAGATCATCTCTGACTCCTATATTTTAAAATGTTTATCTCTTTGACTGCTTATTTTAAACTCAGTTTCTTTGGAAAGGTTTTGAATTCATAGAGTATTAGAATGAGAGAAGCCTTAGGGAATATCCGAAAGGGAAATGATAAAAGAAAAATTCTTCAAAGTTCAGGAAGCAGGAAGAAAAGAAACAATGAAAAGATCAGAGGTATGCTTACATACAATGGACTGTCCTTTTCCTGTTGAGCTTTATAAATCTTGTTTTGATGATTGTAACAAAATATATGATCAGATGTAATCATCTGGTACACAAGACAATGATATTTATAGGTGAGGAAAGTAAAGAGACTTGAAGAGAGATGTTCACAGTTAAATGGAAGTGGTAAAAATGTTGATACCAGTAAATTACTATTTCACATGTGTATACTGTAATTCTCTGAGTAATACTATGAAAACTATGCAAAAAGATAGAGTCAAAAACACTGTAAATCAATCAAGTTGGAATACTAAAATATATTCAGTTAACCCACAGGAAAGCAGGAAAAGAGAAACAAAAGAATGAATTTCAAGAGAAAGAAACAGAAAAAAAAAAAAAAATGGAAGTCTTAAGTTCTAGAGCATTAACAGCTCAGTGATACCACTCAAAATATACCAATCAAAATACAGATTGGCAGAATGAATTAAAAAAAAATACAACCAATACAATCTCTTGTTCTTTGCAAGAGATTCACCTCAAATTCAAGGACATAGTTAGGTTGAAAATAAAAGACTGAAAAAAGTATACATGAAAATAATAATTAAAAAATCAAGAGTGACATATTAATATCTGGCAAATACCAGGGCCAATAAAATTACTAGGAGCAAAGAGCATTGATAAAAGGATGAATTTATGAAAAAGACAAAATGATCCTAAATATTTATAAACCAAACAATAAAGATTCAAAATTTAAGAAGCAAAATCTGAAAAGAGCATTAGACAGATCTGCAATTATAGTGGGTGTCTTCAACACTATCCCTTTGGTAACAGATAGAACTACTAGATAAAGTCAGCAAGTGCAAGAAAGATCTCAACAATGTATTGAAACCAATATCTAATTAACATATATAGAACACTCCGTTCAACAAAAAAAAGAACAGCTGCCCATGGAACATTGAGATAAATAGAATAATTCCTAGGTCATAAAACAAACCTCAGCAAATTTAAAAGAACTGAATTCACATATAGAGTGTTCTCTGACCATAATGTAATGAAACTAGAAATCAATAACAGAAAGATGACAGAAATATCTCTAAACATGTGGAAATTAAATTATATACTTCTAAATAATCCATCGGGGAAGGCAATGTCACCCCACCCCAGTACTCTTGCCTGGAAAATCCAATGGACGGAGTAGCCTGGTGGGCTGCAGTCCATGGGGTCGCTAACAGTCGGACAGACTGAGCGACTTCACTTTCCCTTTTCTCTTTCATGCATTGGAGAAGGAAATGGCAACCCACTCCAGTATTCTTGCCTGGAGAATCCCAGGGGTTGGGGAGCCTGGTGGGCTGCCGTCTATGGGGTCACACAGAGTCGGACACAACTGAAGTGACTTAGCAGCAGCAAATAATCCATGGATCAAAGAGAAAGGCTAAAAGGAAAGAGAAAAAAATTTATAGAACTGAATGAGAATGAAAATACAATATTAAAATAAATTGACTGCAGCTGAACTGTCATGTGGAGGGAAATTTATAATTTATAAATTGTTTATAATTGACAGCTTCCATTGGAAATGTGGTAAGGCCTTAAATAATCTGAGTTCTTATCTCAGAAAGTAGAAAAAAAAGAGCCAGATAACCAAAAACAAAGAAATTCAAAGCAAAAGGAAGGAAATAATAAAGATTATTATAGAAACAATGACATAGTAAAGTAGAAAAACAATAGAGCAAAGAAACAGAAACAAAAAATCCATAAAAGTAATAAACTTCTAATAATACAAAAAATAAAATAATGAAACAGACAATATTAGAAATAGATATTACTCCAAGTTCTTCAACCATTAAAAATTAATAAATGAATAATTTGAACAACTTTAATATATTGGATGATACAGAAGAAAGTAGCCAATTCCTTGAAAACCACAAACCATCAAATTTCAACCAAGATGAAGAAAATAATTTCAATAGCGCTTTAACAATTAGGAAAGTTGAATTCATAATAAAAAACTACTGAAAAAATATCACCAGATCCAGATAATTTCAGGAGAGATTTCTAGTAAGCTTTCAAAAAGAATTAACAGCTATCTTAAAGTCTCTTTTAGAAAATAAATGAGACGGGAATACTTCCCAACTCATTTTAGGAGGCCAGTATTATCCTGACAGTAAAGCCAGAAAAAGATAGTAATGCAAATAAGACAACATGAAGAAAGGTATCTCAAATAAATTCAGACTCAAAATTTGTCAGCAAAATAGGAACAAACTGAATTCAGCAATGTACAAAGAGAATTAGTGGAATTTATTTCAGGTATGCAAGGCTTGTTCAGTTTTCAAAATCATCCAGTGTAATTCACCCTATCAACAACTTAAAGAAGAAAAATCACATGATCATATCAATTGACACAGAGAAAACATTAGAATAAAATTCAACATCATTTTATGATAAAATTCTTAAGTTAGAAATAGGATGCATTTAATGAGTGACTTCACTTTCACTTTTCACTTTCATACATTGGAGAAGGAAATGGCAACCCACTCCAGTGTTCTTGCCTGGAGAATCCCAGGGACGGGGGAGCCTGGTGGGCTGCTGTCTGTGGGGTTGCACAGAGTCAGACACGACTGAAGCGACTTAGCAGCAGCAGCAGCAACAAAGCATGTATGCTGGAAATTTTTTAATATGCTTATGAAAGAAATCAAAGGTCTAAATAAATGAAAAGGTACTGCTGGGTTCGTAGATTGGGAGCTCAGCTTAATAAAAATGTCATTTCCCTCCTACCTGATCTACAAGTAGAATGAAATTCATGTAAAGTTTCATCAAGGTTTTTTCTCTCTTTTTTTTTGTAGATGTAAAAAAGCATCTTCTAAAATTTATATGTAAGGCACAGAAGTAGAATAGCTGAAATAATCTTGACAAAGAATAATAAAGTAAGAGGGACTGATGTTTATACACTCCTGATACTATGTTTAAAATAGATAACTAATGAGAACCTACTCTATAGCACAGGGAACTCTATTCAGTTCTCTGTGGTGACCTAAATGGGAAAAAAATCAATAAGAGAAAGGATATATGTATACGTATGACTGATTCACTTTGCTATACAGCAGAAACTAACACAGCATTGTAAAGCACCTACATTCCAATAAAAATTCAAAAGAAATAAAGTTGGAGGAATCACTCTGCCTGATACTGTTTACTACATTCTACCCCATAGTGTTTACTGTGCAGATTCAGCAATAAAGACGGTGTGTTATTGGTAGAGGGATACACTGGTCAGAATAGACTAAAGAACCCAGATGAAGATGCAAATATGCTCAACTGATTTTTTATGAAAAATTCAAAAAAGTTAGGTGAAGTAAGGATTGTTGTTCAGTTTCTAAGCCGTGTCCAACTGTTTGCAACCCCATGAACTGCAGCACCAGGCTTCCCTTCTATCTCTATCTCTTGGAGTTTGCTCAAATTCATGTCCATTGAGTCAGTGATGCCATTCAACCATCTTATCCTCTGTCACCCTCTTCTTCTCCTGCCTTCAATCTTTCTTAGCACCAGGATCTCTTCCAGTAAATTGGCTCTTCACATCAGGCAGCTAAAATATTGGCGCTTCAGCTTCAGCACTAGTCCATCCAACGAATATTCAGGGTTGATCTCCTTTAGGATTGACTGGTTTGCGAATGGACTGGTTTGATCTCTCTGCTGTCCAAGACACTCTCAAGAGTCTTCACCAGCACCACAATTTGAAAGCATCAGTTCTTTGGTTCTCAACCTTCTTTATGGTCCAACTCTCATATCAGTACATGACTACTAGAAAAACCATACCTTTGACTATATGGACATTTGTCGGCAAAGTAATGTCTTTGCTTTTCAGTACACCATCTAGGTTTGTCATAGCTTTTCTTCCAAGAAGCCAGCATCTTTCAATTTCATGGCTGCAGTTACTGTCTGCAGTGATTTTGCAGCCTAAGAATATAAAATCTGTCACTGTTTCCGCTTCCCCCCATCTATTTGCCATGAAGTGATGGGACGGCATGCCATGAGTTTCGTTTTTTGAATGTTGAGTTTTAAGTCAGTTTAAAGTAAGAATAGCCTTTTCAACACCTGGTGATGGAATGATTGGATATCCATAGATAAAAGAAGAAGGAGGACGAGGAGGAGAGGGAGAAGGAGAAATAGGAGAAGCAGAAGGGGAGCATCTCAACTTAAATCTCACACCTTATGTAAAAACTAACTTAAACTGTATCATAGAATTAAACACAAAATATAAAAATATACAACTTTTAGCAAAACAGTTTAGAAAATATTCAGCCCCTGGAGCTATTCAGATATACAACTTTTAGCAAAACAATTTAGAAAATATTCAGCCCCTGGAGCTATTCAGATGTTCTTAGATGTGATACAAATAGCATGATCCATAAGAAGAAAACTGAATAAATTGGATTTCATCAAAATTTTAAGTTTTGCCATATGAAAGTCCATGTGAAAAGGATGAAAAAAACTGCAGATTGGGGGGAAATATTTGCAGGCTATTTATGCAACAAAAGGCTAAAATATAGAGAATATGAAGAACTCTGGAAACACAACAGTGAAAAAAAAAACAGAAAATGGAAAAAGGACATGAAGAGGCATTTCAGTGAAAAAGAAATACAGATGGCAAATAAGCACATGGAAATATGTTCAACATCAAAGAAGCACAAATTAAAACCTCAATGAGGCATTCCTGCACATCTATCAGAAGGGAAAAAATGAAAAAAATAGTAACAATACCAAGTGCTTGAGAGGATGTGGAGAAACTGGATCTGTTACAGGTGGGAATGTAAAATGCTAAAGCCTCTTTGGAAAACAAATTAGCAGTTTGTTATAAAACTAAACATGCAATTTCCATATGACCCATTAATTGTCCTCCTAGGCATTTATCCTAGAGAAGTGAAAACTTATGGTCACGTAAACTCCTGTAAAGTTCATAGCAGCTTTCCTTGGAGTAGCCCAAAATTGAAAAAGGCCCCAGTGCTCTTCAGTAGATAAGTGATTAAACAAACTATCGTGTATATACCATCGAGTACTGCTGCTGCTGCTGCTGCTAAATTGCTTCAGTTGTGTCTGACTCTGTGTGACCCCGTAGACGGCAGCCCACCAGGCTCCCCCGTCCCTGGGATTCTCCAGGC
>SJYX01004183.1:93406-157158 GCA_006410675.1 Oreotragus oreotragus | reverse complement strand
TTGGAACCAGTCTGTTGTTCCATGTCCAGTTCTAACTGTTGCTTCCTGACTTGCATATAGGTTTCTCAAGAGGCAGGTCAGGTGGTCTGGTATTCCCATCTCTTTCAGAATTTTCCACAGTTTATTGTGATCCACACAGCCAAAGGCTTTGGCATAGTCAATAAAGCAGAAATAGATGTTTTTTTGGAACTCTCTTGCTTTTTCGATTATCCAGCGGATGTTGGCAATTTGATCTCTGGCCAGCAAATTTGGAAAACTCAGCAGTGGCCACAGGACTGGAAAAGATCAGTTTTCATTCCAATCCCAAAGAAAAGTGATACTCAAAGTTTTCCAAGCCAGGCTTCAGCAATACGTGAACCGTGAACTTCCAGATGTTCAAGCTGGTTTTAGAAAAGGCAGAGGAACCAGAGATCAAATTGCTAACATCTGCTGGATCATGGAAGAAGGCCTGCCTTAGCGATGGTCAGTTAAAACTCCACCAGTCTCAATCAATGGGAGCAGCACTGGCCATGCAGTTTGCAGGGCCCCCTACAAAGGCAAAGTCTCTTGTCCAAAAAGGATTTAGAATTTCCAGATGATGACAGCAGGGCACTAAACTAGGCACAAGCTCTTCTCAGCGTGTGGCCCTGTGTGGGCACCGTGAGACCTTCGGGGCCAGGAGGCGTTGCTTCTTGTTGTTTCAGAAGCAGCTGAGTCAGCTCCTCTGCAGTGCGTCCCTTTTCCCTCTCTCCTGGGCCCAGTCACAGCAAGTCCACTTTGCTCTTGTTCTGGATCCACTGCATTTGTTCCACCTTGTTTCTTTGCTCTGTTGTTACAAGCCTGAGATTCTCCACAGCTAGTAATGCTCTTGTCATTTTGTCAGGTCACCGAGCCTCTGGCAGAAGTGCCTTGTATACATTGTCTTTATCTATTCAGAAACACTTGGTGGTACGTAGTTTTATCCCCTTTAACAGAGACACAAAGTGATTTGGCCAAGGCCACACGATTTACGAAAGACCGATCCGAGATCAGGACGGCCTCAGCGGCCCAGGCTCTTTCCTTTTACCCCTTGGTCCGGGCACAGCTGTCTCTTGTTCATTCTGGTCACCTTCAGGGCCTTGTGGCTTCCCTGATGGCCCAGCAGTAAAGAATCTGGCTGCCAGTGAAAGTGACATGGGTTCTATCCCTGGGTCAGGAAGATCCCCTGGAGAAGAAAGTGGCAAGCTGCTGCAGTTTTCTTGCCTGGGAAATCCCACGGACAGCGGAGCCTGGTGGGCTACAGTCTACGGGGTCGCGAAAGAGTCAGTCGTGACTGAGCAACTGAACGACGACAGGACCTGCAGATTGCCGGCCCTCAGTGTTTCGCCTTGTTTCTTGAGTGCCAGGGTATGTGGCAGGAGAAGCAGTCACATGTGGAGCTAGAGCGAATCAGGGGTCTCAACTCCAGGCAGCTCTCTGCCTCCCACACCTCCGTGCCCTGCTGTCCTGGTCTGAGCGCAGTGGGAGGGACCTGGGCGGTGGAAGGCGCTGCGGTACACCGGGGCCTTCTGGATCCTGGACCCCACTGACGTTAGGGCTTCCCCGACTTGGGCCTGACTTGCACGTCTTTCTGCCTCTCGCAGGCACTCAGCCCATTCCAGCCGAGTGCACCTTTCTCTTGGGTCATCTGCCTACACCTTATCTCTTCTCCAGCAGGGACGTGGGCTGATAGTGTGGGAGTTAAGCAATTCCCCTCGTTTCCCAAAGACTCGGCCAGCGTGGGACTGGAACAGCCACTTTTTGCTCTCTTCCCCCAGGCTTCACCCTGACTTCTCTCCACCTTCTAGAGGGGCCTCCAAGCAGGGGACACGCCCAGCCACAGTAATTTTCCCAGGAAAGAGAGCGAATGAACATGTGAGCCAAGATATTTTTACTGTGACTCCACTTCCCACCTGAGGCAGGAGGGGCACAGGAAGTAAGTAACATTCCAGACAAGGCTGTTGTGTGTGGCTGAGGCCTCACCTTATGTTTAACCAGCCTTTTCAATTGGAAGGATGCATTTGGCCAACACTATACGACTCATGTACAATAAAACCTTGTTGCCCTCCTGCTTTCTAAAGCGACTCATATGCACCCATGACTCTACTTGACACACATACCCACTGTGGACAGGTGATGTGTCCCGAAGGTCTTTGCTCGGACACATGACTGTCGCCCTCTGCAGGCCTCATAGCCTGCTGCCTCGTTAGGCCAGCTCTTTGTGACTTAGATCTATTTGGTGTCCTGCCTCACTAGGTTCCTCCTAGTCTCCGAGTGTGCCCACTAAGAGTCTTCATCTTGTTTTCCTCTGGATGGAATTAGGTTAGTGCCTTTGTGCAGCTTGTGAATAGTGGCTCAGGGAGTAAAGTGGCTGCCTCCAATGTGGGAGACCTGGGTTTGATCACTGGGTAGGGACGAGCCCCTGGAGAAGGAAATGGCAACCCACTCCAGTACTCTTGCTTGGAAAATCCCATGGATGGAGGAGCCTGGTAGGCTACAGTCCATGGGGTTACAAAAAGTTGGACATGACTGAGCAACTTCACTTTGTGTGGCTTGGGATCTCACTTAGCCGAGCTCCTTTCCTCCTGGCTTATAATGAAGAATAAACTGAGGGGACTCCTAGGTATGTTCTGCTGATCCTTGATGTTGGGGGAAAATGGGGTTATGCTGGCAGATCTCATTTGGAAGCTGTCACTTCTCGGCCTAGAATGTTCAGCAGGACGGGTTTTTATATAAGTAATGTGGACAATTGACGATATGTACCTGCTGGGCCCTCGGGGATTTCCTCTTTGAAATCGCAGTTTAAGCAATGAGATTCCGAGAAGTTGAGCTAACTGGAGTTTCCATTTGGAAGATCTCGATCTCTGGAGTCTTCCGCGTGGGCTGGTTTGGCTTTCATGCTGTTTCGCTCATCTCTGTTCAGGTTTTGTAGCAGTGGAGAAAGACTAAAACTTCTTCTGATGTTTATTTGACTATTGAGGCAAACTGTCCATTTGCTGAAAGGGTCTCTCAAATATTACTCGTTGTAAGGGGTGAATGGGAGTGTTTTTATATGGACATGGTTATTCACTTGATTCTGTGTGTTAGAGAATTAGACGTAGGCACTAAGCTTAAAATAAAGACAAGAGCATTTTATAAAGAACATTTTCCTTTTTTTCTTCTCCCCGCAGAAGGTGCCGCCATTCAGCTGTAATTACACCTTCTATTTACCACTGTGAATCAGTTACACAGGTCCGGGCAAACTGTTGCATCGTCATGTTTCTCTTTTGATGTATAATTGTGGTTGAAAGACAAAAGGCATGATTAGATTTCAGGAGGGAGAAGGAAGCTGGACTCTGAGATCACAGCACTCTATAAATGTCAGCCTTGGGGGAGAGGATTCTGTCTCCTGACTTGGGGTGTGGACCATGCCTCAGAACCCAGGCAGGCATCCGCGGACGCTTAGAAAAACCGTTTCCCTAGAATAGGGAACACGGGGAGAGGTGGTTAAGAGACTGCTCGAGACTCGAGCCAGCAGAGACCAATGCTGATGAAAACTGAAAGAGCGGATCACTCCTCTTTTTTTCAGTGATTGCCCTGGATTTTGAAATTAAACCCAGCGGGGAGAACATACCTGCCTATAAGGTCGGGAGCAGCACGGGGTTTGTGGGCTTGTGAGTGGAGAGCATCTATTTTTCAAGCTCTGGAGCTCTGTGTGTGCCCTGCTGTAGCTGCTATGTGACAGATTTCCTTTTTCAGCCCTACTTTAGGTGGAGCGGAAGCTGATTTTACCTTGCGAGCCTGTCGGGGAGGGGAGGGTGTGGTGACTCAGGTAGTAGACCCCAGCGCCTTCCTCTCTTTTCACGTCTGGCAGGCATTTGTTCCATTGCTCATGCTACCCTTGGGGGAGGATGTAAACCTTCCAAAGTAAAAAACAGCTCTCAGAAAGTCTTCAACATTTCTGATGCAAATAGAGTTTACTCAGTGCTTGACAGAGGTGCTGGCATGTCTNCCCCAGCGCCTTCCTCTCTTTTCACGTCTGGCAGGCATTTGTTCCATTGCTCATGCTACCCTTGGGGGAGGATGTAAACCTTCCAAAGTAAAAAACAGCTCTCAGAAAGCCTTCAACATTTCTGATGCAAATAGAGTTTACTCAGTGCTTGACAGAGGTGCTGGCATGTCTCCTTTTTAGGGGAGGTTTGGCTCCCAAAGGCTGTATGGAGGGCGAACATTGCAGATAGTCAGATTTATGGCTGAAGTTCCCTAACACGCCTGCATGTCTGTGGAAAGATGATCAGGACAGTCGGGGATGGGAAAGCGGCCCTGTCGGTGGGACAGGCTCATGTCACACTCTCTTCTGGAACTCACCTTGTGCTCCCTGATAGAAGGCAAGGAGGACTCGAGATATTGAAATTGTTCTCCCCTATCTCACCCAGCCAGGTGGGCATTCTTGGATTTTCTTAAGTTAAATCCATGTAGCATGCAGGTTCATGGCACCAATGAGTGGTCCAAAAATATGCATTTGCTTATGTGGAAGAAAAGAGAAGGCAAGTGAAAAGAAGAGAGAGAGAGAGAGAGAGACCAGGAATGCAGGTGTTAAAAGCCCCAGCCTGAGCTCAAGGACTCTCAGGTTTCACTGTGACACATTTATAGAGCCTCTAGCTCTTGAGTCCCTTGGACAGCAAGGAGATTAAACCAGTCAATCCTAAAGGAAATCAACCCTGAATATTCATTGGAAGGACTGATGCTGAAGCTGCAGCTCCAATACTTTGGCCATCTGATTCGAAGAGCCAACTCTTCAGAAAACACCCTGATGCTGGGAAAGATTGAGAGCAGGAGGAGAAGGGGGCAACAGAGAATGAGATGGTTGGATGGCATCATCAATTCGATGGACACGGAGTTTGAGCAAACTCTGGAAGATGGTGAAGGACAGGGAAGCCTGGTGTGCTGCAGCTCATGGGGTCTCAGAGTTGCACACAACTGATCAGCTGAACAACAACAGCAAGCTAATAATAATAGCTAATATAGCGCATTGAAAAATAGAAAAATAGAAAAAGAAAATAATTGCTAGAATATTGCTAGGCACGGGTCTAAGCACTTTTCATACATTAACTCATTCGATACAATAACTTTAGAAGTAGGAACTTTATCCCATATTTAGATGAGGAAACAAAGTCTTAGAACCTATTCACAGTTTGTCCCTGCAGTAGCTTAACCTGAAGACCATGCAGAAGCCTGTGGGCAGAGCCCCTGAGAGGAACTGGAACGCTTCTTCCTTCCTGGGATGCAGTGAGGGTGCTGCAGTGGGACGACCTGCCCTTTTGGGTGCAGTGATGCACCCAGGTTCAGCTGCCTTTCCTCTGTCTCTGGGCTTTGGCATGACCTGTTCATCCCCTCTCCTCCTTCGGCTCACGCCTCCTTGGCTCTGGGAGCTGGATGAGGGTCCCACCACTTGCTCCTCCCCCTCCTCCCCACTTACTCTGCTGGCCCGCTGGCCCCATCCCAGGGCTCTTCCAGACACGGATGCTGGCTCCTTCATCTTGTGTCCACAGCCCACGACACAGTGCTGGGCTCGTAGTGCTCAGTCAGTTTCCTGAGTGGGTGTGGAGGAAGCACGGCGGAACAGGGCATCCCTTCCTATGCAGTTTCTAAAATACCGTCTCCTCCCATTTAACACCAGTAATCTGCCTCTAAAAGTCAGATGGTCTACATGAAAAATGCCAACCAGACTCTATTTCTTATTATTTGAAGTGGGAAAAATTACACTGTTACACATCAATTCTAAGTTTCCACACAATTTCCTAAAACATCACAGAAACATAGTAAAACATGCATGCATGCTAAGTGGCTTCAGTCATGTCCAACTCTATGTGACCCTATGGACTGTAGCCTGCCAGACTCATCTGTCCATGGAATTCTCCAGGCAAGAATACTGGAGCGGGTAGCCATTCCCTTCTCCAGGGGATCTTCCCAACCCAGGAACTGAGCCCACATCTCGTATGTCTCCTGCACTGGCAAGCACCACTAGGGCCAGCTGGGAAGCCCGCAGTACAACGCCTACAAGGAACTAAAAGACTCTCCTCCTGGGATGTAAGATGCTTAAAACATTCCTTCCTAATCCCAGGCTATTAGTGTGGTTGTTGACAAGCAACTTCTCTGTGTGCAGTAAGATTTCCTCTTTCAATATCAAGGCTTTCCTCTCGTTTCCAACTTTTCCTTCAATACTTTCTCAGATTTGAGAGGACTTGTTGTATAACACTAAGCAAAAACCAGGGCAGATTACCCAAGGCTTGCAGAAATATGTTCCGGGCAAGAATACAACAGGCAGAGAATGGTTCATACTGAATATGAAATCTTACCAGTTGATTTTGGAATGTTTTTCAAGTCTTTTACCATACATTGTTTTGTGGAAAATGATGCACTGAGTTTTGGGGAAGTAAATATAATTTTCCCCTCAAATTCATACTCTGTATGAAAAAGATTTGATCTGAGCCAGTGCTTTTCCCCACACAGGATAAAGTCAGTAGAAGAGATTTCCAGACCCGGTTACCAAGAAGTGTGGGAGTTTTCAGATGTTTATTTCCTTATGTTGGCTGGCTTGAACTTGGCTCTTGATAGAATCAGGCCTTGGGGTGAACCAATCCTTCTGCACAGTGGCTTCAGCCAAACAGGAGGGAGATAAGCCTCATGCCTTCTGAGCTGCTTGCTTACATCCTTAGCCCTCTGTCCTTGGATTTTTATCTTTTTGTTTGAAAAAAAATATCACAAGGACATGGGGCCTAACAGCGTTGATTGTCTTGATAGTTTGTTGATTAAGTCCAGGAGATGCTGGCATCTGCAAATACATCTTATTAGGTGTGATCAGGCAAGTAAATTGTCCCTGCCCTCCAGCATGCTGCAATAATTAACTCTAACACTAATAACCAAAAGGTAACCACAGCACGTGCAAAGCTGGGCTCTCTTTTGTCTGCATGTGAAACCTCTTTCCCACCATGGCTGCAAGGTGTTTGTCCTGAGACTTGGAACAGGTTCTTTGAAAAAGAGCCTTTTCTTCCAGTAAAATGGTTCCCCATATTATTATTTTAATTTAATTAGATTTTAACCATGACATTTTAATAGCTTAAGCTCACATTAATATTCTGAGAACACAGTTTAGCCCAACCACTTGTGATTCAAAAAGGATGTTTTTCCAGAAAAGGAATTGGCTTTTAGGACAATTACTGAAAAATAGCTTTCATTTGATTCAGACAGGTATCTTACTATTAAAAGATAGTTATTGAAATAAAATACATACAAGCCATTGAAAAATGTTAAAAAGCCTTAGCATGACACTGTTTATTTAGTAGAAAAGGAGTCTGGGCAGTGTGTTTATGGAGATTATCCCAAAGGTGGCTGATGTCCTTCGGCAATGAGTGAATTAGTGAACTGTGCTTGTGATGTGCTGAGTGTTGTCAACCTAATGTTTTATTTATTTGGCTGAGAGCTGCTATCTTCATTAGGGAGTTTAGAGAGCAAAGACGATATTTATTAGCCTGGCAAACTAATAAACTCTGCTCATGTTTCTTCTTTTGCTGTCATAGCTAATTGTGGTGGTGGTTGTTTTTTTGAATAGCCATTCAATGTGAGAATGGATCCTGTGGGAACAGGAGTTGACCATCCCTTCCTGTTGAGGGAGGCAGTGAGGAAGAGCACAGCCTTACATGTGTGTATGGCTGCTGTGTGCCAGGCGTTTTGCTTGCTCTAGGGGTTCAGGGATGGGGAGGCTGTGGGCCAGCCCTCCAGATGCTCCCAGTTAGCAGGGAGCTGACACTGATTATACAGCTCACTCTAATTATACAGTGGAATAGGCGCTCTTCTCTCCCCAAAGAAGCACAAGGGACAAGTAATTAGTTCAGCTTGGTGGGATTGGAGATGGCTGCAAAAAAGAAGGGAGGAGCTGGGGCTGGAAGGACTGGAGCGATTTTGCCGGGAGAAGGAAGTCCTCTGAGGCAGACTGTTGTTTACCCCAGTGGTTCTCGAAGTGTAACCCCTACCAGCAGCAGCAGCAGCACCTAGAACTTGATGGAAATGCACATTCCTGGGCCTCCCACAGGACCTGCTGAGTCAGGGTGGCAGGAGAGTGTGTGTGTCAGGATGTGCTGTAACCATCTTTCCAGGTGATTCTGAGGCTTGTGGAAGTTAAGAATGGTATGTATTCATGGTCCCGCTGGTCCACTGTGAAAAGTTGGACCTGACCAGAGCTCTGAGTTTGATGGGGGCATGGGATGGAGAGATGGGGTAACAGGCAATACAGTTGAAAAGGTTAATTGGGATCAACTATGAAGGAAAGAAGGGGAGGATAATAATATTTATATTGGCTATCTTTGTATGTGTATGTGTTCATAATAATGATGGTTCCTGAGCCAGGTAACAGGACCTAACGTGAAATAATTTAAACAAAGGAAATACATTGAAAAGATATCATGCTATCTCGTTGCTACACAAGGGAGAGGCCAGGAGAGATTTTTTGTTTCACTGTATTTCATATTATTTCCTTAGGCTAAATTCCCAGATGTGAAGTTACTGGTTCAGAGAGTGTGAACAATTTCATGGCTCCTGATATGTATGGGTACATAGCTTCTAAACGGTGGCAGTAGCAGACGGGGCCTGGGGAAGGCAATGGCACCCCACCCCAGTACTCTTGCCTGGAAAATCCAGTGGACGGAGGAGCCTGGTGGGCTGCAGTCCATGGGGTCGCTAACACTTGGACAGACTGAGCGACTTCACTTTCACTTTTCTCTTTCATGCATTGGAGAAGGAAATGGCAACCCACTCCAGTATTCTTGCCTGGAGAATCCCAGGGATGGGGGAGCCTGGTGGGCTGCCGTCTATGGGGTCACACAGAGTCGGACACGACTGAAGTGACTTAGCAGCAGCAGCAGCAGCAGACGGGGCCACCAGCGTGGAGCATAAACACCAGCTTTACGGCATCCTTTGCTTCTACTGTTTCTAATGAGGGGAACGACGCGCCACTGTTGCTGCTGGCAATCAATCGACTATTATGGAAGTCAACTATTTAAAACTGCTTATTTACTAATTGTGTGTGTTGCTTGAAAGGATTTTTTTTTTCTTATTTTAGCAGGATGAGATTTCTAAATTCTGTCTAGAGATTCAGAATAAAAGTCACTCTATTGAAATAAAGAGGAAATCGTATTAGTTTTGGTTGCTACAGAGGCAGTCAGCTTACTACTGGTCCACCCTCATGAGTATCCTCACCAGTGACTGAAAGGTCCAGAGGGTCAGGAAGCAGTATCCAAATCCCAGCTCTGCCTCTTACCGGCCTTGTGATTTGCTGTGAGTGTCTGTACTCCTGTGAATCCCAGTCTCCTCATCTGGAAAATAGGACTGATCTCTCCTCTCTGCCTGCGTGGTATTTTGAAGATCAGAACAAGGTCAGGTCCTGGAAAATGCTTAAATAAACTATAAAGCCCTGTAAACACGTAGATATTGCTATTGTAACACTGGCTTCCCTACATGAACATTATTTCTGAGCTTGTGCTGGCTCAGGACTTTGGCTGTTGACTTTCAAACAAAAGCATCTCAGGTTTACTGCTAGACTTTCTCACTTTTCACACAGATGGGACTTAATTCACAGATGCAAGTTCAGGAGAGACCTGGGTGGTGGCTCAGGTGTTCTTCCTCCCGCCAGCAGGTAACAGGCATCACAGATAGGGAGAGGACCTAAAATGTTATACCTCTTGGAGGCGTGGTCTCCTTCCTCCCATTGCTCCTCCCTTCCCTGTCCTGAGCACTGGGAGTAAATAGTGAGAGAGCCCCCCGGCCTTCACTCTGAAGGCTTTGATGTATTCATTCACTGCCCTTGATGGGGGTCTTCAGTGTACTGAGCAGCGCTTTACATTTCTCAGGCGTTTAGAGTGATGCATGTATTAGCCGCTTCCATCATGAGAAGGGCTCAGCAGCATGATCTTCTGAAGTCTAGGCGGTTAGGTGACTTGATCGTGGGGTGGAATAAGCAGTGGGGTCTGGCCCTGTGCTGGAGCCCCGGGCACCTGCTTGAGCACCTTTCCTGGCACCACACTCATCAGCCCTTCTCATTCTCGTGTTTACAGTGGATTCCATTCAGCTCTGCTTTGAAGAGGGAATGGAAACGATGGGATTCCCCTCTAGAACCGCAGTTCACCCAAGGCCTAGGTTGGCTTTTGTTGGGTGAAATGTGGTCCCACACGTGATTAAGAAGAGGAAGCCTGACAGCCAGAAATTAAAAAGCTAAAGGAGAACGAAGTCCCATCTGGGAAAGTCCCTACTGACCTCAGAAGCCAGGCAGTGGGGCCACTGAGGTCAGGGAGACTGCAGATTGGAGGAGGGGCTGGGGGGGCTCAGCTCTGCTTTCTGATGGAAACATGTCTCCTCCACTCAGTGGAATGACAGGAGATGACTGTGAGGGATAAAGGGAAGTAAGTGAGCCAGATAGAAAAGCTTGCAGAAAATTGCACAAAACCAGCAGAAGATGAGATGGGCCAGAAAAAAAAAAAAAAAGCAGCTCAGGGAATCTGAGTAAGAGAAGCTACCTGTGATTCTCAGGCCATCTCATGTCAAGGGAGAGTAAAAGGTGCCATGGTAGCTGGCAGTCTACACCGCCTGTCAGATGGGATGGCCAAGCTGAGACTCAGGACGGGAGGGGCAGCTTCACTCTCTCTCAAGCCCCTGTGTACCTGGTGGCTATACAGTAGGTGGTTTCTCACCTGACCATCTCCTCTACTTGGACCTTGGAGAAAGCAGAGTTGCCCAGGTCAGCTTTTCCTTCCTGCAGGTGGAAGGGTGAACCTGGAAGGCTCAGGTGACCTTGGAAGTAACAGGAGTCACAGAATTGTGCTAGACAAGGCCTGTCCCACTGGTGTTTAAGATGTTAAGATTTTCAAGCCATTGAGATATTTTTCACACAAATTAAAGATGCTATTACATATCAAATATTCCCTGACACACATTAGATAAGCATCTTGGAACTGGACTTGGTAATTATTCTGCAGCATGAATCCACAGGTGAGTCAGACAGGTGGGACAATTAATTCAGTCCAAGGTGATTTTTAAAAAATTCCAGATTTCCAGGAAATTGCCTCATTCTCATCACTTCATGGGAAATAGATGGGGAAACAGTGGAAATAGTGGCTGACTTTATTTTTTGGGGCTCCAGAATCACTGCAGATGGTGACTGCAGCCGTGAAATTAAAAGACGCTTACTCCTTGGAAGGAAAGTTATGACCAACCTAGATAGCATATTCAAAAGCAGAGACATTACTTTGCCAACAAAGGTCCGTCTAGTCAAGGCTATGGTTTTTCCAGTGGTCATGTATGGATGTGAGAGTTGGACTGTGAAGAAGGCTGAGCGCCGAAGAATTGATGCTTTTGAACTGTGGTGTTGGAGAAGACTCTTGAGAGTCCCTTGGACTGCAAGGAGATCCAACCAGTCCATTCTGAAGGAGATCAGCCCTGGGATTTCTTTGGAGGGAATGATGCTGAAACTGAAACTCCAATACTTTGGCCACCTCACGCAAAGAGTTGACTCATTGGAAAAGACTCTGATGCTGGGAGGGATTGGGGGCAGGAGGAGAAGGGGACGACCGAGGATGAGATGGCTGGATGGCATCACGGACTCGATGGACGTGAGTCTGAGTGAACTCCGGGAGTTGGTGATGGACAGGAGGGCCTGGCGTGCTGCAATTCATGGGGTCGCAAAGAGTCAGACCCGACTGAGCGACTGAACTGAACTGAGCTGCTTTAATTTGAAGGAAGAATGGTTTGACTATTGGTTCCTCAGTCTGCTATGGGGCTGTATCACCTCCAGTGAGCAGAAATAGCCAGCTCTCTGGCACAGAGTCGGACACGACTGAAGCGGCTTATCAGCGGCAGCAGCAGCAGCAGCTCTGGCTTTACCTTCTGACCCCTGAAATAAGAGAAAAAAAGAAGGAATGTCTTCTCTGTGTCCGCCTCCCTACTCTATCCTTCCCTTTTCCCTCTTCTCCAGGTTTGTTCGTACTCTCAGCTGAGAACAATACGACTTTAGAGACCTGTAACCCAGATGCTGTCTGTCTGTTGCTATTCAGTGTACTGGGGCCACACTTCCAGTTGGTGGCCCCATAAAATGACTTGAGCCTCCCTCTCCTTCTTGGGAAGCTCAGTGTTTCCTCATATCTCCAGGAATTGTAGACAACTCTCTGTTTTGTCTCTAGCTCCAAGTTCCTGTTTCTGATGAATTCCTTCTTGATCTCTTCACGTCTTTTCTCCTGTACACACTATCCTTTAAGCACATCATCTCCTCCACATGGACACAGCCCCCTTTATTTCAGTTCTCCAGGGCAGCCATGGACATAAGGCCATGACTTTAGTGAAAGACCGTAGGTACTGAAGCTGGTTACATTGCCATAACACTTAACAGGCGATTTTCACAGAATCCAAAGGAAAATTGGATATTAGCTGCCCCTGCTGTTGGAACATGCTCAGACTCCCTGGCTCTGCTTGCTAGTGTGGTCTGCTTTGGTCTTCCACGTTCTTTTCCCTTCCTGATCTCTCGCTTTTCCCTCTTCCCATTTGCTTTACCTTTGGAAACCTAGCAGATCACCTTCCCTAGCAGATCACCTTTGGAAACCAACTCCCAGGAAAAAAAAGAGAAGACACTGAGCTGAGTCACCCTAGTTATTCTCCTGAAACTTACCGATCATGGGATGCATCGGGGAAGAGAAACTCCCAAGAGGAGGGATTAGAACCCGTGTGGGGAGAGTCCAGGATACATTCTCATCTTGGAAGTGATCCTAAGCCTGTTGACACTTGTTAGTTTCTCATTGTCTATTCTCAGCCTGGCCTGACTAACTTTCATCTCTAAATGTAAAACAATGACCAAAAAGAGTCGGTGGTTTCCAGTGCTTCAGTGCTTACAGAGCTTCAGCATGTATTCTTTCTGCTGTTTAACTGCCACCATCCTTCTTTAGATGCAATGTATCATGTACTGACCAGAAGACATCTTGAACATTTATGGGTTTTTAAAATTTCTTTTTTCCTGCTTTCTATAGTTATCTTTTCTTCTAGTTGTATTAAGATATAACCGATATATAGTACTATATAAGTCTAAGGTATAATGCATAATGATTTGCCTTATATCGTGAAATAATGAGATTAGTGAATATTCATTATCCCATATAGATACAAAATTTAAAAAGTAGAAAAAAAATTTCCTTGTGATGAGAGCTCTTAGGAGTTACTTTATTGTTAACTGTACAGCACTGTTAATTATATTTATCATGTTGTACCTTATATCCTTGAAAATGCTAGTCACTCAGTCATGTCCTACTCTTTGTAACTCCGTGGATTGTAGCCCACCAGGCTCTTGGAACATCCTCCTACTCCCTGGCTCTGCTTGTTAGTGTGGTCTTCTTTGGTCCACGGAGTTCTCCAGGCAAGAATACTGGAGCAGGTTGCCATGCACTCCACCAGGGGATCTTCCAGACCCAGGGATCGAACCCAGGTCTCTTGCATTGCTGGCAGATGCTTTACCATCTGAGCCATCAGGGAAGCCCTTATATTTATTTATTTGAACTTTTACTGTTGAATTCTGTTTTCTTCTTATTTCATGACAGCTGTCATTTAATATCAACATTTATTGAGAGATGGAATATACAAATATAATTAAAACATGCTTCCTGGGGAATTCCCTGGCTATCCAGTGGTTAGGACTCCGAGCTTCCACTGCAGGAGGCATGGGTTCAGTCCCTGGTTGGAGAACTAAGATCCTACAAACTGTGTAGCATGGCCAAAAGATAAACAAATAAAAGGAATAGTAAACAAAGGTATGCTTCCTGCCCTTGAGGAAATCATGATCTAGTAGAAGATAAGTATAGAGCATGCTATTATCTTTAACATGCTTCTGAAGACATTATCCTACAATACCTGTGAAGTAGGGAAGGGGGATGATGATCTGATGTGAAGAATGAGAGAACAACAATTTGGTGATATTAAGTTCACACTTGCACAGCTAGTATGCAATAGACCAGAGTCGGGCTTTATTTCCTGGTCCATTCCCTTCCTACTCCCTACACCCACACTGGGCGCATCACTCCCACTCGAAGCACATTCCCAGAAAAAGAAAGTATTCTGAATTGGATTGGTTCCAGGAATGGAGGAAACTCATTAGGTTGTGGGAAAAAGAATATGTTGTGGTAGGGAGTAGTTTTGTTTTTTCTCTTAAAAGTCAGCATCCAAATCTATGTCAGTCCCATACATCATATCAGGGTGATTTTCAGGAGAACTCTTTGTTCTCTAAAAGAGGTTTAGATTAGGTTTCTTTTGGGTTAGCTAGACATGAATTCTTATTTTGAGAAGGTTGCTATCCTGTTCAGGTAGATTTTTAAGCAAATGTTACTTGTGAGAGCTGAATAATTGTTGACATCCCCAAAGCTCAATAAATGTTTATTGAATTCACATTAGGCACATTATGTGATAAAATCTATTTAGGCACAATTCATTATTTTAAAAAGTTTATGTTGACTGTTCCTGGTAGGAGAAACCCAAAAAGGAAGCTATGTTACATGAATATACACAGCCCTCAGGGTGGTAGAGTCCTAGAAAACAGAGGCGGCAGAGCAGACCCTGAGTTGCTTTTCAGCACTTTCCAAACCAGGTGTCCACGGCACAGTTTCATTTCCTGTGTACAAGGCTTTGTACATTCCAGAACAGCCAGCAGCCATATTGAAGTATATGTGCATGTGCTTCTGTATCCAGAGCCACAACGCAAAGAAATGGAGAGCATCTTTGTGTCATTATTGAGCTGCTGATCAAACAGTTCCCCCAAACTGCCTTACTTCTGGTCTTGCTTCCTTATTGTTGGGTCAGATTGATTTGAGGCTTTTGATTATTTGCATAAAACTCAGAACGAATGAGAGAAAACTTATCTACTGTTTCGGATTGTCTGTTTTTCTGTACTCTCCAATTAGTACAAATAATCGAGAGTTAGCTGGTTCTAGGATTTCTGGTTTGAACAGGGCCAAATTCTATAGTGCTATGTACAAGTTATCAAAGTATGTGGAGGTCCTTTTTCTGCTCTGGTCACAGACAAATATATGAAAGTAGTGTGTGTGTTAGAACGTGACAAGAAAGTCATGGTGGTTGACATAAATTAACCAGCCCCTGGTCTGGTGCCCGGCGTGAAAGCTCAATAAATACTTGTCGACTGTCTCACTATAGGTTCAGTAAGTATTTGTTGACTACTATCCCACTCCAGTACTTTTGCCTGGAAACTCCCATGGACGGAGGAGCCTGGTGGGCTGCAGTCCGTGGGGTCGCTGAGTCAGACACGACTGAGCAACTTCACTTTCACTTTTCACTTTCATGCATTGGAGAAGGAAATGGCAACCCACTCCAGTGTTCTTGCCTGGAGAATCCCAGGGATGGCGGAGCGCAATGGGCTGCCATCTGTGGGGTTGCACAGAGTTGGACACGACTGAAGCAACTTAGCAGCAGCAACAGCAGCAGTGTAGATTGCATTATCATTTCTTTCTTGAAACTATCACCATGAAATTAAGCACTTATTCTCATATGGCTTAAATATGTCTTGTCATGTTCCTTGGTATTATTTGATAAATAATAACATCATTGTTTGAGAAGATTAATAATTGTTACCATTTATTGTTTGCTAAGTGCTAGGATCTGTGTTAAGTGTTACATATGTATTATTTCATTGCATCTTGCTAGAATTCTATATTATTATCCTTACTTTATCAATGAGAAAATTGAAGCTGAAACTGTTCTTATATTCTGATGAAAATATTCCTAACTTTAAAATATTTAAATTAATTAATCTTTTATTTATAAAAAGTGTGTCTTCTTTAAGAAATCTTTCCCTATTAGAAGGCCTAAAATATATTCATCTAAATTTTCTTCTATAAGTTTTAAAGTTTTGTTTTTGACATGTTAGACTATCTGGAGTTGATTTTTACATGTGGTGTCATTTAAGGATTCTGTTTTGTCTTAGTCCCTATGGAAAATATTTTATTTTCTATCGCTATGTAGCTGAGTTTCTCTTTTCCCCACTGATATGCCTTACTAAATCTGACATACATGGGTGATCCACATAGGCATTCCCATAATGAGGTGTCACATGGCAGTTTAAAATACGCCACCTATATGCAACAATGTGAATGAATCATTGCAATATGCTGGATTAATGATGAGAAGGTGTCATAAACCAAGGATTGTGATGAACTGAATTCTGTCTGTTGGAGGTCCTAGGGAAAACAAACCAACCAACCCAGGGCTAAAAGAAGTTAAATGATTTGCCCAAACTCACTTGGATGGAAAAGTGGTATAACTAGAACTCAAAAATGGTTCATCCAATTCCAAACGCCAAGATTTTCCATTAGACAGTGTGGTACAGCCAGTTCACAACCTCTCTAGAAACATGTCATTCCTTATGAGGACATCAGCACTTAACCATCCATTATTCCTACTATCTCAGCTCTGGAGACGTGGCTGTTATACCTATGGGTAAACAGAATACCAAACACTTAGAAGGCTCTAGATCTTGCTCCTTTTCTGAATCCCTGAGGTTCTCAAACCACTAGTTACCCTCCACTCCCCTGCATCTTCTAATTAGTGATTAGGCTTGGATACTTGAGTGTGCGTGGCTATGCCTGCATCTTTGCATCTTGATTGAAGAAGCACAAAAGCCCCTTTGGCCACTGCCATATCCCCTCTCAGCGCTGTGTCCTGTCGGTCCTCAGCTATTTGTCTCCCTCTGCCCAGAAAGCCCTGCAGGAGCAAGGTTAGCAGCCTCACTGTCGCACCTGGTGTCTAGTCTCCTGACCAGCACATAGTATGCCCTCAGTCAATATTGATCTAAGGAAAGAAGAAAGGTGCTATATTAGGTTACCCAAAACATTCGTTAAGATTTTTCCGTAAGCTCTTATGGAAGAACCCAAATGAACGTTTTTACAACCCAATAGTTACATACTTATATTTCATTTCTAGTTTCTGTCTCCTCTTGGCTTTTAGAAGAGTCTTGTTTTGAGATGAGGGAATTTAAATGGCCAACTGGTGATTTAATAAGCCAGCATTGTTGACAAGCCCACTGTGACCATGTTTTCAGTTCTAGTAACTGGTTTTTGTTTCCTTCCTAGTTGATAAGCTTCTGCCTTTGATTTCAGATCCAATAAACAGATCCCTGCTCCATTCCTCTGGCAGCTGCAGGGAACACAAACCCTGCAACGAGCCTTGGTCCTTGACTGTTTCCCTGCTGCCCTCACCACATGCCCAAGAGGCAGTTCTGCCCTCAACCCATGGACTTCTCTGTGCAGCCTGAACCCCATCTCCCTGATGCTCTGCCCTCATCCTTACTGCTGGGGCCTGGCAGAGAGCCGCCCTACCCCATGCGTGTCCAGCCTCTGAGTCCACTCACTCTTCCCCGTGCGAGTGCCTGCTCTCACATACTGCTGAGCCCTGCAGGGACCCAGCCACCATCTAGGATGTCTTAGAGTCACTGCAGGCAGAACCACTGATGCCCAGATCCTTATGTTCAGTGAAGATGGAGGGATGGGAAGCCAGGAGAAAAGCAGAGAGGAAAGTCCCAGGAAACTAACAGGAGCCAGTGTTGCTATAGGTCCCACACCCTGACTGGAGAGAAGATTCTATCTCAGTGGGAGTGGGTGGCCCAACTATGAAGAGGGTGAGCGTGTGTGTTGCTGGTCTACTTATCTCCAACATCTGCCACGGAGCCTGCCATAAATAGGTTACCAGTCAGTAGATGTTATGGAGGGGCATAGACACATGCTAGCCCAAACTGTGTCCCTCACACCAGGTGTGACATTGAATTAGTGGGTTCCCCTCTGAGCCTCAATTTTTCCATCTGTTAGATGTGGATCATAGTATTTTCATATTGTTGATTCAAGGAAAAGGTAATTTAATGCATTTGGGGATGCAACATCAGTAGCCTCCAATATTTTTTCAGCATGACCTCCTACTCATAGGAAGTTTTAAATATGCATCCTGTTAGATTATATATATACATAAATGACACACATGTTCTGCTACATATTTACATAGTATATGTTTTTAATGAGTGAAACAAAAAATAAATAGATTTTCTAATATATTCTTCCTGTAACCTAATGAATAATCTTATGAAACCTTAGGGTGTGTTTATCTTCTTTGGAGGGCATGACTTTAAAGTCTGATATATATAAAGTCTGGCTTTAAAGTCCTTCCTTAAGGAGGAAGAGATAAACTCTTGAACTGCTCTTATTCACAACACTTCTGACATTAAATGCATGGGATCTTTTTCAATACCACTTCAACCCACTGATACCAGCTGGGTGTTCCACAATTCCATTCCATTTTGAAACTATCTACCTGGAATTGGCGTTAGATCCTAGGAGTTAAGGGCTTAGTCCCACAGGCCTGCCCCCACTTTGGATACCAGTCACAAATCCCATATTGTTGCTTCTGACCAATCAACTATAAATTCAAGTGTTCCTACACCCCCCTCCTTAGGTTTGATGATTTGTTGGAATGACTCACAGAACTCAGGAGAGTGCTTTATTTACTATTACCGTGTGTGTCTGTATTAGTTGCTCAGTTGGGTCTGAATCTTTGCTACCCCATGGACTGTAACCCACCAGGCTCCTCTGTTCATGGAATTCTCCAGGCAAGCATACTGGAGTGGGTTGCCATTCCCTTCTCCAGGGGATCTTCCCAACCCAGGGATTGAACCCATGTCTCCTGCATTGCCGGCAGATTCCTTACTGTGTGAGCCTCTAGGGAAGCCCACTTAACTATTACTAGTTGATTATAAAGGGTAAGTCAAGAATAGCCAAATGGAGGAGCTGCAGAGGTCGAGGTAGGGGGGAAGGGGCACAGGACCCCCATGCTCTCTTCAGGCACGACAACTCCCTAGCACCTTGATGTGTTCACCAACCTGGAAAATCCCCAAAGTCCGCTGTATAGGGGTTTTTAATGGAGGTTTCATTACATAGGCATGATTTATTGTATCATTGGCCACTGGTGATTAAATTCAGTCTCCAGCCACTTTCCCGCCCCAGAGGTGGTGGGAGTGGGGGCTGCACAGCAGTCGAAAGTTCCAGCCCCTCTGATCATGTGGTTGGTTCTTTTGGCAACCAGCCCCATCCTGAAGCTATCTAGGGGCCCATCAAGAGTCACCTCATTATCATAAAACTCTGGTAAGGTTGAAGAGGGCCTGTTATGAATAACAAAAGACACTCCTATTACCTCCACCTCTCAGGAAATTCTGAGGGTTTTAGACGCTCTCTGTCAGGAACCAGGGGCAAAGACCAAATACGTATTTCTTATTATGTCACAGACATCTATGAATCACTGCTCCTATTAGCATTTTAGTGGTTCAAAAGTAATGCCTATTGCCCACTGATATATGTCTGATCAATAAAGCGCATCATTGCAGTGGTAAAAATACACATCATTTCTTTCTCCCCATAGGAGTCAGTAAAGTTATTTTCATATTAAAATTTTAAATGCTGATCATAAACATTTGTATTTTTCCTGAGTCGGCTCTCAAGCAGAAAAGGTTGCTCACCACTGGTTTAATGTCACTAGTAACCACATGTGTTTTTTGCCAATGTAAATTCTTAGCTTGTTAAGGCAAAATGCTCCCTATGGTACTCTAAACAGATGTTGTGGAGGCATTACCCACATCGACAGTGAAAACTTCACTCTTCTTCTAGCTCCATCAAAGAAGTTACACAGGCAATAAGCTGGGCAATATTCCTTCATTTAACAAATACTTATTGAGTGCTGGACACCTGGCTAGTATTTGGAAATGAAAGATCAAACATGAGCAATGACGGTTTTACCTTCATGGAGTTCACATACTAACTGAAGTGAAAGACAACAGTAGCAACCAACAAATGGAACAATTACAGGTAGGATGAGTCTAGGCTAGGAGTCGGAGAAGGTGATGGCACCCCACTCCAGTACTCTTGCCTGGAAAATCCCATGGATGGAGGAGACTGGTAGACTGTGGTCCATGGGGTTATGAAGAGTCGGACACGACTGAGCAACTTCCCTTTCACTTTTCACTTTCCTGCATTGGAGAAGGAAATGGCAACCCACTCCAGTGTTCTTGCCTGGAGAATCCCAGGGACGGGGGAACCTGGTGGGCTGCTGTCTATGGGGTCGCACAGAGTTCGACATGACTTAGGTGACTTAGCAGCAGCAGCAGGCTAGGAGTTCTCAACGTTGAGGCAGGGAACTGGGGGATAGGAGAAGGTGTGTGTGTGCGTGTATGTTAGTTGCTTAGTCATGTCCAACTTTTTGCTACTCCATGGACTATAGCTCGCCAGGCTCCTCTGTCCATGGAATTCTCCAGGAATGAATACTGGAGTGCATTGCCATTCCCTTCTCCAGGGGATCTTCCCAACCTAGGGATCAAACCTGGTCTACTGCATTGCAGGCAGATTCTTTACCATCTGAGCCACCAGGGAAGCCCAGGAGATGGTAAGGAACCTCATGAGAGTCAAGGAGCTTTCTCTAGGACAGACGACAGCCTGTGTTATCAATAAGAGCCTTTGGGAGAGTGTGTAAGCAGCATAGAACAGATTGTTGGAAAGCACTGGAAAGGGTCTGGCAAGCCTGAGACTCGAAAGGATGCTACTCTGGCTGGAGAGTGTTAGCTCAGCAAAGAAGGGGACAAGGCACAGATGCAGTGGGAGGCAGAGCCTGGATGATGCAGGAAGGCTGGGACCATGGCCTGGCCGACCTCCTGAAGTCATGGTAAGGAACTGGGATTTTATTTTAATGGCAATAAAAGGTCATTGAAGCTGGACACCCAAAACTAACACAACATTGTAAATCAACCACTGCTGCTGATGCTGCTATGTCGCTTCAGTCGTGTCTGACTCTGTGTGAACCCATAGATGGCCGCCCACCAGGCTCCCCCGTCCCTGGGATTCTCCAGGCAAGAACACTGGAGTGGGCTGCCATTTCCTTCTCCAATGCAGGAAAGTGAAAGGGAAGTCGCTCAGTCGTGTCCAACTCTTAGCAACCCCATGGACTGCAGCGCGCCAGGCTCCTCTGTCTCAACTATACTTCAGTTAAAAAAAAAAAAAAAAGGTCATAGAAGGGCAGGGGAGGCAGTGTGCCTGGGATATGCTATGAATAGAGGCTCAAGCATGGAATAGGGAGACACTATGTCCATTACTAGTGTGGTGGGTATGGCTGGAACCTCAAACATGCTGTTGCAGAAATGCAGCTTGAAATCTTTTCCTTCTATACAGTTCAGCTTTCACATTCCCATTCTTCTAGGCAGTGGAAACTTTTGCCTAGAGTCTAGTCTGTCTAGACAATTCAAGATAAACACAGCCACTTCCACGTTTCCTTTGTCATTTTAGGATTCTGCCCCTCCTCCTTCTCCTCCTTCCCCCCACCCCGGGGGTGCTCTGAGTTCTGGAGCTGATTTCCATGCCATCCTGTCCCTGACCAACTGGATTCTGCTCCTTGGCTCTCATCATCCTCTGTACCCAGTGGCTCTCCTGAGATGAATAGCCCCTCTGGGACTTTTACCATCTTTTCCCACTCTTGTCAGGTTCTTGCCAATCAAACACATCTTGGCTATTGAGACTACCAACTCTCTCATGAAATGAAAAACTACTTAGAAACTTAGTTGACTTCTACCCTCTCCTTTCACTGAAATAGGTGTGAATGTCCACTGGTCAGAGCAGTGAGTGAGTGCTCTTGGCTCTTTGGGCACTGGGTTTGGGGGACAAAGAGAGTCGTGGGGCAGATGCAATAAGAAAAAGCAGGCTGATAGATCCAAATTTTCTATCTCTCCTTTTTTATCTAGTAAAGCTTTGAATAGCTTCATATGCCCTTTTGCAGTCACTCCCCCCATCTCATTGTCTGTAGCAGGGAGCTGGTGTTCACTAGACAAGATATTCTTTTTGTGGATCTGTTCTTTTCAGGAAAATGTGCCTCAGTGGTTTCCGTTGCATCAAGGTGATAAGGACATTATACTAGGAGTTTAAAGATAAAGAGGTTGCCTAGCTTCCACTGTGAAGTACCAAAAAAGATCCTGCTTATCAAGACAGTGTCAACATCTAGCGAGAAAAAGATGTTTTGAACATTTATAAGCTAAGATCCGGGACTATCCAAGAGACAGAGAAGATGGGTCGACAAGCTCTCTCTGTTCCCAGAGATGAGATGTTTCCCAGGTTGCAAGAGCAGAGGTGAAGAATGGACTGGCGTCCACTACGGAATATGGTATCATTAGCTTCCAGAAGAAAGCGAGAGGCAGAGTTAAAGAATAAAGCCTAGCTTTCTGTCACAGGAAATGATTCTGTTTGTGTAGCCTTATACCCTGAAGTAGCAGGGTGGGGGGTGTGGTGCAAGGACACGATCCAGGGTAAATTTGAAGAGACCAGAATGAGGTTTCAGTTAATTCAAGAGGCAGAGCTACTATTCAGTGAAAAGGGTAAGGCCTGGGGAATTTGTTTTTCACAGAATGTGTGGTACGTGTGTTCTAGGAAACCTTGGGAGTCAGTCCTGTGAAAGGAAATAAGGTTAGGAGGAATGAAGCCTAAAGGTGGTAGATAAGACAATCGGCTAATCACTTGCATCTTGGGTAGGGACCAGGCTACAGAACTGTGAGGCTCAGTGGGTTTGTGTGGCCGTGAGGCTTCCATCTTCAGGAGCTGGAAGGACTCAGGTTTCCTGATGGGACCCTGACCAGAGAACCAGGGATTCCCACCAGCAGCTTCTTGTGACTAAAGGAACATTTATGAGACCGTGGCCCCCAGAATAAGGACAACGACCACAGGCAGTGTCAAGCTTTGAATCCCTCAGAGTACCTTCTGCTTTATCCAGTCAATACTGCTGCTGCTGCTAAGTCACTGCAGTCGTGTCCGACTCTGTGTGACCCCATAGATGGCAGCCCACCAGGCTCCCCCATCCCTGGGATTCTCCAGGCAAGAATACTGGAGTGGGTTGCCATTTCCTTCTCCAATGCATGAAAGAGAAAAGTGAAAGTGAAGTCGCTCAGTCTGTCCGACTGTTAGCGACCCCATGGACTGCAGCCCACCAGGCTACTCCGTCCATTGGATTTTCCAGGCAAGAGTACTGGGGTGGGGTGCCATTGCCTTCCCCGCCAGTCAATACTAGGTACCTAGAAAACATGCAATGAATAAATAAAAATGTGACTATTGTTTTGGTTTGCTAGGACTGCCATACTGGGTGGCTTTGTTGTTGCTGTTTAGTTGCTAAGTTGTGTCTGACTCTTTTGTGACTCATGGACTATAGCCCAGCAGGCTCCTCTGTCCATGGGATTTCCCAGGCAAGAATACTGGAGTGGGTTCCCATTTTCTTCTCCAGGGGGTCTTCTTGACCTCGGGATCGAACCTGTGTCTCCTGCGTTGCAGGCAGATTCTTTACCGCTGAGCACTGGGTAGCTTAAATACAGCAGTTTGTTTCATAGTTCTGGAGGCTAGAAGTCTGACGTCAAAGTGTCCATTGGGTTAGCTCTCCATGAGGACTGTGAGGCAGAATCTGTTGTGCACACTTCTCTTAGCTCGTGGTGATTTGCCAGCAATGTTTGCTGTCCATTGACTTGTAGGGATGTCACCCAGATCTCTGCCTTCCTGTTCAATGTGCTCTTCCTGTGTCTGTCTACACAAAGTTGTCTTCTTATAAAGATACTAGTCATAGTGGGTGAGAGGCCACCCTCACCAGCATGACTTCATCTTACCAATGACATCTGCCATAACCCTATTTCCAGGAGAAGGAAATGGCAACCCACTCCAGTGTTCTTGCCTGGAGAATCCCAGGGACGAGGGAGCCTGGTNTAAAGATACTAGTCATAGTGGGTGAGAGGCCACCCTCACCAGCATGACTTCATCTTACCAATGACATCTGCCATAACCCTATTTCCAGGAGAAGGAAATGGCAACCCACTCCAGTGTTCTTGCCTGGAGAATCCCAGGGACGAGGGAGCCTGGTGGCCTTCCGTCTGTGGGGTCGCACAGAATCGGACACAAGTGAAGCTAATTAGCAGTAGCAGCAGCAACCCTATTTCCAAGTCAAGTCCCATTCTAAATTACTGGGGGTTAGGACTTGAGCATATGAACTTTTGGGGGCCACAGTTCAACTCATAACATCCATTAAAAAAAAATTCAACCCATTATGGTGTCCCCAGAGTACTGCCTCTGAAATATGACTTCAAGCCACCCACTTCTCTCCAGCTTTTCTTCTGCTCTTTAATCCTGGCTGCCATCAACACTCAGACTCCTGCTCTAGCCCAGGGAGTTGGAGTTACGCTTCATATGTGCAGAGATATAAGTTATCCTTTAGCTTTACAGAGTTTCTACCTCCAGTCACCATAGTGACTGATGCAGGAAGCTCAATCTAGTCACGCCCAGGTCAACTCAGGGAACTTCAGTGATTTCTCAGTTTTTTTGAGTTTGTGTTCAATCAGATTAAGTATTTCTCTCTCCCTCCCTCTCCTTGGCAAGGCAAGACTGTTCCTTTTGGGGGGACATCACAGTGATGTGGCATTAATGGGGCAGGATTTGTGGTCACTCTGAGCTGGCATCCACATTCCATAGCACTGTCTGGTCTCGACTGTTGGCTCCTGGTGAAGACCCCCACCGGGATGTGCTGCCGCAGCCTGGGTCCATGTCTCAGGTCCAGGCTGCCATCTCTAGCTGCATCTCATCTTCCTGACTGTGGTTCTCATCAAGCTCCTCCCTTGGAACCTGGGAGGACTTATCTGCTGTCCCTGCACTGCTGGGATCTACAGAACTCCAGAAGGTTGACCCCAGGACCAGTGGCCCGGACACCTTGCACAGTGATTGGTCATCCATGGATTTATCTGCATGGTTTTCCAGGGTTCTAGAACTCCAGGTGGCAAGTCAGCACCAGCCTCTCTTATTCCCGGATTTCCCGAAACCTGTTTGAGGGTTCGATTGTCTGTTTTCGAGGAATGCGCCGTTGTTGGAGTCTTATTTCCTTGTGTGTCTTTAGTAGAATAGAAGCCTCCTGTCACCTTTGAATCCCTTGGAATTAGCACAGTGTCTGACATGATGTAGATGCTCAGTAAAGTGTCTGCTGGGTGAATGATTCTCCAGCTATCTGACACCTCTGGTGGATGACACACCTTAGGACTTCCAATGCAATGGGGAAATGGTGGGCTTTGGAGGCAGAGCAGACCCTCCTTCAGATCCCAGCCCTGCCCTTTGCTGCTTGGGCCACCTTGGGCAAGCGACTTTTTCTCTATAAGTGTGAGCTTTCTCAGACATAGATGGGAAACTACGTCACAGGTTGAGATTGGGTGTAAATTAGATAATGTATATTAAAGCACTTAGCCTACCTCCTGCTGCTTAAGTAAGTGCACTGTAAGTGGCTTTTTATTATCACTGTGCTTTCTTTAGCTCCTGTGAGCCCCTCAGAACTTGCAGTTAGAATGCTTTCTGTGAGCTTTGAAGGAGGGATCCATCCTGCTTAGCCTCACATCCTTACTTGGCTGAGGGTGGGTTGAGTTTCAAAGTTCTCAGACAGGAGGATGTGAGAGCAGTCAGGACTGATGCCTCCACTTCCGGCTCTCGCTGAGAGCTATGATCATCCTGGGTTTGACTCAGCTGGAAGGTTGCATGACAGTGGCGGCTGTTGACGTGCTCAGATAGAGAGATGAAATTTACTGTGGTTGAAACATGAAAACCACTTCTTTTTCCTTAGAAGAGACCAGATAATGGATTTGAACTTCAAGTTCTAGAAGCAGAGATAGATCAGGAGATTCTAGACTGGGGAGCAAGAAAGGGATGTATTTTCCTGGCCGGAGTTCCTCTTGGGATTTGGTGAAAGCTGCTCCATGAACATCGGTCATGTGCTCTCATTATAGTCAGAAAACAGCGGATCTTGCTGCCTTCTTGTCTGTCTGTTCTTTATTTCACATTGTATTCAGAAGGGTAGGGAAGTGGTGACGTCACTGGTTTCTGTCTCTAGGTCTGAGTAGGTGCCAACTTGAAGGCCTGCTCCTGTTTTCCACAATGAGGTCCCTCTTTGTTGGGGAAATTTTCCAATGAGCCATTCTAAATATTTTGAGCCCTGCGCTTTTATTTTTACGGGGGAAACCGAGCAAAGTCTAGCGGGTCTGAAACATAGGTGAGCTGGCCAGAAATACTGGCCTCCTTGTTTCTAAAATGCACCAGGGGAAAATAAAATGATAACAAGTGGTACGTACACACCAAAAAATCATTCTAACACTCAGAGTGGAATTTAATGGAATAAGCAATGAAACAGAAGGCTGAGTTCCAGACGTGACTCCAGCAACAACTGGCTGCCTTGCCTCACTTGTTTGTAAAATAGGGACAACAATAGCAAACCCAGTGAAATCACTGGCAGTTAACTAAGCTCCTGCTAGTAAGAACTGATGGCGTTTTTTAGCATGATGTGCTGGGTGCTGTTACAAGTAAGTAAGTAAAGTCACTCAGTCATGTCNGACACAGTATATTTATTTAGGTCTTCTCTGATTTCTTTCATCAGCATTCTCTATTTTTCAAGACATAGATCCTATACATATTTTCTGAAGTTTTATTTAAGGATTTCATTGTCATTAGTTTGATTGCAAACAGTATTGTAGTTTTTTTTTTTTCTTTTCACATAATTATTGTTAATACAATAAATGAGATTGATTGTTGTGTGTTAGCCATGTATACTGAGACCTTACTGAGCTCACATTGGTTCTAGAATTCTCTTTTTAATTTTGTAGAATCCTCATGGTTTTCCACATAGATAGATAATCTTGCAAATAAGAGCAGTTTTATTTTTTCCTTTCTTATCTGTGTGTCCTTTATTTATTTTCCTTGCCTTATTTTTGTTGGCTAAAATTTCCTTACTATAATTTCTTTTGTACAAGAGTGGTGATATGGGAATGGATATTCATTCAGTTTTAGAGGGAAAGCATTGTATCTTCCACTATTAATTATTAATATAATGCTAGTTTCAAGATGTTTATAGACACTCTTTCTCAAACCAAAGTAGTTCACCTCTGTCTTTAGCTTGAGAATTTTTATCATGAATGGATGTTGGATTTTGTCATATATCTTTGCTGCATAAGTATATGACTGCTTGCTGTTTGAATACTTGAATTTGTTAACCTGGTCTTTCATGATTCTGGATTTTGTATTTGTCTTGAATTTTAGTGGGAATTTTTCTAGTGTTCCATCAATAAGTGTGATGCTGGCTTGTGTTTTTGTGTATTTATGTGTGTTAAGGATATTTTCATTGTCAACTAGTATTTTATTATAATTTTAAAATAAATTTTAATAGGAAATTAATTTTATTATGCTTCTTAATCTAGAAATAACCAGTTTTTTTTCTCTTTTACTATATATTAGATGTAAATATCTCCCATTATTGAGTTATCTTGTTTTCCTAAAGAAAGCCATTTTTTGGTCATATATATGATTCTTCTAAAGTGCTTTTGGATTCTATTTGACAATGAAGTTTTAGGATTCTTGAGGCATTGTTCATCTGCACTATGGTTAGCTTTTTGTGTGTCTACTCTCCTAGGTCTTAGCATCAAGGTGCTTTTCTTTCTCTCATGCTCTTGTTTGCTCTCTCTCCCCTCTAATAGAATAGTTTTCTTTCTCCTTGAAGAATATTATCATAGAATTCCCCGATGAAGCTTTATGGTTTGGTGGTCTTTTCCAGAATAATAAGTCTTTTTAGATTTTATAAATCCTCTGGTATCAGTTTTGGTAATTTTTATTTTCCCAAAAGATCATCTATTTCATTGAGGTTTTATAAATTATTTATATAGAGTTTAGAAATATATTATATTGTGATTCTTTTTCTGTGATCAAATATCCATTTTCATTTTTTTTGAGTATGTTTATTGCTTTTAATCATAGTTAACCTATCTAATGGATAATTATATTTTTGTTATTAAGTTTCTCATACCAAAAAACAACTCTTCATTTTATGTATTAGTTTACAATATTTCCTTAGTAAATATTGGTTTACTATAGTTCCAATTTATTGTCTTACCCTATATACTTCCATATATCTTTTCTGATTATTTAGTGCTTTTATTGGACTTTATTTCACTTATACTAAAATTTTAATTCATTTATATATTTAATAATAAGCATTTACTGCAATACACTTGAGCACTGAAACTACACCTGTTTTATAAGATCTGATAGAGTTACAGAGATTTACAGTTAATATTCTTACTTTTTCTATAATATGACTTTGATTCTTTACCCAAGTGTTGTTTCAATATGTATATTATTTTATTTTTAAAATTTATTTATTTTAATTGGAGGCTAATTACTTTACAGTATTGTATTTAACATGTATTTTATTTTCATGTAGTTTAGGGTTTATTTTCTACACTGTATTTGCTATTGGTTTCTGATACTATTTTGTTGATTTAAGAATGTGGTGTATATAATATCTACTTGGAATTTATTAAGGCTTTTTGGGAGATGAAACATTTATGTTCAATGGCTGTTGAAAAAGGCTCTGTTCTAATTGCAGGGATAAATTTATTGTATATTAAGAATAATTATTTGAACTAGGTTATTGATTTTCTCTAAACATAATTTTATCTTTGTTTAATACATCTATCATTGTTTAATGCATCTTTATTTACATCTATCAAGGACTGAGAGAGGTTAATTAAAGCCTCTTCTTGTTATTGTATTTTTGCTTACTACTTATATTTGCTGAAATTTGGGCATTTTGAATTTTGATGCTATGCTATTTAACATAAAATTTCAAACAAAGCTTAATTGGGGTTTTTTATCTTTTTGTTTTAACTGTATGTAACACATGTAGGTTTTTTTAATTCTAACTGAGTCTTTTATTTTTAATGAGAAATTTTATCACATTCACATTTACTGATATAATAATTAGCTCACATTTTATTTAAAGATATGATTTTTATAGTTCACTGCTATTTATTTGTTTTGCTATATGTCTGTGTTTCTTGTGTATTCATGTTTTATTGTTATCATTTGGAAAGCATATTTTCCATCATTAAATTTTTCTGATGGTTACCTTGACTGTATACATGTCAGATGACTATGCATTTTAAATTATCTTTTAATTCTCAGGGAAAATACTTTCATAATTGTCATGCATTTTATGACAAAATGTGTTTTTACCTTTTTTCTATTTTTTCTTCCAGAAACTTGTGTGCATCACTTGTTTGCTTTCTTTTTGTTTTTGTACTTGCTGTTTTTTCCTCATGCTAACTATACACAAGGATATCATGTTAGAAAAGACACCAGTGGAGTGAGTTAGATATTTACGTAGCTTGAATTCTGAACCTTTGTCTTGACATGTTTCCCAACTAACGATTGTCCTAGAGTTTTGATTACTCTCTGGGCTAGCATAAATTTCTATCTCTCTCAACAAAATATGCCACCAACTCATGCTAACTATACACAAGGATATCATGTTAGAAAAGACACCAGTGGAGTGAGTTAGATATTTACGTAGCTTGAATTCTGAACCTTTGTCTTGACATGTTTCCCAACTAACGATTGTCCTAGAGTTTTGATTACTCTCTGGGCTAGCATAAATTTCTATCTCTCTCAACAAAATGTGCCACCAACTTTTGAGTGATGATTTGGAGTTTATATTATCTTTGTATACTAAATAATTAGATAAAAGATTTTCTATCAGCCATGTTTTCCCTTCTTTTCTTTATTTTTTTGCTAAGCTGATATGTAGTCACTTTATTTAGTTCTGTCTTCCCTATCATTCTATTGTGGCCAATAAAGTTAGTGATGGACAAACATCTCACAAAGCAACTGAGTCTTTCTGGCAGAAATTTGCACTGATTTAACTTTCAGAAAGTGCAGTTTACCTTTGGATTCTGCATACTTCCTGCAAACATGGAGGTATACACTTACTGCTGCCTTCCTCATTTCACTTAGATATAAATTTCACAATATTTTGGCAGCAGTGATGGACAAACATCTCACAAAGCAACTGAGTCTTTCTGGCAGAAATTTGCACTGATTTAACTTTCAGAAAGTGCAGTTTACCTTTGGATTCTGCATACTTCCTGCAAACATGGAGGTATACACTTACTGCTGCCTTCCTCATTTCACTTAGATATAAATGTCACAATATTTTGGCAGCATTCCAAAGCTTGCATTTTGTTTCTTGGTTCTGTGTTTTGATTTTAAGTTGGTTTCAAAGAACAGAGCAAAAAGGGTTTTGCTCTGCCATCTTTAAGCATTATCTGTAAAAACCAGAGCAAGAACAATTAAACTTCCATACTATCACCAATAAAAGCTCCAATTCCTTGTGTAGCCAGACTCTGCATTTTGGAGACACTCAATAAACTTTTAGGAAGACATTACTGTTCTCTTCACAAATCTGAAATAGATAGCCCTATTGGGTTGCGTGGAATTCTATTCAGCAATGTGAGAGTCCACACCAAAAAAATCATAAGGTTGCACATTGTTCCTTCTATAATTTTTAAAGTATTTTATTATAATACTGTATGGTTGTGAATAAATAACATGTTTATGTTCACAGTTTGTATTAGAACATTTGCCATGCACTTTGTTTTCAATCATAATCCTTACAGCCTTGAAACAAATGAATCACTTATACTGTATAGAATGGTATTGGCTTGATATTACTGCCCTGGGAAATAGTGTTCATCTTTGTGGCTTCATTTCAACTTACAGCAGGATTTCATAATGACACAGTCCCCTGCATAGTTCTAGTAATACAAAATGGAGCAGTGTGAAACTCCTAGCTTTGTTTGAACTCCCATGTCTGAAATCCATCATTTGGTGGTGTTTACTTTGCCCGGCATATTTGTTTACCCACTGCCTATTGACTAGCTTCCAAATCCTCCTGATGAGGTGATTTTATAACAGCTGAAAATGATACTGCATTCCTCACCTATAACAGGTGGCCCCCAAGTGGCCGTCCATCTTCCCTTGTGGTCTCTACTGTGAATTGTAAATCATGTCAGGAAATGACAGCCTGTTAGGCAATGTGATCTATCATCATTGTGAGACACCAGTCACAACATGCATAGACTTGATCTATCCTATGTGCAAGTAATGGATTTGGTCAAAAGACTGCCATTTCACATTTTGGAAAACATGAACTGATGTGAGTTCATAAATGAAATATTTTAACCTGTGATTTCATGTAGATGTCACTGTGTCATCACCCCTGGAATTCAGCTGCCAAAATAAAGATGAAAAAGTAGTTCATGTCAGTTTGGATGACAGTGCCCCATAAATACTGACTCTGAATCCCTAGTATCTATAGATATATTAATTCATTATTCCACAAATATTTTGAGGATTTACTTAGTGTCAAGCACTAGGTCTAAAGAAACCAAAAGTAATAATAATGGTAAACTCAGAGTCAAAGAAGGGGTGCGTGCATACTCAGTCACTGAGTCATGTTTGACACTTTGTGACCCCATGGACTGTAGCCCACCAGGCTCCTCTGTCCATGGGATTTTCCATTTCCTCCTTCAAGGGATCTTCCTCATGCAGGAAAAGAAGCAATCTCATAAATAAGAAGGAGGAAATCTCATAAATAAATAGCTATATAAATGTTTGTTGTTCAGTAATTAGAAGGTATTATATGAGTATTACAGAGAATAATTCCTTCTGAGTTTAGGGAGTTGGAAGGATAGCATGGAAATCAAGGTATGTTTCTTTGCAGATAGGTGAATGCATGCCTAGTATGGGAGTTAGTGAGGAGTGGCATTTCATGTACAGGAGGAAATGAACAAAGGCTTAGGTTCAAAAAACAGCTTAAAAGGTGAAAGGAACTATGGAATAGCAGTACCACAATGAGATACTAGGAGAGAGGCAGGCAAGAGACAAGACTGAAGAACATCCTGTGTAACATACAGGAACCTAGACTGGATCCTGAGATCAGGATATTCTCAAGAGTTTCTTGTTGAATTTTATATATTTTTTTAGATAGTTTTCCATTTTTTTAATTTCTCAAGTGACTTTGTTTTAGTTTCTTCAAAAAATTCACCATATTCCTTTTTATTTTATGCTTTTTCTTTAACTAGAGGTGTTTGTTTGTTTGTTTATTTGTTTTTTGTTTGTTTGGCATTTTTTTAGGTTCAGAGTAAAATTAAAGAAGGCTGAGTCTCAAAGAATTGTTGCTTTTGAACCTCGGAGTTGGAGAAAACTCTTGAGAGTCCCTTGGACTGCAGGGATATCAGGCCAGTCAATCCTAAAGGATATCAACCCTGAATATTCACTGGGAGTACTTATGCTGAAGCTGAAGCTCCAATACTTAGGACACCTGATGTGAAGAGCCAAATCATTGGAAAAGACCCTGATGCTGGGAAAGATAGAAGGGAGGAGAAGGGGATGACAGAGGATGAGATGGTTGGATGGTATCACTGACTTAATTGACATGAGTTTGAGCAAGCTCTAGGAGGTGGCGAAGGACAGGGAATCCTGTGTGCTGCATCCATGGGGTCGCAAAGAGTCAGACACGATTGAGCTACTGAACAACAAAACTTAACGGGCAGATACAGAGAATTCTCATATGCCTGTCAGCCCCATTTATGCCTAGACTCTCTCTTGCTGGTTTTGTTATATAGTTTTATTGAGGTATCATCTATATGCCTGAAAATTCACTTTAAGTATATAATTAAATGAGTTTTATTAAATTTTATAGTGTTGTGGAATCTGCTGGGAGCCAGCACGGGAGATCCCAACCATGACAATGTCACGTGGAGAGGCCTGATGGGCAAGGCGAGTCAGGTCTCAGGGTTCCCCCTGGAATTTCCTGACCATGTACCCCAAAAACCAGAGTCGGCCTGATTTTATTGTACTCTGCTTTTCCACTCTTCTGACATTCTCTGGAAAAAGTTAACTTAGGGTTTCAGTCTTCTTCATTTGAAAGGAATGTTTCAGTTCAAACCCCCTCTGATAACTCTCTAACTTGTCTAACAGGTTCCCCCAGACTTTTTACAACTTGTGAATTGCTTACAGTCCCCCAACCGCGAGACGCACAAAGCTTAAAGCATCTTAAAGATACAGAGCCTTTTCAAAAGAGCTAAAAATCATATTGGTGACAGATTTTCACTGTTGACTCAATGATTGCTGCCAGGCCTACATATCCTTTATCTTTTAGGCACCTGGGATGGTATTAATCAATGTAATCGGGATATGGAAAAAGGTATAGTAGTTTTGATGTTAGCAACACTAGACTTTTGAGTTAATTACTTTTCTTTTGTTATATATCACTGTACTCCTTTTACTTGTTATAAATTGCTGTATCTTTGCTATGTAAGAATGTAACTTTATTTAGTGCTTTCTGAGAGTGGCACCAGACTTTGGGAAGATCAACACAAATAAATCTTCTGGTTGACAAACCCTTATCAGAAAAGGGCTGTAAAATGCTAATTGGCCCTCAGGCCGGAAAATGATGTAAATCACCTAAGACTTGTGTATACAACTAGGTATGCAGAGAGAAAAGCCTGGTTTTGATAAGAGTCTGGGCTGCTAACGCTGCATAATTTTGTATTACCCATTGATCTCTATGTACAATCAAAAAGGTATAAAAGGCCTTTCTAGACAATAGAGGCCTGGCAAGTCATTGGAAGGACTGGTTTCCCCCGTGTCTCCTTTTTACTCTAATTTCAGGCTGAATTCCTATCTGGGGCGTGGAGGCTCGCCATGTCTACTTACTTGCCCCGGCTTCTAAGTTCCATGAGAGAGAGAGAGCCCAAGGCAGGGCACTCTCCGATATTCAAACGGGCACTGGTGGCCCAACACAGATGGTGCAAATCTCTTGTCCTGAGATTTTATTGGTTTTCCATGTAAACCAAGTTATTCAGNGCTGAATTCCTATCTGGGGCGTGGAGGCTCGCCATGTCTACTTACTTGCCCCGGCTTCTAAGTTCCATGAGAGAGAGAGAGCCCAAGGCAGGGCACTCTCCGATATTCAAACGGGCACTGGTGGCCCAACACAGATGGTGCAAATCTCTTGTCCTGAGATTTTATTGGTTTTCCATGTAAACCAAGTTATTCAGCCTCTTTTCTCCACTTAATTTTCCTACTATACTATTTCTTCCTAATCTAATCTTATATTTCTAATTAAATAAATGAATAAGTTTTTCCTCACCTACGCCATTCACCCTTCAAATCACCCTGGATTCACCGGGTCTGGACCCCGGCAGGAATCATCAACACAATCCTATTTTTAGACTATTTCCAAGATGTCTAAAAAAGAAACAGATGTTTCTTTCTTCGAAACATCAGAAAGATGTTTCTTTCCGAAACGTCTTCTCATGCCAATCTGCTGTCAGTCTTCATTTCTGCCTCCAAACCCAGGAAAACACTAATGTACTTTTTGATTCTATTCTGTATCCAGACATGTCATTTCTAGACATTTCACATGAATGAAATCATACAATATTTTGTCATTTGTATCTGGTTTCATTCATTTGGCATAAGGTTTTTGAAATTCATCTATGTTGTAGGATGTGCCTGTAGTTTATTCCTTTGCATTGTCAAATAGTATTCCATAATATGGGTATGCTGCTGCTGCTGCTGCTGCTGCTATCTGTGCCAGGCACTGTGCCAGGAGCTACACAAGCCTTCCCTCAGTCAGCGCTTCCCACAAGGCAGAAGTCAGGTGCCGCTGTAGCTCCACCTTGTAGCTCAGGGAGTGAAGGGTAGAGAAGTTAAGTCAAGTGCCCATATCATATAGCTCACAAGTGTTAGAGCTGAGGTTCAAACTTATGCTCTGTGGCAGGAGGTCCAAAGTTCTCCAGCTGCTCAGTGTGGCCAAGTAAATGGTGAGGCTTGCTAGCAGGTGTATGTATGGGCTGTGTGGTATACTAGGGTCTCGTTTGGTTGTATGCTCTTTGCTCTCTCCCACCAGCTTCATCCAATCTATGAAGTAGCTGATATCATGAGCTGCATCTCTTTGACTCGTGTGTATTTCTCAATCAGTTCTAAAATTAGAGGGCAGGGGTATAGTTTGTTGTTTTCCTTAAGTCCTAACACAGGACAAGCACTATCACAGAAATATGAAGAGGGGACTGTGAGGCCAAAGAGGCAGGTCTGAACAGGAACACTTTCACCGAGGAGGTGACTTTGGAGCTGGGACTTGAAGAGAAGGGCATTTGCCCGGTGGAGACCCAGAGGCTTGATGCGCTACCTCTGATTGGTCTTTGCCCACCTCCCAGCCTAAGCACAGGGAAGGGCTCCTGGCCGAGGTTCCCTACCTGTCTGAGGGATGGGGAGATGATGAACCCTGACTCATGACTGACCTGCCAGTGAGCAGATGCCTGCCAGTGGCTGGGGGAGTAGAAAAGCAGAGGTAAGAGGATACAAGGTTGGGGTGTGAGGAAAATCTAGGGAGAGTTTAGAAGTCAGGAAAACTCAGGAGCTTAAAGCAAATGGCCTTTGAAGTTAGATATTTCCTTGGAAGAGAAACCAAGGCAAGCAATTCAGTTAGGTGAGGGGCAATTCAGACTTTTTCTAATACAGAATGCCAACTTTGCCAGAGGTTTTATTATTTTTTTTTCCCTGTGAATTTATGGTGGGTAAAAGCATTCAGAAACTCTGGAAAAAACCCAGTGCACAGGCAGAAAATCAAATCTAGCTGAAAATAAAGGGCTGGAAAATTATTATTGAAGAATTGTTTTTCTGTGGTTCCTCTTTCCATATCTGAGACAAGGATTTCTTTCATCGATGTAATTAGTGATTGTATTTTCTACAGGACATTTTTTTGTGTCAAGCAGGCAGTGGTTCCAAAGAAGAAGGTGGGTGGGGCTGCAAAGAAAGAGAAAACAGTGGCAGGCTGATGCTGCTGAGGGGGTGCAACTGGATTCAGCAAAGGCACCCTGCTTGCACCATGAGTTCCTCTCAAGCATCAGCAAGCTGGAGCTGACTTTTGAAATGCAGTTGAAACCCTGTGGTAATGCACCCTCAGGAGCTCCAAGTGATTTGGCTATGGTGGAGCTTTGCCAGCTCAGTTCAAGTTCACTTCATCTTTCTATCTTGCTCTCTTTCCTTCTCCCTCTTTTCTCCCTTCTTCCCTCCCCACCTCTCCCTCACTCCCCAACTGCCCCTCTGTCTCTCTCTCTTTCCCCTCTACTAGGTATTAGTAATACTCAGATGAAGACTTCCTTGGAGGTCAGGTGGTTAAGACTTTGTCTTCCCAGGCAGGTGGTGTATTGGTCTGGGAGCTGAGATGCCATGTGCCTCATGGCCAAAAACCCAAAACATAAAGCAGAGGCAATGTTGTAACAGATTCAATAAAGGCTTTAAAATGGTCCCCATCAAAAAAAAATCTTAAAATACTCAGATGAAAAAGAGATAGCCTTTGTCCTTATAAGAGAGAGAGGAGTAAGTCGGCAGGACAGTGCAGTGTGGTAAATGTTGTGAGAGGATTCTGAATGGGACACTCTGAAGGGTCATCTACCCAAACCTGGAGCAAGGTGAGCAGAGAGACCATACTGCCTGGAATGAGTTAATTACTTGGTTGTGGCTGTTAATGTCTTCCTTGGAGTTAATGCTTCAAATCTGTTCTTTTTATTTCACTCTCTTCTTGGAACCTTCCCTTCTAGCCCTTCACTTTTGACCCCTGCCTTCCCTGTCCATTGGAACTACTATCAGTATCCACAGTCTCTTTGTCTCCTACCCACTTCCTCACCAGCAGTGGTCCAGCTGTGACAGCTGACCGTGGTTATCTGGTTCGCTCCCCAGCCTTGCTGTCCTGGGTCCCTGTGTAATCAGTCAGGCTTCCCCAGGTGTGAGGATGAAAGCATGCTCCAGAGTGGGGATGAGTTGTGAAGGTCACTGGAAATAGAAGGCAAATATATCTCATCAGGTGTGCAGCCAGGCCTCCAGAGGATCTAGACCACGGTTCCGGGGGAGGCAGCATGGTCTCCGTCTATCATAGGCTATGACAGAGTCTCCCAGTTCAGGTGACTCTGTTGTGCAGGATGTTCAGTTCAGTTCAGTTCAGTCACTCAGTTGTGTCTGACTCTTTGTGACCCCATGAGTCGCAGCATGCCAGGCCTCTCTGTCCATCACCAACTCCTGGAGTTCACTCAAACTCATGTTCATTGAGATGGTGATGCCATCCAGCAATCTCATCCTCTGTTGTCCCCTTCTCCTCCTGCCCCCAATCCCTCCCAGCATCAGAGTCTTTTCCAATGAGTCAGCTCTTCACATGAGGTGGCCAAAGTATTGAAATTTCAGCTTTAGCATCAGTCGTTTCAATGAACACCCAGGACTAACTCCTTTAGGATAGACTGGTTGGATCTTCTTGCAAGGGAGGGACTCTCAAGAGTCTTCTCCANTTTTTTTTATACCATGTATTTATTACACTTAATTTTATTATAGTATTTGTTTGGCGATGGTATCTGTTTATATTGTTGTCGTGAAATTTATTTTGGTTATTTTGTCCTGTCTGTGCCTTCTTTGCTTTGCTTTGTCTTCCTGTTTCTCATAATAATATTTGAAACTTTGATAGTTAAATGTCTCTTTCTTGTTTTATCAATGTTGGGCAGATTTATACCTCATCATGAAAGAAGAGGAAGATTTATACTTTACATGTCCTCTCAGCTTCTTTCACTCAGCTCACTTTTTATTATTATTATTTTCTGTATTACCAAGATTTACAACTTACATAGAACTAAGCTCTGAGAATATAATTACACACTCAGTGGTCACCAATAGTCCTTTCATCCGTGGCTTTCCTGATCATGACATGACTTCAAACATTTTTTTACTTATCTTTGGGTTGGCTGGATTTGTTGTGTCTTTTTTTTTTTTTTAAAGAAAGGCTCATAAGTGCTATGTTATCAGATTCTTTGCATTATTAAAACTGTCTTTAGACATAAAACATATAATTCTCGGGTCACACGTTTTTCTCCATCAGAATTCTGTAGATATTGTTCACCTACTGCTTGTATTGAATGTTGATATGGAGAATGCTGAGGTCAGCCATTTCCTCTCTTTGGGAAACATGCTTGATTTAATTTCTGAATGTCCATAGGAATCTTTTTTAATTCTCGAACTTCATGGTTTCCACTAAGATATGGTTCAAATTTGAGATTGTATTTTTCCTTGTTTAAATAAGCAGGTGACAGTATACAGCCTTGACGTACTCTTTTCCCTCTTTGGAACCAGTCTACTGTTTCATGTCCAATTCTAACTGTTGCTTCCTGACCTGCATACAGGTCAGGATGTTCGGCTTCTCTCATCTCTGAGTTGTCTACTGACCCTCCTGCTGATGATCTTGCCTGCTGCTTCTTTCCTCCTGCATCCCCCCTTGCATTTAAGCATCTTCAAGAAACTTCTTCCCCAATTTTGGGTTTAGTTGGCATTTTTTGGGGGGCAGCACCTTTCCTTGACACAGTGTGTGTGCTAGGAGCCACTCGGTGTGTGCTTTACTTAGAGCAGGGCCTGGGCATGACAGAAACATAGGTCTCCACCCACTGGCTGGCATGGGGGTGAGTTTCCATTCCTGACCATGCCCTTAGACCTAAGCTCCCAAGCATTCTGATCTTAGCTCCAGGGTCTAGCCTGGTACTAGGGTTCCTACAAGAATCTACCTCATGCTCCCAATTCTGATCCCATCCCTCACTCTGACATCACAGCATTTTACCTTCTCAAACTATTATTGCTTTAAAACAATGCTGTTGGAGGCTCAGGAGGAAGGCAATATGTGTACAATTATGGCTGATTTGTGTTGTTGCACAGCAGAAACCAACACAACATTGTAATTTTCCTTTAATTAAAAAATAATAAAAAATAAAACAAGGTTGTCATGCCTTAAGATGGACCATGAGGGCTATTTTTCTGGGTTTGTGGAGTGGCCACCCTGCTGCAAAGACTCACAGTCTGTAGGTGCCTGAGCTCAGCTCTGCCTGCTTGGGTGCCCAGGGCACTGACTGGCTGTTTAGCTCTTTCTTTCGCCTCAGCAGACTTCCTTTTGTTCCTATTGCTCTGCTTGTTATAGGTGTAGCTTATATTCCTTTAAAAAGGGTTTCTTTTGTGTCATATCAAAAGTTCTTCTTTTTTAAAATGGAGGACAAGAAGCTCCTGGTTAGGGGTTCAGACCAGGTTCAAACAAGGCAGTCCAACTCCATAAGCGCTCTGATGCCCTGGAATATCTCCCCGATGACTCCTGGAAAGCCTCTGAGGTTGCAAAACCAGCCCTTTGGAGAAGGTCCACAATTCCCCCACATGCAGTGATGCTCCTTTGGACACTGCAGAGCTGAAGAAGGAGGATTCCATCTAGAGGACTATAAATTCAGTCTGAAAGTAACCCAGCAGAGCTATTAGATATTGGTGATGTTTATGAGATTATTCAGGGTACGTGCTTCTGTGTTGTGCAAGTCGCTTCAGTCGTGTCCAACTCTTTGCAGCGCCACGGACTGTAGCCCACCAGGCTCCTCTGTCCTTGGGATTCTCCAGGTAAGAATACTGGAGTGGGTCACCATGCCCTCCTCCAGGGGATCTTCCTGACCCAGGGATCAAACCCACATCTCTTACATCTCTGGCATTGGCAGGCAGGTTCTTTACCACTAGCCCCACCTGGGCAGCTCCATTCAGGGTATTTTTTAGCGTATTCATTGACCTTACTAGGTCTCCCACCTTCTGCTCTTGCCAGATCTGCCAGGGAACATATATTATGCACTTGGGTGTAGTCAGTGTTTCTCTAATTTCAGTCGTCCATATACTCATTTTCATCATTTTGACTTAGTTAAACTATTATTTAACTCTTTCTGTAAATCAGCTCAAACAATTAAACATAAATATCTTAATCTTGTCCTAAACAAGTATCCATGAAATCATATTTTTGGTTTATTATTTATATTTTCCTAATTAACATTAAACAAGTTCAAAATAATTATTATAAAATATTTGCTTGCATACAAATGAAATCCTTTAATACACCTGCATGGACCTATGTATCATACTTTGTAAAGGACAGGCTTAGAAGGAACTTTAAGTGACTAGATCCTTTACATTGGGAGAATCTATTCTATCTAACTTATCCACCTTCTCTCAAGATAGGATTTCCAGAGGATTCTCCTTGATGCAGCTGTTCCGGATGCTTTGTTATTGTGGAGATCAAGGTCACTTTCACCAGGAACTTTAATTTTTCACAGTGACTTATATTCTAAGCTCTCTTAATTCAACAAATATTTGAGTCTGCCTAGTGCCTATGAGGCACTGTGGGTGGGGCACTCCTGGCCCTACATTTAGCAGCTCCCCTTTCCTGTGAAGTTTCATAGGATGATAGGAAAGACATACAGAGTTCCATGGGTTATGACATAATGTGCCAGAAACCCCAGTGAGGAAGTCTGTGGCTTGGGCTGGAGGCCTGAAAGGAAACTCTCCCTCCTCTGAAACCCAGGCCATTTGATCACTCATCAGTCACATCAGGGGACAGAAAATGAAGCAGAGGAGAGAGCTTGGGGAAGAAGAAAAGAGAGAGCTGGGTGGCCAGACTGCCCTGTGCACTTTTGTACCTGCGATATGGAGAGAAAACCATTCATGGCTAGGAACTTTGACCACACTGTAACCTCGTCCTTTGTGAACAAGATCTAGTCACATCCTGGACTCTCCAGGCCAGGGCCCTCTGTGATCCCTGCATGGGAAACAGGAAGGGAGATCCATGGCATCAAGACAGATCTCCCAAGAGTAAGACTTCAAGTGAGTTTGTAGATTTAAAGTTCCATTTGGGGGCAGAAATGTTGGTTCTTTCTGCCATCACCTCTATGGCCAACCTCCATTCTGTATTCAAATATGAATTAAATCTGTAGTTATCCACAAGAGGAAATTAATGTGATAAGAATCCCTGGAATAACCTCCCTGAGGGCTTGGGTCTCTCCAAGAAAACGCTCCTTTACGAAAGAAGCATTTTTTGGTTGCCAGCCTGTGCTAGAGTGTAGGAAAAGCAGACAGCCTTAGGCATGTGCCTTGTTGTTGCACGTGGATTGGGATACTGCCTTTAGAATAGAAGTGTCAGTGCGATGATGGACGTTTCGCTGTGTGATTGTTTTTTAGTCATGTGCATGTTTTTGTAAGGCCCATGTTTGAAAATAGCCCTCCACAAGAGGCAGGACCAAACTGGTCCCGCCTGAGAAGCCCAGTACCCCTCCCATGGGGTCAGCCGAAGGAACAGGACCTGCGCTGGGTCCCTGCCACTGCTCTTCCCCGCCTGGGATGCTATGAAATGTTGAGCTGGCACCAGGGCCCCTTCCGACCACCAGGATAAGCATAATTCTGCCTAGAGGGGTGAGAAATTATAACCCTGAGGTCCCCACTTTATTCAGGGACCCTTCCTTTTCTTCCTCACTGGATCTGAGGTGAATGGGAAGCAGAAGGAAAGCCATCTTGGGTTTTAGCCATTCTGTAAGTCTGGCTCTCTGTGCAAACTGCTAGCAGCATAGAAGAAAAAGAACCTGCTTTATTTCTACCACAGAAATGAGCAAATTAGTTTTTAGCAGCTGAATGCAACATCGTTGCTGCCACCAGATCACCTGGTGTCTAAAGAGAGTGGTTGACTCTTTAGACAACAGCAGCAACACACGGCACTTCATACCCTTGAAAGCAACTCCACTGGAAGGATCTGCAACCTAACAATTGCTAAAGACCACTTGAGACATCTGTCATTTGAAAGAGACCATCTAAGGGGCATGCTGCACGTCACCTTCACTCCATCCTTTAAGCACCATCTGTATATTAGTTCAGGTTTCCAGGAAACAGCACACAAATGCTTTTGAGTCCTTCCCCACTTTATTCAGGGACCCTTCCTTTTCTTCCTCACTGGATCTGAGGTGAATGGGAAGCAGAAGGAAAGCCATCTTGGGTTTTAGCCATTCTGTAAGTCTGGCTCTCTGTGCAAACTGCTAGCAGCATAGAAGAAAAAGAACCTGCTTTATTTCTACCACAGAAATGAGCAAATTAGTTTTTAGCAGCTGAATGCAACATCGTTGCTGCCACCAGATCACCTGGTGTCTAAAGAGAGTGGTTGACTCTTTAGACAACAGCAGCAACACACGGCACTTCATACCCTTGAAAGCAACTCCACTGGAAGGATCTGCAACCTAGCAATTGCTAAAGACCACTTGAGACATCTGTCACTTGAAAGAGACCATCTAAGGGGCATGCTGCACGTCACCTTCACTCCATCCTTTAAGCACCATCTGTATATTAGTTCAGGTTTCCAGGAAACAGCACACAAATGCTTTTGAGTCCCTTAAAGAAAGGTCTAGCAGGAGAGATGACTGAGTGTTAGTTATGCCTTTGTAAGTCCTGAGAGTTAGTACAGCAAAGGATCCGTTTTTGCAAGTGTTTTTGTATCTTTTGTATATCTCATTTTGAAAGTGTCACTCATTACACAATTCATGCAACATTTTCTGAAATTCATTGCTAGGAAAAAGCTTTTTTGACCAGATTAATTTATTAATTCTCCCAACAAACCTTTACTAAATGTCTGTTGTGTGCCAGGCACTGGGGTAGGTATTGGAATGTAGATGAACCAGGATGTTTTCTTGTATTTGATATAAGCACTAAGTCACCCAAGGTATATTCAGTTTTGTTAGATCTGGCAGGAGCACCAAACTCAACTGAGCTTTCAAATACATTGACTCCTTCTTTCCAAGTAGAACTCTTTTATATTCTTCTCACTTTTATTGTTAATTAAAGCTGTATTATAAAGAGATATATTCTCATTAAAATTTTTTTTAATAAGACAGAAAAGTTCATAAGTTTTCTGCTCTTCACATCTGTTCTTCAAACATCCTCTAATTCCACTCCTAGGTGTGACCACTATTAACTGTGTGTTGTTATCATCTGGCTACTAAGCATGCATATGAACACACACACACACACACACACACACACACACACACTGACATTCCAAGAGCAAGGAGATTGGAATGATCCTCCCCAGGTGCAGACTGAGGTGCATTGTTAGGAAAGAACTATAAAAAATAATGAAGACTCCTAAAAGTTAGTCTGTTTTTTATTAGCACCATATACCAGCAATTCTAAACAATGTCAGGGATAAAATACTCCTCCTTATGGGGCGGACTGCTCTCACCAGGTCACCTTCTTCAATGCTGTAACTCTGAACATACATACACACATAGGAAATGCACATGGGTACACCTGTATATACAGACAGGTGTACAAATATGTACTTGTACAACACATATCTTTTGCAAAATACAGATGGATTATCAGGCGTTATTCTTATAATATTTTTCTATTAATTTATTTTGGATACCTTTCTACATTATTCTTACATATCCAGTTCTTTCTGCTGTGCTGTTCTTAGTCACTCAGTCATGTCTGACTCTTTGCAACCCCACAGACTATAGCCCGCCAGGCTCCTCTGTCCATGGGGATTCTCCAGGCAAGAATATGGAGTGGGTTGCTGTTCCCTTCTCCAGGGGATCTTCCCAACCCAGGAATTGAACTGGGGTCTCCTGCACTGCAGGCAGATTCTTTACCAACTGAGCTGCCAGGGAAGCCCAGATCCTTCTGAATGATTGCCAAAGTTTCTGTGATATGAATGTATCATAAATTTTTTATCCTAGCCTTCACTGTTTCACTATTAGCATGATAAGTAGATGACTTTTACTAATCCAGACTGATAGTCTTTTTCTTTTGTTAGGTACAGCTGCCTCATTTACATTTATTTTTTTTATACCATGTATTTATTACACTTAATTTTATTATAGTATTTGTTTGGCGATGGTATCTGTTTATATTGTTGTCGTGAAATTTATTTTGGTTATTTTGTCCTGTCTGTGCCTTCTTTGCTTTGCTTTGTCTTCCTGTTTCTCATAATAATATTTGAAACTTTGATAGTTAAATGTCTCTTTCTTGTTTTATCAATGTTGGGCAGATTTATACCTCATCATGAAAGAAGAGGAAGATTTATACTTTACATGTCCTCTCAGCTTCTTTCACTCAGCTCACTTTTTATTATTATTATTTTCTGTATTACCAAGATTTACAACTTACATAGAACTAAGCTCTGAGAATATAATTACACACTCAGTGGTCACCAATAGTCCTTTCATCCGTGGCTTTCCTGATCATGACATGACTTCAAACATTTTTTTACTTATCTTTGGGTTGGCTGGATTTGTTGTGTCTTTTTTTTTTTTTAAAGAAGGGCTCATAAGTGCTATGTTATCAGATTCTTTGCATTATTAAAACTGTCTTTAGACATAAAACATATAATTCTCGGGTCACACGTTTTTCTCCATCAGAATTCTGTAGATATTGTTCACCTACTGCTTGTATTGAATGTTGATATGGAGAATGCTGAGGTCAGCCATTTCCTCTCTTTGGGAAACATGCTTGATTTAATTTCTGAATGTCCATAGGAATCTTTTTTAATTCTCGAACTTCATGGTTTCCACTAAGATATGGTTCAAATTTGAGATTGTATTTTTCCTTGATCAAAAAGTCTATTTTCTGTAGATTTTAATCAGTGGATTCATATTTTTTGGTTATTTAAGAAAACGTTTCTTCCTTGTTATATTGAATATTTGTTCTGCTTGCCGCTTTAGGAATATTCGCTATACATATAATGAACTTTCTTATCCATCTGTCATCTTCTCTCTACTCTCTTTTATTTTTTAGAATTCTTTTTCATTTTTTGTTATACAAATTTCTTAAGGTATACCTCTACCTCCATATGGCGTCCCTAGTGGCTCAGCTGGTAAAGAATCCACCTGCAATGCAGGAGACCTGGGTTTGATCCCTGGGTGGGGAAGATCCCCTGGAGAAGGGAAAGGCTACCCACTCCAGTATTTTGGCCTGGAGAATTCCAAGGACTATATAGTCCATGGGGTTGCAAAGAGTCAGACATGACTGAACGACTTTCACTTCACTTTCACTACGTCCATATACCTAGCTGTGTTATCTATTCTTGCTGCTTCTGATGTGACTTTCATTCTTATGCTTTTATTGTCTTAAACTTTTTTCAAATGCTACTTCAGGTCATATTTTATTTCCTTTTGATATTTCCTACTGTAATCTTTGATTGTCTGATTTCTTTTCTATCTCTCCTTAAAGAGCCTAAGTTCTCTTTCTTTAAAAATAGAGAGACGTGTGTGTGCTCAGTCATATCTGATTCTTTGTGATCCCATGAACTGTAGTCTGCCAGGCTCCTCTGTCCATGGGATTCTCCAGGCAAGAATACTGGAATGGGTTGCCATTTCCTTTTCCAGGGGATCTTCCCGACCCAGGGATTGAACTTGCATCTCTTGGATCTCCTGCATTGGCAGGCAGATTCTTTATATCACTAGTGCCACTTGGGGAGCCTCCAAAGGAGAGATAAGTATATGCAACTTTCTTCTCTTTTCTGAAGTAACTCTCTTTCTGAATAGTTTTTTAAAATCTGCTGTTATTTGGTAGGTTCGTTTCTTACTTGTTGGCTACTATCTGTACATGGGTCCCCTTTTGCTTTCTTTGTGGTAATATGTGAAGGAGACAAGTCTACACAGGAGGAGAGTAATAGGGAAAGACACGAACGTCAATCTGGGCAACATCTTCACAGAACTCTTTCCAGATTTCCCTTCTTCTCCCTGAGGGCTCGTCTTGCCTCAGTTTTTTGTTCTTCTCCATTTGGGGAGAGTAGAGCACCCGAACGGGAGGTCACTGTGGCTCCACATGGAGCCTCCAGCTCATGACTGATTGCTCAAACATTCTTTATAAAGAATTCAAATAGTATAACAAGATGTAGGTTAAAAACAAGTCTACCCCACACTTAACCCTTTCCCCTGCGATAACCACTCTTACTGGTGTTCTATGTCTTCCAGACCGAGAGCCTGTGTGTATACAACTTGGTAAAATAGTATCCACAATGCTTGTGTTTTCTTACTTCATAATAGATGCTGGCAGTTGTTCCATATTAGCAGATATCGTTCAACTTCAGTCTTGTTAATAGCTGCAGAGTGTTCCTTCAAACTCACACTCAGGGCATACTGAATAATTCAGGCTTTCTCAGCCAGCACATAATTTCTGATAATGATGAGGGAGTATTTTCCTTCCTCTGTTTCTTCCGTGTGTTCTGCCACCTCTCGGGTTGCCTGAGTCATCAGGATCCCCTGAAGGCCTAGTTAGGACTGGGGACAGAGCCAGGAGGGCTCTTGTTGGAGATGAAAGGATGATCATTAATTCCTGCTTGTACCTACATCTGCCCAACTGTAAAGTACAGGACTAGGAGGAACAGGAGGGTGGGAACTCGGTTATACAGACATTAAAACAAGAAAGAAAGTTACGTAAGCGAACATGGTATCAAAAGACTCTTCATTTTCTCTCTAGTTCCCCTTCCTACAAGGAAAGAAGACCCGGAAGATACAAAGTGTGTTTAGTTTTGGCTAGTCAGAAGTTTGGCTTGTACAGCTGTCTTCACTCTATATTTTAAATGTTTTCCCTAAAAACAATATAGTTATATCTGAGATAGGGACAAAAAATAAGTTAACCATATCAGATAGATTAAACAAACAGATTCAAGAAGGGTTGAGATAAACTGCTGCAAGTTTTAACCTCAGTGAGCGAGATCGTTCAAACATGAATCTTGGATCTGATCTCCCAACTTGTATTTATTATCCTCCATGAAGACAAATAGGAATCTCTCCAGGGGGTTATTTGGAGTGCTTTCCCTGGTGAGGTAAGACTCTTTCCTGTGGCACTTTCAACCAGAGGAGAATTCAGCATAAACAGAGTCCCCACATAAACCCTCTGCACAACCTTTCATATTGCATATTTGATCTGGTGGTTGCAGTGAGACTGGAGAAAGGGCAGGGCACTCTTAGTTAAAGAGATTCTTGAAAAATTTATTATATGTGCTTATTACGTGCCTGGCACCATGCAGAGCATTTTATGGGGCATTATCTCATTTAATTTTCACAAACAGCATTATGAAGAAGGTGGAGTCGTCTCCCTAGGATCAAATTCCAACTCTGCCAGTTCTAACTCTTGGTGAGATCATTTAACTCCTTTGTCTCCCCACTTTTCATAAAATGAATTAAATGAAGTATAATGCAAGGAAAGGTCCAAGCAGGGTGCCAGGGACCTGGTCAGCACTCATTAAATGTCTGATTATATCTGTACTATTACTCTTAGTACTTCCATTTTACAAATGAAGAAACTGGGGTCCACAGAGGGAGTGTTTTTGCCATGTCACCCAGCCAATAACGTGGAGCCAAGATCCAGACCTGGGTCTGTCCCATTGTATGGACTGGGATTGTAAACATGAAACTCTCTGATCCCTTCATCACAGCCAACACTGAAGCTCAGATGTGGGGCTCAGAGCTCTTTGGGAATGTCAGGTACTCTAACAAGACAAAATGCCTTTGAACTTCCATATATAATAGGTGTAATCTGAAAAATTATGTTCATGTTGAATCCTGTTTTTCCTTGGCTTTCATTACATGAATAATTATATGATCATGCCTTTCTTGCTCAATATTTTCACTCAGAGACTCATAAACACATCTGGATCCTAGTGTACTCTCTGGAATCTTTAGTATTCTTTTGGAGTTTTCATCTATTTACTATAAAATTAAGCTCCAGCTAGAGTTATTCATAAGACTAGCTTACTAACCCTTTGTTGAATGCCATTAGGAATCTCACTAATATGTCTCTTCATCAATGAGTGAGTGCATTCCTAAAATATTCTGCTTAGCACAAAAGATCGTTTTGTGTAAGTCCAGGTAGGTAATTATACGTGAGAGTTGTTTTTGTTATGCCTTTCAGAAGTGTGACATTATATGTGGAGATAAGAATATAGGTTTTGTTATTTTAAAAATCTTCTTCAGAAGATAAAATCTTTTTCTAGACGCTCACAAACAAACGGAAGCACCATTGATTCTAATTATTTGTGGTTGGCTTAAAGCCCTGGTGGCTCAGAAGTTAAAGCGCCTGCCTCCAATGTGGGAGACCCGGGTTCGATCCCTGGGTCGGGAAGTTCCCCTGGAGAAGGAAATGGTAACCCACTCCAGTATTCTTGCCTGGAAAATCCCATGGACGGAGAAGCCTGGTAGGCTACAGTCCACGGGGTTGCAAAGAGTCGGACACGACTGAGCGACTTCACTTTCACTAAAGCTCGTTTAGAAAACCTGAATGAACTTTTTGGACAACCCGATACATTCTATGAATGAACTTTTTGGACTACTTAGTATATTCTATGAATATTTTCTTTGTTGCTGCTCAGTTGCCCAGTTGTGTCTGACTCTTTGCAACCCCATGAACTGCAGCACCATCTCCCTCACCATCCCCCGAAGTTTGCCCAAGTTCACATCCATTGTATTGGTGATGCCATCCAGCCATCTCATCCTCTGACACCTGCTTTTACTTCTGCCTTCAATCTTTCCCAGCATCAGGAACTTTTTCCAATGAATCAGCTGTTCACATCAGATGACCAAAATACTAGAGTGTCAGCTTCAGCATCAGTCCTTCCAGTGAGTATTGAGGGTTGATTTCCCTTAGGATTGACTGGTTTAATCTCCCTGCTGTCCAAGGGACTCTCAGGGGTCTTCTCCAGCACCACAATTTTAAGGTATCAATTCTGTGGTGCTCTGCCTTCTTTACAGTCCAGCTCTCACAACCGTACATGCTGCTGCTGCTGCCAAGTCACTTCAGTCATGTCTGACTCTGTGCAACCCCATAGACAGCAGCCCACCAGGCTCTCCCATCCCTGGGACTCTCCAGGCAAGAACACTGGAGTGGGTTGCCATTTCCTTCTCCAAGGCACGAAAGTGAGAAGTGAAAGTGAAGTCGCTCAGTCGTGTCCAACTCTTAGTGATCCCATGGACTGCAGCCTACCAGGCTCCTCCATCCATGGGATTTTCCAGGCAAGAGTACTGGAGTGGGGTGCCATTGCCTTCTCCGCAACTGTACGTGACCACTGGGAAAACCATAGCCTTGACTATACGGACCTTTGTTGGCAGAGTAAAGTCTCTGCTTTTCAACACACTGTATGTTTGTCATAGTTTTCCCGCCAAGAAGCAAACGTCTTCAAATTTCATGACTACGGTTACCATCCGTGGTGATTTTGGAGCCCAAGAAGAGGAAATCTGTCACTACTTCCACCTTTTCCCTTCTATTTGGCATGAAGTAATGGGGCTGGATGCCATGATCTTAGTTTTTTAATATTTAGTTTTAAGTCAGCTCTTTCACTCTCCTCCTTCACCCTCATCAAGAGGTTCTTTATTTCCTCTTTGCTTTCTCCCATTAGAGTGGTATCATCCACATATCTGAGGTTGTTTATGTTTCTCCTGGCAATCTTGATTCAAGCTTGTAGCTCCTCCAGCCAAGCATTTTTCATGATGTGCTCAGTGTATAGATTAAACAAACGGGGTAACAGCAGACTGCCCTGTCATACTCCTTTCTTAATCTTGAGCCAATCAGTTGTTCCATTTTCCATACAAGGTTCTGACTATTGCTTCTTAATCGGCATACAGGTTTCTCAGGAGACAGGTAAGATGGTCTGGTATTCTCATCTCTTTAAAAGCTTTCCACAGTTTATTATGGTCCACACAGTTTGTTTACCATATTTGCAGAGTACATCATGTGAAATGCCAGGCTGGATGAAGCACAAGCTGGAATCAAGATTGCCCAGAGAAATATCAATAACCTCAGATATGCAAATGACACCACCCTTATGGCAGAAAGTGAAGAGGAACTGAAGAGCCTCTTGATGAAGGTGAAAGAGGAGAGTAAAAAAAGCTGGCTTAAAACTCAACATTCAAAACACGAAGATCATGGCATCTGGTCCCATCACTTCATGACAAATACATGGGGAAACAATGGAAACAGTGGCAGACTTTATTTTTGGGGGCTCCCAAAACACTGCAGATGATGACTGCAGCCATGAAATTAAAAGATGCTTGGTCCTTGGAAGAAAAGCTATGACCAACCTAGACAGCATATTAAAAAGCAGAAACATCACTTTATCAACAGATATCCATCTAGTCAAAGCTATAGTTTTTCCAGTAGTCATGTATAGATGTGAGAGTTGGACTATAAGGAAGGCTGAGTGCCAAAGAATTGATGCTTTTGAACTGTGGTGTTGGAGAAGACTCTTGAGAGTCCCTTGGACTGCAAGGAGATCAAACCAGTCAATCCTAAAGGATATTAATAGTAGTGTTGGAGAAGACTCTTGAGAGTCCCTTGGACTGCAAGGAGATCAAACTAGTCAATCCTAAAGGATATCAATCCTGAATATTCATTGGAAGGACTGTTGCTGAAGTTGAAACTCCAATATTTTGGCCACCTGATGCAAAGAGCTGACTCATTAAAAAAGATCTTGATTCTGGGAAAGATTGAAGGTAGAAGGGGACGGCAGAAGGGGATGGTTGGATGGCATCACCAACTCAATGGACATGAGTTTGAGCAAGCTCCGGGAGGTGATGAAGGACAGGGAAGCCTGGCATGCTGCAGTCCATGGGGTCACAAAGAGTTGGACAGGACTAGCACAACAACAACACCGTCAAAAGCTTTTGCATAGTCAATGAAACAGAAGTAAATGTTTTTCTGGAATTCCCTAGTTTTCTCTATGATCCAGAGAATGTTGGCAATCTGATCTCTGGTTCCTCTTCCTTTTCTAAATCCCTCTTGGATATCTGGAATTTCTTGGTTCACATAATGCTAAAGCCTAGCATGCAAAATTTTAAGCATGACCTTGCTAGCATGGGACAGAGAAAGCAATGGGACCCCACTCCAGTACTCTTGCCTGGAAAATCCCATGGACGGAGGAGCCTGGTAGGGTGCAGTCCATGGGGTCACTAAGAGTCGGACACGACTGAACGACTTCCCTTTCACTTTTCACTTTCATGTGTTGGAGAAGTCAATGGCACCCCACTCCAGTTCTCCTGCCTGGAAAATCCCATGGACGGGGGAGCCTGGTAGGCTACAGTACACGGGGTCGCTAAGAGTTGGACACGACTGAGCGACTTCACTTTCACTTTCACTTTCATGCATGGGAGAAGGAAACGGCAACCCACTCCAGTGTTCTTGCCTGGAGAATCCCAGGGACGGGAGAGCCTGGTGGGCTGCCATCTATGGGGTCACACAGAGTTGAACATGACTGATGTGATTTAGCAGCAGCAGCAGCTAGCATGGGAAATGAGTGCAATTGTCTGATGGTTAGCACATTCTTTAGTATTACCCTTCTTGGAAATGGGGAGGAGGAGTGACTTTTTTCAGTCCTGTGGCCACTTCTGGGTCTTCCAGATTTGCTAACATATTGAATGTAACACCTTGATGGTATCATGTTTTAGGATTTTGAGTAGTTCTACTGGAATGCCATTGCATCCACTAGCTTTATTAACAGCAGTGCTTCCTAAGACCCACTTGACTTTGCTCTCTAGAATGTCTGACTCTGGGTGGCTGACCACACCATTGTAGTCATCCAGTTCATTTGGATCTTTTTTTATAGAGTTCTTCTGTGTATTCTTTCCATCTCCTCTTGATCTCTTCAGCGTCTACTAGATCTCTACCATTTATGTCCTTTATTGTGCCTGTATTTGGGCAAAATATTCCCTTGATATCTCTAGTTTTCCTGAAGAGAGCCCTAGTCTTTCCCCTTCTGTTGTTTTCCTCTATTTTTATACATTGTTCATTGAAGAAGGCCTTCTTGTCTGTCCTTTTTATTCTTTGGAAATCTGCATTTAGTTGGATATACCTTTCCCTTTTCCCCTTGCTTTTCACTTCTATTCTATCTTTAGCTATTTGTAAGGCCTCCTCAGATAACCACTTCTTGCTTTTTTTTCCCCCCATTTGGGATAATTTTGCTTGCTTCCTCCTGTACAATATTATAACTTCTGTCCACAGTTCTTCAGGCACACTGTTTACAGGTTCTAACCCCTTGAATCTATTTGTTACTTCCACTGCATATTCATAGGTGATTTGATTTAAATCATACCTGGCTGACCTAGTGGTTTTCCCCACCTTCTTTAGTTTAGGCCTGAATTTTGCTATGGGAAGTTGATGATCTGAGCCACAGTCAGCTCCAGGTCTTGTTTTTGATGACTGTATATAGCTTCTCCATCTTTGGCTACAAAGAATGTAATCAGTTTGATTCTGGTATTGGCCATTTGGTGATGCTTTTGAACCGTGGTACTGGAGAAGACTCTTGCGAGTCCCTTGGACTGCAAGGAGATCCAACTAGTCCATCCTAAAGGAGACCAGTCCTGGGTGTTCATTGGAAGGACTGAATTCAGCTAAAGCTGAAATTCCAATACTTTGGCCTACTCGTGCGAAGAGTTGACTCATTGGAAAAGACTCTGATGCTGGGAGGGATTGGGGGCAGGAGAAGGGGATGACAGAGGATGAGATGGCTGGATGGCATCACCGACTCGATGGACATGAGTTGGGGTGAACTCCAGGAGTTGGTGATGGACAGGGAGGCCTGGTATGCTGCGATTCATGGGGTAGCAAAGAGTCAGACACGACTGAGCGACTGAACTGAATTGATGTGTAAAGTCATCTCTTGTGTTGTTGAAAAAAGTTATTTGCTATGATCAATTCATTCTCTTGACAGAATCAGTTAGCCTTTGCCCTGCTTCATTTTGTTTGCCAAGGCCAAACTTGCCTGTTATTCCTGGTATCTCTTGACTTTCTACTTTTGCATTCCAGTCCCCAATGATGAATAGAACATCTTTTTTTTTTGTGTGTGTGCTAGTTCTAGGAGGTCTTCTAGGTCTTCATAGGACTGGTCAACTTCAGCCTCTTTGGCATCAGTGTTAGAGGCATAGACTTGGATTACTGTGATGTTAAATGGCTGGCCTTGGAAACCAACTGAAATCATTGTCATTTTTGAGACTGCATCCAAGTACTGCATTTTGGGCTCTTTTTTTGACTATGAAGGCTACTCCATTTCTTCTAAGAGATTCTTGCCCACAGTAGTAGATATAATGGTCATCTGAATTAAATCTGCCCACTCCTGTCCATTTTAGTTCACTGATTCCTAAGATGTCGATATTTATTCTTGCCATCTCCTGCTTGACCACATCCAGTTTACCTTGATTCATGGGCCTAACATTCCAGGTTCCTATGCAATGCTGTTCTTTGCAGCATTGGATTTTACTTTCATCACCAGACACACCCACAACTGAGCATCATTTCCCCTTGGCCCAGCCGCTTCCTGCTTTCTGGGGCTATTAGGAGTTGTCTTGTTCTTCCCCAGTAGCATATTGGACACCTTCAGATCTGGGGGACTCATCTTGTGGTGTCAAATCTTTTTGTCCTTTTATATAGTTCATGAGGTTCTCGTGGCAAGTGTACTGGGGTGGTTTGCTGTTCCCTCCTCCAGAATATATTAGAAACACTGAATGTGTGAGTATTGACCCATTGCTCACAGGGGAAATGCATGGTTAGGTTCCTGTGAGCTTCTGGTCAAAACATTTCAGCTTATCAATATATAACTTTGTTTTATGTCTCTGTCTGCTTAAAAATACCTTTAAAAATATATGTTGTTGACTCATAACATTGAAGTCATGGTCAACAGTACTGTAACTCATGCCTTGAAGAAAGCTTATATACCATGTTTTTTTTTCTCCTTAAGGCACATCTCAGCCTTCTCGTGCTTGGAAAAACCAGATAGCACTTCAGCATTGCACTTGGGGGCCATTTTAAACAGTGAAATCACCAATAAAAAGGACAAAAAAGAAAAAATGTTGGTATTATGCATACTGTTAAACGAACACTTGCTTGAGGTATGAGAGCTGAAACACAAGAGCAGAGCATCTCCTTGTTCAACCTCAGGCCAGGGCATGCATAAATTTCCACTGCTCTGTGCACATAGAGCAATGGTTGTCAATGTGTCCCCAGCTAATGAGGATGAGGTTACAAGCAAACTTTAGCAAGGAAGCAAATTCTCATATACGGAATCTTCAGATAATGAGGAACTACTGTATTTTGCTTTCAAAATGTCCCTTTTTGCTCCTTTTCAGGTTTTAATTTGGGAACTATGAGAGATTAATTGCATTTATGGCTACCATATTGGTCTTCCAGTATCAGGCTGTCTGTCCTGTAACTCTTGGTCCCCTCCTACATTAATTCCAGACTTGGGCATGTGACTTGGCTTGGCCAATGGAATGTTAACAAATCTGGCGCAGGTAAAAGCTTTAGAGGTACCTGTGCATTTCCTCCTTTCCTTGTGGACCCCTGCCACCATCATGAGAACATAGCCTACAAGAAGGGAGTGGGAGATACGTGGAAGAGAGCAGAATTGTCTTATACAAGGCCATTTAGACCAGCTAGCCGTTAGTTGACCACAGATGCATGAGAGAACCCAGCCAGCTAAGATCAGCCAAACCTGGCTCAGGTCAGCCAGTCGACCAACCCAATCCATTGACCATGAGAAATAAACAATAGATTTTCTTTAATTTTTTAATGTATTTATTTTAATTAGAGGCTAATTACTTTATAATATTGTATTGGTTTTGCCATACATCAACATGAATCCACTGAGGAGGGTGTTTTTTTGCACATCACTAACTAACTGATCCAAGGATTTGAGCACCTCCAGTTTTAATCTGAAGGCTTCCCTTGTGGCTCAGAGGTTAAAGCGTCTGCCTCCAACGTGGGAGATCCGGGTTCAAGCCCTGGGTCGGGAAGACCCCCTGGAGAAGGAAATGGCAACCCACTCCAGTATTCTTGCCTGGAGGATCCCATGGATGGAGGAGCCTGGTAGGCTACAGTCCACGGGGTCGCAAAGAGTCGGACACGACTGAGTGACTTCACTTAGTTTTAATTTCAGAGCTTTAGCATTCTAGATCCTCTAGAAGAGCATCAGGCAGCCACTGCAGCTGAAGGTTGATGCCTGCCTGTCTGTCATGTGAAGATGGAAAAGGAGATCAATCATTTCAACTTAGACCAGGGAAGAGAGAAGGGAGATAGTGGTCAACAGGGAAGGTCATTAGACTGGGGGAGAATTCAGAGTACAGTTTTTCACATCTACCTTCCCCAGTCTTAATGAGTATCTTCCAATTATTTTAATTTAACTTAGGCTTGGCTTGGCTCAAATATGACTGTTAAGCTTTTTTCCTCCGTTTACATGTAATAATGGTTTTTAAAATTTATTTTGCACTGAAAAGAGAGAAAAAGAGGCAGCCAGGGAAAAGGAGGGGTAGAGGTGGAAAGAAGGTAGTAAATTATGTACAGAAAATAATTTCTCTCGTTTCAGTCTCAGAACATGAAGGGAAATTCACAAGGGGTACCATACATCAATAACTACACTGTGTTTCTCTAGAAAAGCTACTGGCCCCAAGGTATAATAAAAGTTACACTTAAGAATACCATAAACCTTTTAAAAGTCACTGTTTGAATCAAAATAATTTTCTGATAAAATATTAATTCTCAAAATGAATTGTAAAATATGAACACAAAACAGCTTAGGCGATTTTTATTTCTGACAATAAAGTTAAAATATCCCGGAGAAAGTGACAGGTACTAGGAGCTAGTTCTCAGAATCAGTGAATGAAAATATGAGTTTGAAACTCCCTCAGATTCTATTCTGTCTTTTAGTTCTCAGTTACTGGGAAGGTGCCAGGATCCATGCTTGGCCCTATATGGGGCTTCAGGCCAGGTTGTCAAAGGGAAATCTCAAAACACAGTTGGAGCTCAAAATGCAACTTTAGGGTAACTCATCATCCTTTCTGAATTTATCTCCTGGACACTGGCTCTTTAAATGAAAAGATAGATCTTAGCTAAAGATACAAATCAGGGGCAATTATTTTAAAATGCAGAAAAAAAAGAACTCACTTATTGAAGGACAGCTCAGAGTGGAAGTAAAAATTCTGTGAAATAATTAACTGAAAATTACCTTATGGAAATTTATGCTAATCTAGTACTTTACCACTAATGTTAAAAGGATCAGTTCCCTTAATTTATAAATTTTACTGTTGGGTTTTTGGTATAGCAAATATTGGTTTTATCATGTATTCCTGTGATAACACAGGTCTCTGGAGTCAGACTTTTTGCATTCAGCTCTTAACTTCACCATCTGTAAAACTTGTAATTTTAGGTAAACTCCTTGACCTCTCTGTGCCCCAATTTCTTCATCTATAAAATGGAAATAATAATACTACCTGTTTCCTTTTTTTTGCTATGTGAATTAAATGAGGTGATGTGTGTAAGGGGTCATTCCATGTCAGCTAATAATAAATATGCATTAGTGTCAGCTAGGAAACCCAAGCCTTCATCTGACATTTCCCCAATACATTTCGTGACCTGTCCTGAGTGTCAGTTTCAGATCCACCAATGTTCATGCCCTTCTCTGCTTTTCCTCAATGGTAGGTGAATTTCAGATATCACTATTAGAGTCCTTTCCCACCAGGAGCACTGCCTTCCTGTGTAACGTAAAATCAACATAAGTACCTCCAGATTTGGATAACAGCACTTAATTCAGCTTGTTTGTACAGGAGACTAGATGAATCAAGACTCTTCAGCAAACCCATTCCTATGCTGAACCCCTAAAAGTCTCTTTCCTGTTCTCCCAAACTCTGCCCATCACCTCCAACCTCAACTGTCCTGCTCATCCTCTGCTAAGTCACTTCAGTCGTGTCCGACTCTGTGTGACCCCATAGACGGCAGCCCACCAGGCTCCCACGTCCCTGGGATTCTCCAGGCAAGAATACTGGAGTGGGTTGCCATTTCCTTCTCCAATGCATGAAAGAGAAAAGTGAAAGTGAAGTCGCTTAGTCTGTCCCACTGTTAGCGACCCCATGGACTGCAGCCCACCAGGCTCCTCCGTCCATTGGATTCTCCAGGCAAGAGTACTACATCCTACAACCTAGAAATTTCTTCCTCTACAACCTAGAAATTTCCTGGGTTTGAGAAGTCCCTGCTGTGTCAGGGCTGGGCCCTGGTGATGACATTTTCTGAGGTTAGTTAATGCATTTGTTGACATTTTTGTTGGATGTCTATATGTAGTCCTTGAGCATAACTGAACTATAACTCTTTAAAAATTCACTCATTCATATTTTCCCTACATTAAAACAACCTATTTACAGCTGTAAATCTCTGGCGATTTCCTGCTCCACCTTAGGAAATCCGATGTGCCTGGTGGACTCTGAGGCCCAGACACAACTGAATGTACATCCTTGTTTTCTTCCCAGCCCATTTTCAAATCTATTTAAATGCAGTTCCAGTCCAGAGCCTCTGGCAATTCCCTCCCAGTCTCCCTGAGCCAACCCCCTGATTGACCATTGATAGATCAATTCTCATCTTGCCTCGTTTAACTCATATGCTCTCTCAAGCTGCTGTTACACAAACAAAAAATGGGGGAGGTCAGGGGGGTTAGAAATAATTTAGAGTCCACGGTGAGGTGCAGTTTGGAAAGGCCTGACTTCAGCTGACCCAGCCTCCAGCCATAACTCCGCATCACCATCCACACTGACCTTCATCAATCTTCCCTCTTCCAATTAGCCCCCTTCCCTAAAGAAAGTGACATGCTCACAGTTACAGGGCATCCAGTAACAAAGTTAATTAGAAGTTAGGTCTCTAAGTAGTATCGCCTTTCCCTGGGAAAAAATTCCTCTGTTACCAGAAAATGGAGTTTGAAACCAAGCAAAACAGAAATGCCATGATTGAGCATAACAGTGTCTCTGTGAAATGGAGCCGTGCATGGTAGCATGTTTGTTTGGAATAGAAAAGACAAAGGCAGAATGTGTTGTATTATTTAAATAACAATAATGGCTACCATTTACTAAGCGTATACAATATGCTATGCGTTGTGGCAAGATTTCTGTATTTTATCTCATTTTGATTCCCATGACAGTGCTATTCTTCATCAGAAGGTCTATATGCTTATCATGTGCTCAATAAATTTAAAAAGAATATAGATGTGGTAGGGATAATATTTGGAGAAGGAAATGGCAACCCACTCCAGTATTTTTGCCAGGATAATCTCATGGACAGAGGGGCCTGGCGGACAATAATCCATGGAGTTGCAAAAGAGTCAGACAAGACTGAGCGACTAAGCACACAGGTATACTATTTTCAAAATATTGAGGCAGTAGGTTTAAGTTTTTTCTTGCATAGTGTCTGGCGGCCACTCCCTCCCCCTATAGGATCTGGGAAAGAGAAGCAGTCCTGTGGGGTGTGCATTGTGGGTATATGGGAAGGTCAAGGATGGAAGGGGAGAGGAAGTGGAAATCCTGTTGCTGGGGTTATGGGAAGAAGAAGGGGATAAAACACGGGGAAGGTGTGCTGGCAGCACGTGGATCCTGACCTTGCTTGCTCTGGCTGGAGTCCAGGGGGATATGAAAATGTGTGTTTATGGCAGAGGGAGCACTGCTAGGTGGAAGTACAAGTTGAAAGTAGACGAGATCTTGGGACTCATGATGAAAACTAGCTTGCAGAATGAACCACAGCCTGGGGTTGCCAGGCTATAAGGCAGAAAGGAAGACTGGGCAAGAACTCTAGAACCTGAATGGGATGAAATAGATGCCCAAGTTCCTGTAGGTCAGCAGTGATGGCTGGCAATTTCCCAAATTCTCACTCGTTTGTCTTCTGAAATAAGAGAAGCCTATTTTGGGGACAGAACATCACCCAACTGAAAGACTACATTATAGCTAGATATGACTGTAGAACTAAATTATGGACAATGAAATGTAAGCAAAAAATGGAATAGAACCGAAGTGGCTCCTTAAAGGAAGCTGACCCATCAGAGGAACACTCCCTATCCTTCTTGCTATTGCTTGGAAGCTGGACAACATGGCTGGAGCTTCAGCTGCTGTTCTGTAACACAAACAGCTTGTAACTAAAATGTCTGGGGTAGGTAAAAAGATGTGTAGAGTGTATATGCAGCTCCTCCCAAAGGATTGATACTTTTTACTTGTTAACTTCTAAAGTTTAGTTCTGTAAGCTATTGAATAAGATTTATATTTATGATGTACTCTACCTAACTATGAAAGAAAGTGTTAGTCACTCAATCGTGTCTGACTCTTTGGGACCCCATGGACTGTAGCCTGCCAGGCTCCTCTGTCCATGGGATGTTCCAGGCAAGAATACTGGAGTAGGTAGCCATTCTCTTCTCCAGGGGATATTCTTGACCCAGGAATCAAATCCAGGTCTCCTGAATTGCATGTATACAAATGTTAGATGAATATGCCCTTTGATGGAGCAATTCCACTTCCAGGAATGTATCCTTATGGATATACTTGAACATGTGCTGAAATATATATACATATTAAGAGTAGCATTGTGTCAAATAACAAAAGCCTGGAAACAACCTAAATAGATAGGTATATGAAACTGATGTAATACATTCTAGTATAAAGTGAAATACTCTGCAGCTATGAACAAGACTGGGACAGAACTGTTGATTTACTTCTATTGATCTTACAGGGAACAATTCCAGCATATATCAGTAAGTAAGAAAATTCAAGGAACAGAAGTATAAATACAATGGTACTGTTTCAGTAGTGGTCCAGTGGGTGGAAAAAATTACAGAGGAAATCAAAAATGGAAGAAAACATTTCTTCCTCATAATTACTGAAAAGAGTGTGAGTCTAAGAGACAACTGGTTCCTTATAATAATATAGACATTTATGTTCAGCTGAAAGATTTGATGCTCATGACACGGCTGAGCTAAGCAGGACCTTAGATCAGCAGTCAGAGAGGCGATGGGGTGGCTGCCATATGCTGTCTTTGCTGTTCCTCAGATGAGGCAGGAAGAGGTCTAGGGAAAGCAGAGGGAGGTTCAAATTTGGAAACCAAATTGAGGAAGGGACAGGGAGCAGGGAGAGGCAGTGGAAGGCTAGGAGACAGAAATCCTGTGCTCTGGAGGGTAGATGGGGAGCAGCCTTTCTTTCTAACTTCCTTGACATTTCTTTCCCAGATATTCCGACTGTTGGGAAAACTCCCCACGGAGAAGTTCTGTCCCATCACCCACAGTGGAGAGGGTTTGCTGAAGGAAGAGGGGAAGGAGGCTGTAGCCCTGCACCGGAGCTAACTAGGCAGCTTCTCTGAAGGCAGGTCTCCCAGGGCTCTCCATGGTCCCAGCCGTCTCTATGTACTTGACATGAGAAATTCATTAATCATTCAAATGGACAGATTCATGGTGGGCAAACAGCTCTGTGTCACCATTCCCCTTGGGAATCCGTGTGAACAGAATTAGCTATTTATAAAAACTGGGTGACAGATAGGCTGTTTGGAACAGTTTCATTTATGGTCATTAAATGGCACCTTTTGAAACAGCATCTGGGATGTTGGTGGTCCCTTTCAGGAACAATTGTGAAACCCGCATGATCCAGTGTTCGGTTCCATGTGTTTCCCAGAGTTGCAGTGACTGCACAACTGGGTCCTTGGTCTCCCCTCTCCTGGGGCTGAAACCACCATGAACCCTGCTGTCTTCCTCTGCTCATCTCAGCACCTTTGGGGCCTCACCCCATCCTGCTACGGTCCTTCACCACTGGGAAGCAGTTTTCCGTTCCCTGAGAACAGACACTGGGGGAATATGGCCCTAACACGGCTAGACGAATGCCTAGCCACCTCTGCCTTAGCCTGGCCCATTCCTGAATCTTCTTTCCTTTCTAATTTTGTTTTAAAAGTAAAATACTCAAGTGAAAATATTGATCTGGGTTTCCTGTTCAGACATTCTCACCAGCCCTCAGGAAGGCTGATGTGTGTTAGGTACCATGGGCCTAGGGATTCTAGATCCAAGGAATGCTAGGATCTCAGAATCTGCTTGTCACCCTGCAATGGACCATGGAGGTCCAGCCCCTCCCCCTGCATGTTTGGGCCGAGCCTAAGGGTTGTAAAGTGCCTTCCAAGGTGGCACAGCTGGGCGTCCCATGCCCCACAGCTATTCTCTCGATTCCCATATTACATGGATGCAGTGATGTGGTGTGTGAGAGGCTGTTTTTCCAAAGAAAAGGGAGAGGCCCTCCTTTGCCGTTTCTCCCATTCTGAAGTGAGTTTGGAGCTCTGGAAGTGTCAGGCCCAAGGAGGTTAAGTCTCTACACACATTGATGGTGTGGACATTCCGTCACCCTCTGACCCCAGGGTCAGAGGTCATTTCCCAAAGCGTTCAGCCACTAACACCCTTCTCCACTCTTGCCCTCACATGCCCTCATCCTCTCTTAGGTAGAACCCCCCTCTCCCAGCAGCCCCTCCAACAATTCCCTCCAGCCTCCACCACTCCCAAGGCTCTCTCTACACTCTGACTCAACAGGCGGGTAGATTACATGTGTGTGTCCTCTCTCCCTGACCTGCTTCATGGAACACACAAGTCATACTTGAAAAGGACAGTGAGGTCTGATGAAGAATCAATATCGTTAACCTAACCAGGGCCTTCTGGGGCCAGAAATTTCCTGCTGGATATGCCTTGACCTTCTGTCTCATGACATCTGCTTTCCCTCAGGCTCTGGTATTGAGGGGCCCTCTGAAGTATGTGGGTCAGGCAGCAGAAGTTTCAAGTGGAAGCTTGGGTTAAGATACATTCTCACAAGCTCTTGGAGCAGTGGGGATGTGACGCACTAATCCAGAGAATGAAAGCAGGGGGCGTCTCCCAAGGATAGCTGGGTGATGAGGAACTTTGGCAGCTTTGGGTGAGCAGAAGCATGGACCTTGGGGCCAGGAATAAGGTCACAGTTGAGAGTTTCTGCCACACTCCTGCCTTCTTGGCTTCATAGACTCTTACTGTAAGGCAAGACTACAGAGAGCAAAACCCAATCTCCTACTCAGTGTTCCACATCCCTGACCTGCTCACTCAGCACCTGCTTATATATATCCAGTGACAGATATCTGACTGCTCTGGGAAAAAGTCCATTGCCTATTGGGTCCCTTTAGTGCCATCAGCTAAACTTTATCTCCTTGTGACTTCTGGCTGATTCAAGGTCCACTCATGGAATATCAGAAAACAGTTTATTTTTCAGATAATAACACTTTAAATATTCAAAGGGAGATACCAGTTTCTTCTCTGCCTGCCTCTACTCTGAAGTCTCCTCTAGGCTCTGCATTTTCAGTGTCTTAGATGCTCTTGTGTGGACTTACTCCATCCATCAAGAGAGTATCATATAGTGGACAAAGAAAAGGCTTTGAGTCAAATGAGGGTTCTAATCTACTGGTACATTAACTTTGGATCAGCATCATCATCTGAAAATGGGGATAAAGTGTTGTAATGGGCAAGTTATTATTGGGCAAGTTTGGGCATTCTCCACCAGTTCAGATTGTTCCCCATTGGTGCAGGCTTGCATGGGTCCTACCCTACTCCTATGATGGCCAGTGAAAATCGGAAGAAAACCAAGAAAGATCTTGACCACATGCTGGGTGGTCTTCAGTGGAATGAAGTTCCCATGGAATCTTTCTCGGAGACTGATCAGCAGAGTCTTTGAGGATGGTGATGGATGCTGCTCACTTGAATGGAGGCTCCCACTTGGATCCTCAAGTGGTACCCATTCATGGTGCTCTGTCCACCTGCTACTGATTTTGTCCCCAGACTTCTGGGTACAAGAGTTCCAGTCAATGGAACTAGCTCACCTTCTCTTGAAGAGTGACGTGAAGTGGAGCTTAAACTTGTACTACCTAGTGCAGTGAAGAAAAACAAAGTGGCTGTATTTCTATATTAAAATAGTCTTAGCAGGTTATTATTATGAGGGTACCAGAAATGACTGGGCTTCCCTGGTGGCTGACTGGAAAAGAATCCACCTGCCAATGCAGGAGATGAAGGTTCGATCCCTGGGTTGGGAATATCCCCTGGAGAAGGAAATGGCAATGTACTCTGATATTCTTGCCTTGGAAATCCCATAGACAGAGGAGCCTGGTGGGCTACAGTCCATGGGGTTGCAAAGAATTGGGCACAATTTAGTGACTAAACAACGACAACTAGAAATGCCCAGCTCTTGTCCTGGCCTGGCCATGGAGGATGCTCATTGAGTGAGGGTCTTGATCCTCCCTAGTAGTAATCCTGTGAAAGGTAAAATGTGTGGTCCCCAGTTGGAAGCAACACTTCAGAAGCAGTTTGCCAGGGCAAAGCAATGCAGAAGCATTATTTCCCTTAATTGGAGCACCTTTCTTCCACTGAACTGTGTTGAAGCTGCAAAATCATTGTTGGGACTTGCATCATTCTGTTAACTCTCACTGGGCTGTTGTAACTAAACTCCTAGATTTATTATTGTTTGTGAACCACTTATAGTTTAGTCAAATCTCTCCTGTTCTCTCCTTCTGCAATTAATTTAAAAACTTGTGGTGTATAATTTCTTCTTCAGCCTGTATGTCATTTTGTTTTAGACCTGTCTAAAGCTTAGCTTTCTTATCTGAAAACTGAAGGCTTTGGGCTTTGTGATCTTGAAGGTTTTCTCCAGCTCTGACAGCCTTGTATTTCATAAGTTGTGTCTCTCCTTAGACTTTTTCAGCAGTTTAGCAAGTATCTCACATCCAACTTGTTTTTCAGCTCTGCCTTCACTGCAAATCTGGGACTTCATCCTCGTCTGACAACTTCCAGCCCTAGGGTCAAGGACAGAACCTTGCCAGGGTGATGGTTAATTTTGTGTGTCAAGTTGATTGGACCATGGGTACCCAGATCTTTGGTTAAATGTTATTTTAGGTGTGATTGTCAGGTTGTTTTTGGAAGAGACGAACATTAAAATCTGCAGACCGAGTAAAGCAGATTGTCCTAACCAATGTGAGTGAACATTATCCAATTAGTTCAAGGTCTGAATAGAAAAAAGAGGCTGACTTCCATTGAATAAGAAAGAATTCTTCTTGCCTAATTGTCTTTGGGCTCAGATATTGGAAATT
>SJYX01004183.1:47615-91072 GCA_006410675.1 Oreotragus oreotragus | reverse complement strand
GACGCTGGACTGGAAGAAGCACCAGCTGGAATCAAGATTGCCAGGAGAAATATCAATAACCTCAGATATGCAGATGATACCACCCTTATGGCAGAAAGTGAAGAGGAACTAAAAAGCCTCTAGATGAAAGTGAAAGAGGAGAGTAAAAAAGTTGGCTTAAAGCTCAACATTCAAAAAACGAAGATCATGGCGTCCGGTCCCATCACTTCATGGGAAATAGATGGGGAAACAGTGGAAACAGTGGCAGACTTTATTTTGGGGGGCTCCAAAATCACTGCAGATGGTGACTGCAGCCGTGAAATTAAAAGACACTTACTCCTTGGAAGAAAAGTTATGACCAACCTAGATAACATATTCAAAAGCAGAGACATTACTTTGCTAATAGTGGTCCATCTAGTCAAGGCTATGATTTTTCCAGTGGTTATGTATGGATGTGAGAGTTGGACTGTGAAGAAAGGTGAGTGCTGAAGAATTGATGCTTTTGAACTGTGGTGTTGGAGAAGACTCTTGAGAGTCCTTGGACTGCAAGGAGATCCAACCAGTCCATTCTAAAGGAGATCAGCCCTGGGTGTTCTTTGGTAGGAATGATTCTAAAGCTGAAACTCCAGTACTTTGGCCACCTCATGCAAAGGGTTGACTCATTGGAAAAGACTCTGATGCTGGGAGGGATTGGTGGCAGGAGGCAAAGGGGATGACAGATGATGAGATGGCTGGATGGATCACTGACTCATTGGACATATGTTTGAGTGAACTCCAGGAGATGGTATGGACAGGGAGGCTTGGTGTGCTGCGATTCATGGGATCGCCAAGAGTCGGACACGACTGAGCGACTGAATGGAACTGAACCTGATCGTTTAACTCAGGTAAAATTCTGTTCTGAGCTGTAAGGATGGATTAGATCTGTGGTTTCTGAAACATGGTATGGTTTGCATCCAGTGAAGAGCACGTAAGATAACTTTAGATGATATGTGGGTCAACATTTCTTATGTTAATATTAATATCCTAATTTTAATGAATTAAATAAACATTCCAACTTTAATGTGTATTTTAAAGAGGTAAAACGAGCACATCTAAGCTCCAGTTTTATAATCACTATGACTTAGGATAGGGCTAAAGAAAAGCAAATCAATAGAGTTGATTTAAGGGAAATATTAAATGAATAAAATTACAGTATTATGCAGCAAAGGCAAAAACTGCAAAAGTGGGGCTCAAATGACAGAGATTGGGAAAACACTGACTGGACTCAGTGACAAAGTTACTGCCTTTTCTCTTGCTGTCATGACATCTGTAAGAATTTAAACACAATTTAGAGCTTTAAGGTCTCTTTCTTCTACCCATTGTCAGTGTGACGCAAGAGATTTTGCCTGGCTAACGTGATTTTCAGGTATTTGCTGCAGAGGCCCTGCAGCCTGACCTGGGTAATAGAGTTCATCTCCCCAGTAGCCTAGGCAGCTTATCATCTGTGCCTGATGCGTGGCCACTGATGAAGATGGAATGGTCGAGCCAGCAGTGTTATTAACACCAGCGCCGCATCCGTGAGCATCTGCAAGTGAAACTGAGTGAGATGCCCTTCACTTAAGCCCATGAGGACAATGAAAGGCAGTGTGCCGCTTAGCTGGGAGCCAGAAGCCGGCCTGCTTTCAGAATAAAGAAATTCATTAGAGGAGAGCTTGCAGCAAGGACTGAAGAGAAAAATGAAGAGGGGGTGGGTGTTGATGGAGCAACAACAAATTAAAATTTTGTCCCTTGCTCCAATATGCACTTTGGTCCCTGCTTCTTGAGAGGATTTATGATGTAGTGGCCCACGAGAGGGGCTTTCAAGTGCCTGTGATCATCCAGCCACACCACACCCCCTTCCATGCCGCAGGCCTTGTTTACTTTCTGGAGTAAGAAGAGAGGGCTGCCATGACACCTTTGTGCAGATGGAAGAATTCTGAATGGGAGGACCTGCTGCCAACAGCTGGAAGTCCAACACTTGAAGTCCAAAACAGAGGGTAAAATGATAGTCTGCGATCCACTGATCAGAATTTGCATTTAAGGTGTGAGGCCGGTCACATAGCCTGAAGTGGGCCAGGGGTAGGTGGCACCGGGAAGAGGTGGAGACTACAGCAGCCTGGGAGCTTCATGTCCCTTTTAAACTGGGAGTCACTCTGGGCACCAGCCTTTGTTTTGATGAGGAAATCCAGGTCCTTGTTTCTGGATGGCTGACATCTCTGCACATATGCATGGTAAGTCGCTTCAGTCATGTTCCACTCTTTGTGACCCCATGGACTCTAGCCCACCAGGCTCCTCTATCCATGGGATTCTCCAGGCAAGAATACTAGAGTGGGTTGCCATTCCCTCCTCCAGGGGATCTTCTTAACCCAGGGATCAAACCCAGGTCTCTTGTGTCTCCTGCATTGGCAGGTGGGTTCTTGACCACTAGCTCCACCTAGAAAGCCCCTGAGGTTTCTAGATATGGATAGATTAAAAATACACAAAACTTCTCAACTTAAAAATCTTTAACCTAAATTTCTAAAAAACATTTTTTAAAGAGAAAAGAAAAGGAAAACACTAGACTGATAAAACCCATGGCTTGTGGGTCTCTATGGTAAGTAGAATAATCCCCTTGACAAAGAGGTCTGAGTCTTAATTCCCAGGACCTGTGAATGTGCTTTGTTACATGGCAAATGGGCTTCCCAGGTGGTGCTAGTAGTAAAAAATCTGCCTGTCAATGCAGGAGACACAAGAGACTCAGGTTCAATCCCTGGGTTGGGAAGATAACCTGGAACAGGAGATGGCACTCCTTCCAATATTCTTGCTTGGAAAATTCCAGGGGCAGATGAGCCTGGTGGGCTATAGTCTATGGGGCCACAAAGAATTGGACACAACTGAGCGACTGAGCACCACCACAAAGGAGATACAGAGGGAATTAAGTTGCTAATCGCTGACTTTAAGATGGGGAGATTAGCTTGAATTATCCTCATCATCTCAACACAATCACAATTGTCCTTAAAAGTGGACAGAGGAGGCTGGAGAGTCCGTGTTAGAGTGATAAGATATGAGATATGAGTCAGTGCAGTGTTGCTGCTTTTAAGTTGGAAGGGGACCACGAGCCAAGGAGTGTGGGTGGCTGCTGGAAGGTGGAAAAGTCAAGGAAACAGACCCTCCTGTAGATCTTATGGAAAGGGAATCAGTTCTGCTGACCCTTGATTTTAGCCCAATAAGACCCATTTTAGATGACTCAGCTACAGAAGTGTAAGGTGATAAGTCTGTGTTCTTTAAACCACTAAACTTGTAATTTGTTATAGCAGCAAAAGAAAATTAATACAGCCTCTATTTTCAAACTCCAATATGGAGAATGAAAAGCAAGTCCAGTCAAAGTGGAGAAATGCTGTGGTCCTCTACTTGCCCTTCATCTTAATGAGGGAAGGACAAGAGAGAATGAATGCTAGGTTTGGTTTCTTGAATTCCTCAGTGACTATTTTGATGAAAAAATACCTGCCCAGTTAAGCAAATGCATTTGGTCTTTTAATTCTGAGATACTCTGGCCTGTCCTGGGGACAGTTTGGAAGCAGTGATCTGGGGGCTTTCTAGGTCAGTACACCTATTCCAAAGCCTTTGACTGTGTGGATCACAATAAATTTTGGAAAATTCTGAAAGAGATGGGAATACCAGACCACCTGACCTGCCTCTTGAGAAATCTGTATGCAGGTCAGGAAGCAACAGGTAGAACTGGACATGGAACAACAGACTGGTTCCAAATAGGAAAAGGAGTACATCAAGGCTGTATATTGTCACTCTGCTTATTTAACTTATGTGCAGAGTACATCATGAAAAACGCTGGGCTGGAAGAAGCACAAGCTGGAATCAAAATTGCAGGGAGAAATATCAATAACCTCAGATATGCAGATGACACCATCCTTATGGCAGAAAGTGAAGAAGATCTAAAAAGCCTCTTGATGAAAGAGGAGAGAGAAAAAGTTGGCTTAAAGCTCAGCACTCAGAAAACTAAGATCATGGCGTCTGGTCCCATCACTTCATAGCAAATAGGTGGGAAAACAGTGGAAACAGTGGCAGACTTTATTTTTGGGTGGCTCCAAAATCACTGCAAATGGTGACTGTAGCCATGAAATTAAAAGACGCTTACTCCTTGGAAGAAAATTTATGACCAACCTAGACAATATATTCAAAAGCAGAGACATTATTTTGCCAACAAATGTCTGTCTATTCAAGGCTATGGATTTTCCAGTAGTCATGTCCGGATGTGAGAGTTGGACTATACAGAAAGGTGAGTGCCAAATAATTGATGCTTTTGAACTGTGGTGTTGGAGAAGACTCTTGAGAGTCCCTTGGACTGCAAGGAGATCCAACCAGTCCATTCTGAAGGAGATCAGTCCTGGGTGTTCTTTGGAAGGAATGATGCTAAAGCTGAAACTCCAGTACTTTGGCCACCTCATGCAAAGAGTTGACTCATTGGAAAAGACTTGGATGCTGGGAGGAATTGGGGGCAGGAGGAGAAGGGGACGACAGAGGATGAGATGGCTGGATGGCATCACTGACTCGATGGACGTGAGTCTGAGTGAACTCCGGGAGTTGGTGATGGACAGGGAGGCCTGGCGTGCTGCAATTCATGGGGTCGCAGAGAGTCGGACATGACTGAGCGACTGAACTGAACTGAACTGAGAAAACTAATACATCTCATTACACATAGAATTCTAATTTGACAAATTATTGAAATAAATATGAATTGGTGCACAGTTAAAGCTTGACTGACATTGTCTTTTCTCTCCTCCTTGTTCTTGTAGGCAGAAATGTAGAGAGAAATCCAGTGACAACAGAATACATGGAAGATTCCAGAAATCATGCTTCAAGCAATGTGCAATGGGAAAAAAATAAAACACATAAGATATAATAGCTAGAAAGTTTGAAGGAGGTGAAGGTGATTGGATTAAGGAGAAAAGGTTGGTTTTAAGGTGGAGAACATTTTTCTAGCTGTACGTAGATGAAGCACTGTTGCAGACAAGGGCAGAAATGGACAGTCTTCTCCCTACCCCCCAAACTCTACCAATAAATAGAGAAATTTACCAAATTCACAGAAAGATGGATTTAAAATGTCGTATATGGCAATTATCCAATAGAGATACGAGTAAGCACCAAACACCTCATTTCCAGAAAATCCATAAAAAATAAGTGCACCCTTTTCCTGGGCAGTGGAATTAGAGTGATTTTCTTCTTTATATTATGTACCATCCGAAACAATGGACATAGGTTACTTTTATGATCAGAAAGAACAGACACTGTAAACTAAGGGGCTTATCTGTCTATACTGGAGTAGAAGCAGGACTGGGCATCTTGCCCAAAGAACTTGTGTGGGACATTGCTGTGAAAGCACCTAAGTGGCTTCCTGTGACTCAGCACACTCACTGTTGCTTCTTCCCGTGGGATGCTCTGCTGGACATCTTCTCTTTGTCCCTCCAGATCCAAGCTCTACTCTTCTCTGTCTGACTGAACCCTTACGTATTGCATCAGTGGGTTCCCTTAGTCTCTGGCTTCTTGTTGGGTTTGGCCAGTGATAGCCAAGAGACTGGGGAAATCCAAGGTATCTGCGCTCACAACTCCCTCCCTGCTGGTCACCATGGGTTATCTGCTCTTCCTCTCCCAAAGACTACAGCCCCTATCAGGTGGCCCTCTCTAAAGCCACACTGTCTGGCACCACTTCCTTCCCATAGTCCTACAGGTATAGGATGGCAATAGCCTGCACGCCACCACCTGCCCCTACCCCGTGGCACTGGTCCCAAAGTACCACACGATCCCATGTTGGCTTCTCTTGATCCTCTTCATCCTGGTCTTCTCAATATCAGTTTCATGTTCCCTCTGTTTCCTTCTAGGACCCCAATCCATGCAACATTCATACATTAATTTCATGCACTTTCTAAACCTAGGAAAAATGAAAAGTTGAGCTTACCCCAATTTTCCTAGGATCTCGTCCCCCTCCAAGGACATGTTTTACACCTCTTTTCTGCCTGATGCTGCTAGCTTCAGAATTTTCTTAAAGAAGCAAACAGAAGCGCACAACAAAGAAACACATTTGGCTTTTAAAATAAACCTTGTTAAATAAAAAGGCTTCCAACAAATTCGATAGCTGGAGGCTTTCCACCATATTGACAGGCACCAGAAACATGACGGCAGCTGTTTCTGAAGTTTGCAGGTTTTCAAACTTCTACGGGGCAGGTGACATGCCTGGCAGCTCATCTGCAGCCTGGGAGAGGGCACGGTTTCCATTTTGTGCCTGTGGTACTCTAATTCCAGGGGCCATCACCAGCAGACACAAATAAGTAAGTAAATAAATAAAAGCAGGAATTAGAGTTCCTGCCCATAGGCAGGTAATCTGGCATGAGAGATTTAGACTGAAGGTTTGGGAAAGGAATCCAATGGCTTAAAGTTCACAAGGCAAGTATTGACCATACACTTTTTTTCTTTTCTGATAAAGTACCTAAAATGAGTCATAAGACAGGAGGAAAGCAAAGGTAACATATTCAATAATAATGATATAAGAGGTTTTGAGTCCAGCGGGATAAGGATTTGGTCGAACATGGAGACTGTTGTTCATATCACCTAGTATTTTCTGACCATTAGAAATTTAGATTTCCACTTTTGCAAAGATGGATTAGATGTACTTTTTCCAAGTCCTCTTTCTGTGTACAGCTAAATTGCATGGACATTGTATATGTGACAAACACAAAGAGATTCTGAATGGTCAAAAGAATATATTTCACACAGACCTCAGGACTCAAATAGGTCAACAGAATGGTCATTTTCCTGGGTTTTCTTTATGCCTCCTATACCAGATTGCTGAGTACTAAAGAAGCTGGTAACCAGAAATGCCAGTGGATGTAGACAAAAGGCCCCCAGAACAGGAAAAAAGAAAGAGAAGACCCCCAGAACAGAAAAGGAACAGCCCCCCCAAGATAGAAAACCTTCAGACAATTAGTACTCTGCTCCAGCCACATACCACAGGAAAAAAACTGTGGCCTCACTCCCCAGTCTGCCTGCAAAATTTCAGTGGGGAGCCTAGATTTCCAGACTCACCTGGTTGAAATAAGGTGTTCCAATGCCTCTGTTGGAAGAGTGTCAGAGAAGGTCAAATGGGGGCCTGCACATACACAGCTCCCAGGGCTAACAAGGCCAGCCTCCCCACACTGGCAATGGATAAGGCACAGTAGTGAGGCAGATCTCCCCCTCCATAAAAGGTGATATCAGTAGAGCCTAGCAGATCACATGAATTCCCACCCCCACCCAGCAATAATGAGGGACTCTTCCCTCAGGTTTCAAAGGAGGTGAGGAATCTAGACAGAAATAAATACTACTTGGCCTTGGAATGCGGAATGAAGCAGAGCAAAGACTAATAGAGTTTTGCCAAGAAAATACAATGGTCATAGCAAACACCCTCTTCCAACAACATAAAGAAGACTCTATACACATGGACATCACCAGATGGTCAACACCGAAATCAGATTAATTATATTCTTTGCAGTCAAAGATGGAGAAGCTCTATACTGGCAACAAAAACAAGACCAGGAGCTGACTGTGGCTCAGATCATGAACTCCTTATTGGCAAATTCAGACTCAAATTGAAGAAAGTAGGGAAAACCGCTAGACCATTCAGTTATGACCTAAATCAAATCCCTTATGATTATACAGTGGAAGTGAGAAATACATTTAAGAGCTTAGATCTGATAGATAGAGTGCCTGATGAACTATGGAATGAGGTTCGTGACACTGTACAGGAGACAAGGATCAAGACCATCCCCATGGAAAAGAAATGCAAAAAAGCAAAATGGCTGTCTGAGGAGGCCTTACAAATAGCTGTGAAAAGAAGAGAAGCAAAAAGCAAAGGAGAAAAGGAAAGATATAAGCATCTGAATGCAGAGTTCCAGAGAATAGCAAGAAGAGATAAGAAAGCCTTTTTCAACAATCAAGGCAAAGAAATAGAGGAAAATAACAGAATGGGAAAGACTAGAGATCTCTTCCAGAAAATTAGAGATACCAAGGGAACATTTCATGCAAAGATGGGCTCAATAAAGGACAGAAATAGTCTGGACTTAACAGAAGCAGAAGATATTAAGAAGAGGTGGCAAGAATACACAGAAGAACTGTACAAAAAAAGATCTTCATGACCCAGATAATCATGATGGTGTGATCACTCATCTAGAGCCAGACATCCTGGAATGTGAAGTCAAGTGGGCCTTAGAAAGCATCACTACGAACAAAGCTAGTGGAGGTGATGGAATTCCAGTTGAGCTGCTTCAAATCCTGAAAGCTGATGCTGTGAAAGTGCTGCACTCAATATTGATGGACAGGGAGGCCTGGCGTGCTGCAATTCATCGGGTCACAAAGAGTCGGACACGACTGAGCGACTGAACTGAACACCTAATTTGGAGACTAGGTGGGGGAGACCCTAAGTGCTCCCCAATAATCTGTGAGATTGGCTGTTTTTCTCAGTCTCCTTTGAAGTTGGGTTGGGGCTACGTGGCCAGTGGGATATAGACAGACGTGATACAGGCTACTTCCAGGCCTGGCCCTTCAATGAATCCATACGATCGCTTTCTGTTTTCCTGCCCATGGTGACCCTGTAGTCCATTTTCCCAGATGATTTAGGTACAAGGTAGATGAGGGCTGTCCCATATGTGTTCTGAGCAAGGAATAGACTCTTGTTTTGTTGAACCATTAAGATTTTAGTATTGTCTATGGCAACATTTGGAGAAGGCGATGGCACCCCACTCCAGTACTCTTGCCTGGAAAATCCCATGGACAGAGGAACCTGGTAGGCTGCAGTCCATCAGGTCGCTAAGAGTTGGGCACGACTGAGTGACTTCACTTTCACTTTTCACTTTCATGCATTGGAGAAGGAAATGGCAACCCACTCCAGTGTTCTTACCTGGAGAATCCCAGGGACGGGGGAGCCTGGTGGGCTGCCGTCTATGGGGTTTCACAGAGTCGAACATGACTGAAATGACTTAGCAGCAGCAGCAGCAGCGTGGCAACATTACTTATCAGTTATTAAATCCAAAATGGACAAAAAAATCTGCCTTGGGGGAATGTGAATATGGAAAGATAAGTGATAAATTGGAACCCAGGAGAGAAGATGTGTGATGGTTCAGAGAGGAACCATGTTTGTCCAAGTGTAATCTGTAAACCATTAATGGTAACTGAGCATATGTAGATGAAAAACTTTAAAAAGTTTAATTGGCTAGTGTTTACTTGACTATGTAGTAGAAAAAATTTTACCCAACATCAATGTGTACCCTGAAATTTCATAATTTTTGCTTAGGAGTCAATTAGAAGTAGACTTAGGAAAAATTTAAATAACAAATATACAAGTGGTACATAGGGATGGAATAAAAATGCAGAGGCGGCAATAACTAAAATTTAGGGGCCAGGAAAATAGGCCATAGGAAAATCGAGGAGGCTTGGAACATATCTGAAAAGAATAGAGAGCTGTCATGGCTTTTGCTGTGGGAAGTCATATATTTAGCTAGAAAATTCTAGGAATTAAGGGGGACCTAAAATTATCAGAGTTGGACTGTGAAGAAGGCTGAATGCCGAAGAATTGATGCATTTGAACTGTGGTGTTAGAGAAGACTCTTGGGAGTCCCTTGGACTGCAAGGAGATCCAACCAGTCCATTTTTACTTTGCCGACTAAGGTCCGTCTAGTCAAGGCTATGGTTTTTCCTGTGGTCATGTATGGATGTGAGAGTTGGACTGTGAAGAAAGCTGAATGCCGAAGAATTGATGCATTTGAACTGTGGTGTTAGAGAAGACTCTTGGGAGTCCCTTGGACTGCAAGGAGATCCAACCAGTCCATTCTGAAGGAGATCAACCCTGGGATTTCTTTGGAAGGAATGATGCTAAACCTGAAACTCCAGTACTTTGGCCGTCTCATGCGAAGAGTTGACTCATTGGAAAAGACTCTGATGCTGGGAGGGATTGGGGGCAGGAGGAGAAGGGGACGACAGAGGATTAGATGGTTGGATGGCATCACTGACTCAATGGACATGAGTCTGAATGAACTCCGGGAGTTGGTGATGGACAGGGAGGCCTGGCGTGCTGCGATTCATGGGGTCGCAAAGAGTCGGACACGACTGGGCGACTGAACTGAACTGAACTGAAAATTATCAGCTCCTTGCTGCCTTTATAATGATGTCCAACTTCTTTGGCCTGGCATTCAAAGCCTTCTAGGTTTCTACCATCTAACAGTAATTTAACTTGTTTATTTAATTTCTATTGGTTGTTGTGTATGATTCCACAAGTTAATTCCACTCAACTTGTAAGCCGTAGCTCAAATTTCATCCTCCATGAAGCTTTACCTTATTGTCCCTCACCCCAGTAAAAGTGAACTCACCCTCTAGAAAAGTCCTAGACCACCTATTAGGTACTAACCAGATATACAATCCTAAAGTCATTTCTGTGAGCATTTTTTCTTCCTATTTAAACTCTAAGCCCCCGAACAAGACTAATCTTCTTTTTATTTATTATTATTATTATTTTACTTTACAATACTGTGTTGGTTTTGCCATACATTGACATGAATCCACCACAGGTGTACATGAGTTCCCAATCCTGAACCCCCCCTCCCACCACCTTCCCCATATCATCTCTCTGGGTCATCCCAGTGCACCAGCCCCAAGCATCCTGTATCAATATTAATCTTATTCTTACAATATTTCTTTGAATCTTTCATACTTCCTGATAATTTTCAGTAACACACAATCAATATGTTGTAATTTTTGTTGTAGAACATCTATTTCTCATGCTTCAGAGCTTTTCAAAGTATAAGCCAAGAATTGCAAGGTATGATGGAACTGAACTCCTATGACATGAGGATAATTTAATGAGCTTTCTGTTTGATGAAATTTCTAGGCTCTAAGGAAGGTGTCTAAATTGGGAATTACATGAGGTTTGCTGTTATCTGGTTTATTATAACAGTCATGTTGTTGAAATGTTTTCAGGCAGGATGTTAAAGTAATGGTAGCTGCTAAAGTAAGTAGATAGCATATTCAAAAGCAGAGACATTACTTTGCCGACTAAGGTCTGTCTAGTCAAGGCTATGGTTTTTCCTGTAGTCATGTAGGGATGTGAGAGTTGGACTGTGAAGAAGGCTGAGCACCGAAGAATTGATGCTTTTGAACTGTGGTGTTGGAGAAGACTTTTGAGAGTCCCTTGGACTGCAAGGAGATCCAAGCAGTCCACTCTGAAGGAGATCAGCCCTGGGATTTCTTCGGAAGGAATGATGCTAAAGCTGAAACTCCAGTACTTTGGCCACCTCATGCGAAGAGTTGACTCATTGGAAAAGACTCTGATGCTGGGAGGGATTGAGGGTAGGAGGAGAAGGGGACAACAGGATGAGATGGCTGGATGGCATCACTGACTCGATGGACATGAGTCCGAGTGAACTCCAGGAGTTGGTGATGGACAGGGAGGCCTGGCGTGCTGCAATTCATGGGGCTGCAAAGAGTCGAACACGACTGAGCAACTGAACTGAACTGAAAGTAAGTAGACTTCAAAATTAAATAATAGAATTTGACTTCCCACTTATATAATAGTCAAGAAAAGTCAGCTTTCCTCAACACAGGTATCCAGGCTCCTTTTATCATATGGTTCAGCCATTCTCTAAGCCCTATTGTCATCTGCATCGAACTGGCAGAAGATGAAAGGGAATGTGAAGCAGGTACTCCCACTTTTAAAAACCTCTGATTAGGAAATGAGATACATGATTCTAACTTGAATTCCTTGGGTGAAAACTGGTCATCTGGTCACATCTAGATGTTAAGGGACCAGAAAATGTCATCCCTTTGAGAAGTTATGGATTGGAGAGTGTGAACTCTACTTGGATGGTTGCCTGTTTCTGGCACACAGCTGGGTCAGCCTGCCAGCTGTCTTCCAAGTTTAGCCACCACTTAGTTTGATATTTACAAGGAAATGTGGAAGAGCTTGAGAAATAATTGGAACAACAGAGGAAAACGGTGGAATAAGATAACCCGAGAAATAAGCAAAATGGAAACAAGGCCCGTGTCGGTCCCTAAACGACTGTCTTCATCTTTTTAGGAGATGGAGAGAGGCTAGCATAGATGCTGGAATTCAGGTGTGCTGGCTTCTGGAATGGGGAAGCATGGATGCAGGGTGACTTTTTGTTTGTTTCGGCTATGTGAATATGTTTTTAAACCTTTGTGTTTTGTTTTATTTAAAAAAATTTAAACCATTTTATGTGGAGTAGAGTTGATTAGCAACACTCTGTTAATTTCAGGTGTACAGCAAAACGGTACAGTTGTTCATGTATCTGTTCTTTTTCAAGTTCTTTTCCCATTTAGGATGTTACATAATCTGTGTGCTTCTAAGAGTTGCTTCGGGATTCTGGCCGAGTGGAGGAGTCACACTGCCAGTCCCTTCCATCTGGACTGCGGGCCAGTTTATGCTGCTTCCCCAGCTACTGGACGTGGGCCAGAACCCAGAGCACTGGCTTTAGGTAGAACGCTTCTTTTTTGTTGTTGTTGGATTTTCACTTGTTCCCTTATTTGAACTTAGAATACTTTGGTATAATAGAGAATATTATCACTTCACAGGCTTGAAAAACGAGTTATGGAAATGCCCCAAGCTCTGTCATGAGTGAGTCAGGACTAGACCCTTAACCCTCTGACTCTAGATTCAAGGCCCAATGCATTATAATGCAGTCTCCCCTCTGGGAAACAGTTGGCTTTAGGTAAAGAGGAGAAGGTCAGTTCTGTTCTTCAGTCTTCCAGGTTCATTTTTCTAAGACTGTTTGCCCTCTTGGTTCCTAACGTCAATCCAGACTTGCTCTGATCTCCTTGGTGGTGCTGGCTTGTGCCTGTCCTGGAGGTACTGGGATCTTTTTCTAGGCTAAATAGAAACAGATGTGGCTCTACCAGTGGCACCCTGCGGGAGGATATCAGTGAACATTAGGGCCTGTGGCAGCACCTGTGAAACACAATTAAACAATCACATGCTTCATAAAGTCAGTCCTGGCTTCAGCCAGCATTGCTATAACCATCTCCTCTTGCCAGAGCATGAATCACACAAGTCAGATTTTAGACCTTCAAAGGCTTTTAGAAATCACCCAATCTAGCTACTTATGTTTGGGTAATAAATATATGAGTACTTGAAAAGATGCTTACTCCCACTAGCGAGCAGAGCAGTGCAATTAAAGTAAGAAAACAAAGTTTTCCTCTGGTAGGTTGGCAAAAACAGAACCATACCCAGTGTTACCAGACAGGTGGACAAATTGTCTCTCTCCTACACTGTTGGATGAGTATGGATTGATAACAACTTTTTTTGGGGTACTCTAACACATTTCAAAGCAAAACTTGAAATAATAAAAAATTAAAAAACAATGTAAAAGGCAAGGAAAAGAAAAAATATTAAAAGCAAAAATTAAAGGGACATAGTAATTTCAAGTGCAAGAATCTCTACATTTATGGAGGTATACAAAATTAGATATTCATGAATGATTGTGATTAATTGTGATTATAAAAGAAAAATGGAGAAAACATGAATATATTTCAATAGAGAAAATGTTGAATTTTATGGAAAATCTCTGTTGCTATTTTGTGGAATTTTGCATAGCTTTTAAAAGGGAGAGATAAACTAGGAGGTTGGCATTAACATGAATTAACATATATACACTCCCATATACGAACTAGATAACCAATAAGGACCTACTGTATAGCAAAAGGAACTATACTCAAAATTTTATGTTAATAATGACATATAAGGGGAAAGAATCTGGAAAAATGGATATATGTGTATGTATAACAGAATTACTTTGTTGTACACCTGAAACTAACACGACATTGTAAATCAGCTATACTTCAAGAAAATAATTATTAGTCTTTTTAAAAACTTTAAATTGTAAACTTTAAGTATGTGCAGTTTCTCATAAGTTGATTATAACTGAGTAAAGCTAGAGAAAGAAAGAGCAAAAAAAATAAAATAAAATAAAATAAAAAGAATGAATTAGAAATGTAAAATGATACAGCTGTTTTGGGAAGCACTTGGCAATTCCTCAAAAAGTTAAAGAATTATCATATGACCCAGCAGGATATAACCAATAATACTGAAAGCCTATGTCTACACAAAACTTGTACACAAATGTTTGTAGCAGCATTGTTCATAATAGCCAAGAATGTGAAACTGGGCTTCCCAGGTGGCTCAGTGGGTAAAGAACTGCCTGCAGTGCAGGAGATACAGGAAACATGGGTTCAATCCCTGGGTTGGGAAAATCCCCTGGAAGAAGGCATGACAACCCACTCTGGTATTCTTGCCTGGAGAATCCCATGGGCAAAGGAGCCTGTGGGCTATGGTCCATAGGGCCACAAAGAGCTGAACATGATTGAAGCACCGGAGCACACATGCACAACAAATGGGGACAACCCAAATTTCCATCAGCTAATGAATGGGTAAGCGAAAGGTGGCATAGCCATACAGTGGAATGTTGCTGCTGCTGCTGCTGCTAAGTCACTTCAGTCGTGTCCGACTCTGTGCAACCCCATAGATGGCAGCCCACCAGGCTCCCCCGTCCCTGGGATCCTCCAGGCAAGAACACTGGAGTAGGTTGCCATTTTCTTCTCCAATGCATGAAAGTGAAAAGTGAAAGTGAATTCACTCAGTCGTGTCTGACTCTTAGCGACCCGACAGACTGCAGCCTACCAGGTTCCTCCATCCATGGGATTTTCCAGGCAGGAGTACTGGAGTGGTGTGCCATTGTGTTCTCTGATAATGGAATGTTACTCAGCTGTAAACAGAAATGATGTACTGATTCTTGCTATAAATGGTTGAGCTTTGGAAACATTATACTAAGTGTAAAAACCTGGACATACAAGTTCATGGATTGATTATGTGATTCTTTTCATATCAAATGTCAAAAAAGAGGCAAGTTCATAGGGATGAAAAATATGTTGATAGTTTCCAGGAACTGGGGAGAGGGAAGTAATAGCAGGTGACTGCTAATGCATACAGATAGGGCAGTGATGAAAATATTCTAGAATTAGATAGTGGTGATGGTTACACAACTTTGTGAACAATATATACTAAAACCACTGAGTTGTAAACTTTAAAAGGGTGAATTTTATGGTATGTGAACTGTATCTGAAAAAAAAGAGAGAAATTCTGTTTGTCTGAAATAGAAGGGTGTCCCTGATACATTGTAGGTTTCAGGAACAAGTTGTTAAACAATATATAGGTTATTTTTTTTTTTTNTGTGAACAATATATACTAAAACCACTGAGTTGTAAACTTTAAAAGGGTGAATTTTATGGTATGTGAACTGTATCTGAAAAAAAAGAGAGAAATTCTGTTTGTCTGAAATAGAAGGGTGTCCCTGATACATTGTAGGTTTCAGGAACAAGTTGTTAAACAATATATAGGTTTTTTTTTTTTTTTATTGGAGTATAGTTGGTTTACAATGTTGTATTAGTTTCAGGTATACAGGGAAATGCTTCATATATATCTGTCTATATATTCTTTTCTAGATTCTTTTCCCTTATAGGTTATTACAAAGTATTGAGTATAGTTCCCTGTGCTATACAGTAGATCCTTGTTATTTATCTATTTTATATATTGTAGTGTGTATGTGTTAATCTCAAACTCCTAATTTGTCCCTCCCCCAGTCCCCATTTCTTCTTTGTTAACTATTAGTTTGTTTTCTATGTTTGTGGATCTTTATAGCTTATTTTTATTACAACAAAACACACTCTTATTAGTTTTGGTCCAACCAGAAAAATAAAAAGTCCTATAAATATTTAAAAGCAAGAAACTTTTACACAGGGAATTGATTACAAAGGTGAAAAGCACCCTTACACTGGAGGGGCAGAGTGAGGAGACGGTATTCTTGCCAGAGCGACCCATGAGCGTGGCAGGCCCATCTCATGGGAGCTGAACCCGTGGAGGAGTTGCATCCGTGAGGGAGAAGCCACAGGAAGCAGGATGAGGGGGAGAGATACCCTTTTCTTCTCCCCTCGTCCTACTGTCCAGTCTTCCCCTATCATAGCCTACTGGTCACATCTACTCAGAAGCCAGGGGAAAGAGAGCCTGAGAAAGTAGTTCCCTAAAGTACAGAATAGAGCAGAGGAGGAACGGGAAGTGTCTATGAAAGCAATCAGGCCGTTGACCTCCACATTGTATCTCTTTTGCAATCTGGTGTCCATTCTCACCTGCCTGACTTAAGACATGTTGTGGGCTAGCAAACCAGCCTGTGGGATAGCTACCATGAGAAAAGCTCTAACATAAGACACTGCCAGGACCGCACACAGAACAAAGGATGGAACAGAAATAGCTGGCTGCAGACCATCCCCCTCCTGTGACAGGCAGCCAGAGCTGGAAGGGCCGGAAGGGGGCAATNTGAACTGAACTGAACTGCTCTGCTCCCACTCCATTGAAATTTTGTCAGAGGAGTTCTGTTAAAACAGAAGATTGAAACATGATCCAAAGTTTTACCTAACATGACCAGATTTTAATAAAAATCTTTTTTCGTACACATAATTACGAATACACCAACTTGAAAAGAGAAAAAAGAAACACTCAATAGAGGCCAACTTCTCCTAGATAGGACAGGATTTAAAGCAGCCATTGTAAAAATGCTTCAACAATCATTAACAGACTTGAAACCAGTGAAAAACAGAAATCTTCAGCAGATAGATATAAAGTCTCTGCTAAGAAGTAGAAGATGTAGAGAAGAGCCAAATAGAAATTTTCCAACTGGAAAATACAATAAATGAAATTTAAAAGCTCAGTCAATGGGCTCAATAGCAGAATGGACAGGATAAAGGAAGTGATCAAGTGACTACAAAACAGAACAAGAGAGATCGTTCAATCTAAACAAAAAGAATAATAGACTAAAAATAAATAGAGATAGCTTAGAGATGGTGATGAACAGGGAGGCCTGGCGTGATGTGAATCGTGGGGTTGCAAAGAGTCGGACACGACTGAGCGACTGAACTGAACTGAACTGAGACTATAACGAGATTTAATGTTTGTGTCATTGGAGTTTTAGAGAAGAAAGGTGAGGCTGAAAAAGTAATGGCTTAAAAGGTCTTCAATCTGGCAAAACAGAAGAAACAAACCAACATCTGGCCAATCTTATGAGGAATGTCACCTCTGAAATGAGTCACTTCAACTACATTCCTTTCCTGTATTACTCTGCTAAAGACTCAAAGTGCTGAAAAAGAGCATGACCCACTAGAACGGGCTACTTGCTCACTGCTGGTAAGGGAGAACCCCACGCAAGGCCACATCAATAGGGAAGAGCTCATTTTAAAAAAGACAGAAAGAAAGAAACTGTAGTGTGTCTTAGATCATTAGTAAGTAAGTAAGCGTAGGCACTCAGTCGTGTCCGACTCTTTGCGACCCCATGGACTCTAGCCCACCAGGCTCCTCTGTCCACGGGATTCTCCAAGCAAGAATACTGGCTGCTATAACAAAAATATCAGAATATCACAGTGGCTTAAACAACACACATCTATTTCTCATAGTTCTGGAGGCTAGAGTCCAAGATGAAGTCACCAGCAGATTGTATGTCTGATAGGGCCCACTTCCTGGTTCATAGGTTCCATCTTCTCGCTGTGCCTCACCTGGTGGAAGGAGTGAGGGAGCTCTCTGGTGTCTTGTTCATAAGGGCACTAATCCCATTCATGAGGGCTCCAACCTCATGACCTAATCATCTCTCAAAGGTCCTACCTCCCAACACCACCACATTAGAGGGTAGGATTCCAACATATGAATTTTGCAGGAAGGAGGGTGTTTGGGGGGACAAACATTCAGTCCATAATAGAGAGATCCTGCCCAAAGAACTGGAGTGGATACTGGTGAGCTAAAGCAGGCTGTCCACACAACGCAGGAAACATGTCAGTGTGACCAGTTATCATTATGCGAGTCACCCATTGCAGGTCATCTGTAGGTGAGAGATGAACATGTTCAATAGCTTTACTAGTTGGGAGGACAGGGATTTAACACAAATCAATGACTTTCACAGCTTCATGTGCCTGTAAGAAAAGGCAAAGAGGAAAAAGGAACATCATAAAAACAGGATTGCCTTTTTGCTTGCCAGAGGAGTTTTCTAGTGGCAGTTGTTAAGAAACTAGTTTGTCGGTTGTTCCTAATCTCTTCCACTGTCCAAAGCATCACATGAGTCAAAGATGGAAACAGAGAGGCAGAACAGAGGCAGAAAAGAGATGGGAGGCAGAACAACAGCAACGAAAAGATGGAGAGATGCAGGAGCAGAACAACACTCACAGCAAGGTCTCACAGTCATGCCTATTTATTTGTATCTGTCTGTCCAGTTCCCATTTCTCCTCCTTCTGGAAACAGGATCCCTGGGCTTCTAGTTGGCGTAATCTACATGGGAAGGCAATCTGCCTACTGCTGAACCCCCAACACCCAGAATAGTACCTGGAGCCAAAAAACATTTCTTAAATGGATTATCTGCATGAATACCCAGACTGACGAGTTGTAGTCCCACGGTTTTATTTTTCTTGTTTCCCATTTATTAGATTCTTTTTTTTTTTAACTTTTAATTTTATACTGGAGTTTTAGTTAATTAACAATGCTGTGTTAATTTTAGGCATACAGCAAAGTGATTCAGTTATACATACACATGTATCAATTCTTTTTAAAAATGTTTTCCCATTTAGGTTGTTACATAACCATTTATTAGATTCTTACAGGTTCCTTAAAACTGGGTATAATGCTTGCATAGAAATTGAATTGTTATGCCCGAAGTCCGAGTCCCCAAAACTGAGAGAATAAGACGTCCACAGCAATGCAAAAGCAAAAAGGGGTTTATTCCTAGCTCAAGCTAGGGCTCCCGTCTCATCCAGCACAGTGGAGTCTTGACGAGAGCCCTGAGCCCAGAACTACAGCAGTATTTATAGGCTCAGAACAAAGACAGGAAGTTGGCAAGGGCAGATTGGCTGCAGGGGTTTCCTGGTATTTACTAATTAGCCAATCATTATTGGCTGCAATTTGGTCCTAACATTCCCCCCTGTCTTCAGCTACATAGAGGAATCTTCCTCTACATTTTGGGTTAGCAGGTGATATTGCTGCCTCAACACCATTATCTGGATGGTATTGATGCAGTCCTTTACAAAAACAACAAGTTTGTTTAGGAGTAGCGCTATAAGTGGGCCCACCAAGGTGGAAATCAGCGTTAACCATGGAGACTGCTGAAACCAAGACTCAAACCACTTTTGGGGCATTTCTCTTTTTCTTTCTGACTCAGCCCTTCTCTTATCCCATAAAAACAACGTAACGTAACGTAACGCAGCACATAGGCCCCCTGAGAGACTTCATACTCAAGATACTTTTTGGGAATTGGGGCGGAGGTCTCTTTCTTCTGTAACTTCTTCCTGCTGTGCGTGGGCGTAGGCCTGCCTAGCAGAGCAGAAGTCTCTCTCTACCTGATCTAAGTTGGGGTTTTCCACATCTGAAACCAGCTTTTACCCTTGTAGTAACAGCAATTTAGTTGGCCCCTCTCAGAGATGAAATAAACAAGGGCCAAACAGGAGACCTAACAGGATGGTCATCTCTGGTCCCCGGAAACAGAAGGCAACATTTGGGGTGAGGGTTGCAGGGTTTGTGACCCCTTCTGATTGGTTGGTGGTGAGGCAACAGAGCTGTGCTCCAGGAATCTTGTGTTCAGTCTGAAGTTACCATCTTCCACCTGGGTGGGGGCTCAAAGACATTGTTTTGAAAATGGTGGCATCCAAGCCTGACACAGACTCAGAAAACAAGTGTTTAGCAATACAAGCTCTAATCTGAAAGTACACCCATAGCATCACCTAGTTATTTCCCAGAATATCTGAACCATAGCTACTCTATTTTGACTTTTAATTGTAAACTTTTCCTTAATAGCCAAAGCAGATTTCACTGTTAATGACGTCAGTGTTTCTCTAGGTACGAGAAGATGCAAGAATTGGGACTCAAAATCTTTTCCTGAAAAGATCTAACTATCTGAAGGCCTGTTCTGCCAGTTTTTCTCAGAGCACAGAGTGCCTCATTCCTGATTTTCACCCTGAACTCCTTTCAGGGGCGCTGAAAGTCGGCAGTTGCAGTGGTCATGATTTAATCTTTGTAGATGTAGATGGCGAGTGTCAGTCTTCAGTCAGCAGAGCCCCTTTTTGCTCATAAACTTGACCATGATTTTGAGGGGGGCATTTCATGACCATTTTATCCCATGGTGCTGAGAATGTCCATTCTCAGGTTTGGCAAAAATTCTGTTGACAGGCCACTCAATGTGCTGTTACTGGACTAGGCCATAAAACAGTATCCAAAATTCTCTAGACCACCTGTCTTACTAGCTTCTTGGTCCAGGAAAATATTCCCTCTTGTTGCTTCTAGCCATATCTAGAGTAACACTGTTACCATCATCGATCTCATATGGGACTATATATTATTCTATTAGAGGCCTCATACACATATTTGACAGTATAAGAAACAGCAATTTTGTAAAACAGGTGATATACAAATAACATAGCCAGCAGTATTAGTAAAGTCACAAGTAAGACTTATGTTAAGAACTTCCATTAGATGTAGCCCAGTATATCTTCAGGTTATCTGCCATTAAAATACCAGGACATATCAGAATGTTAATCTCCATATAATTTCTAGGATATCTGTATTAGTTATTTTATCATACATTATAAGATGAGCAGATTTATTACTCATTTGATAAGCTTTTCCATGTAATTTAACCAACCAAATAAACACAGTTTAATATCTCTCTTTGGGATGCTCCAGGGGCCCTCTGAAGCACCCCAAAGTTAGCTAGAGATCAAAAGAACTTCAAAAGAGTTCTATTTAGGAAGTTTTTTTTTTTTAAGCCAAATAAATAGAGCTCATATAAAATTAACCTCAAAAATATTACCCAGAGACAGAGACATACCAAGACATATCTAGATAGACACAGTGCAAGATCTAGCTTCAAGTCTCTCTTTTTTTTCCCTTTTCCTCAGTGTCAGGAGTTAGAGATGGTCTAGATAAGTGTTCCTGAGAGTGTTGGTCTCAAGGCACAGGGAAAGAAAATCAAGTTCTAACAAAACGGCGGCAGATCTAAATCACATGGTGGCCAGACAAAGCAAAATGGCCATCAAAAATCACAACACAGAACACAGAGTTAAAACGCACACATATAAACCCGGCAGTCCCAAGTCAGAGGTGCCTTCTGAGGGCCAGCCTACATGGAAGGTCGGCCATTCTGTGCTGCAAAAAGTGATTAATTTATTCCTTTTAATTTCTACACTGAGGTCATGAGTGCACATTTTGATCTCCTTAAAATTATCAGTAACCAAGGATAGAGGTGTGGGGCTAGAACGGCATTGCCCCATCGTCCCTGGATCAATCAGATGTTGGTAAATTAACACAGACAATACGAACAGCCACACAGATAGAGAGACAGGAGAAATACACCTCCTGGAGTCCGGAGGTAAAACCGAACGACGTCGGCCTCCAGCCTTTCAGCGGGAGCGACCCACTATCGTCTACAGAGAACAGGGGCATTCCGTTTCCCCCGCACCGCCGGGGTCGGGGACATCTCCCAACGACCCCCACCAGTGACTCGTCGGTGCGTCCGCCTGAGTCATATACCGGTCTCAGAAAACAGGCCCTTCCAGAAACGAAAAGAAAGACAGAAAAAGGCTTACCGGCTGCAGATGACTCTCCGGATCGGTCCTCCCGTGGAGCCGGTGGGAGACCCCGGGACCTCTCGCACCCCAAGCGAGAGGTCTCTTGTCCCATGATTACAGAGTAGAACACAGGAGACAGGACGAACACACAGAGAGCAGTGACAATGCCGGCACACACAAAGATGCGACAAACAGAGGACAGACACACCTCGGCCGTTAACACAGTACTAGGTCTTCCTGGGCCCCTCTGGACCCTCCTGTCCCTCGAGGTTACCTTTCCAAAGGGCGTCTACTGCCCACCAGATTCCAGAGCTAGCTGCCTTCCAGCACGCTCGCTGGGCCTCGGCCTTATGCTAGCTAGGGTGACTAATTCACCCCTGGCCAGACCTGACGAAAGCTTTCTCCTTACCAGAGCCAGCTGCCTTCCACTGCGCTCACTGGGCCTCGGCCTTACGCTGGACTTAACCAGACCTAACACCGGTGTTCAGATATCTTTCCTCCTAGTGAGGAAACCCCTTCTACTGGGAGAGTGCTATTCTTCCCAGTTAAAGGGATCCCAGACGAGCCCCCAAATGTTACGCCCGAAGTCCGAGTCCCCAAAACTGAGAGAATAAGACGTCCACAGCAATGCAAAAGCAAAAAGGGGTTTATTGCTAGCTCGAGCTAGGGCTCCCGTCTCATCCAGCACAGTGGAGTCTTGACGAGAGCCCTGAGCCCAGAACTACAGCAGTATTTATAGGCTCAGAACAAAGACAGGAAGTTGGCAAGGGCAGATTGGCTGCAGGGGTTTCCTGGTATTTACTAATTGGCCAATCTTTATTAGCTGCAGGGGTTTCCTGGTATTTACTAATTGGCCAATCATTATTGGATGCAATTTGGTCCTAACAGAATCAGTACCACTTTCCTGCTTAGGAGATCTCTCGTGGACTGCTAGTCTCTTATCTTCATAACCACATGGGTAGAGATTATGAATCTTCTTTTTTCTCTTCTTGTCTTCCTTGTTTTCCTTCTTACATGACAAATGTTATAATAAAATGTGGATCACTGATTTTTAAATCACTCTTTTGCTATTTTGATGAATCTTGAACTCTTTTATAATGTTCCCACCTTAGAGCCCATAGAACAGAGAATCTTGCTGCTGTAGTCCTTTCCACAAATCCACTGACAACTCTATTAAGGCTCGGTTCAGAAAATTTAATTATGCATTGGTTCACATCTATTGGAAACCCAAAGAAGTCAATTTGGCTGGCATTACGATGCCATTGGGCTGTGACGCTCACATTACCTTTTTTCTCCTCTTGAGTGAATCCCTCAGTTAGCAAAATACACCTCTTTGCTGCTGGATTTACATTTATTTCACGAGGCTTGGAGAAGACCTGATGTCAAATCTGGCCTCTGTACACTGACACCAAATTAAACCTTGGAGGCAGGGCTTTGGGTGAAGTAGAAAAGAATAGCTTTATTGCTTTGCCTGGCACAGGGGGCCACAGCAGGCTAAAGTCCTCAAAACTATGTGTCCCAACCTGGAAGGAGTAGTGAGGAATTTTATAGAAATGGTTCAATTTCTATAACATGAAATAAAATGAAACACCCTCAAAGAGAGTGTGATCAGCTCATGGACATTCTTCTGATGGACTGGAGGTGAGGTAAGTGGGGGTCAGCATCATCGAGCTTCTGGTTCCAACAGATCTGAGGTCTTACATGCTTGTGAGCAGCATACAAGTAACTTCTTCCACCTGGTGGGGGTGGCAGCGTCTGCAAAACAGCTCAAGATGTTGTTAAGAGTATCCCCTGGGGGAGGGGGGATGGGGGCGGGGACCAGGACCCTGACCCAAGGCCGCAATAGTGCTTCTGGACTGCTCCTGCCTCTTTGCATCCCCTCCCTCCCGTGATTAGCAACTGTTTGAACCTGTCCCAGGGATGGTCTTGGAGGCTGAATGAAGCCTATTTCCAGCAATCAGGAAACAGGGGACACAGAAAGGTTTTGTGCCCAGGAGCCCCACAGGGTCCTGTTGGTTTCAGACTTGCAAAGCTGAGCTGGTTTAGTCCCTTCCCAATTATGCAAAGGGAGGTGCTGCCTCTCTGGCCCCCTGTGTCCTAAGCCCAGCCTTCCTCTGTTCCTTGGTCTCTGAGTCTAGTGTGTCCTAATATAGCACAAAAGTGAGGCTGCACCAGCAGCTGAGGGTGAAGGAGCCCAGTCCTCTTCCCAGGTGAGCTGAAACTGAGGTCAGGTCTGGACATGGGGTGGAGAATTAGAAAGACTCCCAGCTGCTGTAGAAAATAGCGCTGGGTTATAGGTGGCTCTGGGTGTGGGCAGCTCCCCAAGGGGTGTAAGGGGCCCTGGAGTCTTGCTGGCTGCAAACAGCCTTGTTTCATCCCAGCTAACCCTCCTAGCAATTCTCCTTCTCAAAGGGAGACTTTTTTTCCTCTCTGTGGTCATTTTGCTCTGTGGAGCGGTTCTTCTTTTGTGATGCAAAATGTTTCTCGGCTGTCAAATCCAGTCCCTGTGAATTCCTTCCAACTCAGCCAATTTAAGAAATGAGATGACGGGAATCAAAACAGGGGGAGGGAGAGGCGTGTCGCGGAAAGAAGAGAACAAAGCATGAGCATCGCTTTTCTCCCCACTCTGTGAATTTCCTGAAATTTGCAGAAACGTGTTTTCCTGGGTGTGTGTGTGAAGCGGGTGAGACGTTCCTCTCAGTAATCTGAATCCAAACAGCACCTCACTATCAAGCCCATAATAGCCAGTATCTGAGGAGCCACTACACTGTATCTGTTAAACGAAGGCGCTGGGTTATTTGGGAGAGAACGTTTCTTCATCTCACTCACCATAACTGAAATGACAGAGGTGGTTTTGAGAGGAGATTCAAAAACTACAAGAAGCTACTGCAAAAGGGGTTGGTGGCAGCTAGCGTAGATGAATATGGTGGTGGTGGTGTAGTCACTAAGTCATGGCGGACTCTTGCAGCTTGCTAGGCTCCTCTGTCCATGGGGTTCTCCAGGCAAGAATCCTGGAGTGGGTTGCCATGCCCTCCTCCAGGGAATCTTCCTGAACCAGGGATCAAACTCATGTCTCCTGTGGCTCCTTGATTGGCAGGCAAGTTCTTTACTACTAGCGCCACCTGGGAAGCCTGGATGGGAGGGGTGATTGTGTCTTTTGTTATGTTAATGATGCAACTTTTGGAAAGTGCCTGTGTGGAGGGGGTGGATACTGGTTGCCAGTGGAGCCTCCATTGAAACCTTTCCTTTCGGATTGGGACTCTAACCCAAGTGATTGGGACTGGAAACCAGCCAAAACCCTGCTTGGGACTCCAACCCATGGGTTTTTGTTTTTTTTTTTTAATTATTATTATTAGAATCACTCACCTGGTGCCTGGACTTACTGAGGCTCAGATTCTTGATGTCTCATCACAGAAAGAATTCAGTGAGAGACAAAGTGATAGGTAAGAAGTGGATTTATTTAGAGAGAAACACACTCCACAGAGTGTGGGCCCTCTCAGAAGGTAAGAGGCACCTTGAAATCTGATATTGCTAGTTTTTAAGGGCTGGGTAATTTCATAGGCAGGCTTCTCTGGTGGCTCAGCAGTAGAGAATCTGCCTGCAATGCAGGAGACCTGGATTTGATCCCTGTGTCTGGAAGATAACCCTGGAGAAAGGAATGGCATCCCACTCCTGAATTCTTGCCTGGAGAATCCCATGAACAGAGGAACCTGCCAAGCTAGTCTGTGGGATTGCAAAGAGGCTTGCAACCCCAACCCCAAGACTTGACTGAATGACTAACACTAATTTTATAGGCTAATGAGTGGGAGGATTATTCCAATTATTTTAGGGAAGGGATGGAGATTTCCAGGAATTGGGCCACTGCCATTTTTTGACCTTCGTGATTGGCCTTGGAACCATCCTGGTGCCTGTAGGTTTGTCACTTAGTGTGCTGAAATGTTAGAATGTGTGTATACTGAGGCTCAGGGCTTCCCTTGTGGCTCAGGTGGTAAAGAATCTGCCTGCAATGCAGGAGATCTGGGTTTGATCCCTGGGTTGGGAAGATGCCCTGGAGAAGGGAAAGGCTACCTGCTCCAGCATTTTGGCCTGGAGAATCCCATGGACTGTATAGTCCACGGGGTCACAAAGAGTGGGACACGACTGAGCGACTTACACTTTTCATACTGAGGCTCAGGGTCTAGTGGAAATCCACTTGTCTGCCATCTTGGGCCCATTTGGTTCTAATCAGCTTATGTTGTGTCCTCAGGGCTGTGTCATTCTTTTAAAGTCTGCCCTGCACCCTTCCCTCCTGTTTCACTGTGATTAGAGAGATGGACCTTCCAGCCCCACCCCCCTGACCTCTGGGAGGGGAACATGGGCTGGAGGCTGAATCAGTCACCAGTGGCCCATGATTTAATCAATCATGTCCATGTAATGGAGCCTCCATAAAAACCCAAAAAGAACCCCAAAATGATGTTAGAGAGCTCCCAGGTGGGTGAACAGGTGAAGATAAAGGAGAGTGGAGCCCAGAGCTTGGAAGCCCCATACTTTTCCCATGCCTCACCCTATGCATTTCTTCCATCTGGCTGTCACTGAGTTATAGCCTTTAACCTAGTGAGTAATATGTTTTTCTGAATTCTGTGAGCTGACCTAACAAATTAATCAAACCCAAGGAGGAGGTCGCGGAAACCTCTTAGAGTCTAATCAATAACCGGTTGGTGAGAAGCACAGGTGACAACTGGACTTGCCATTGGCATCTGAAGTGGGGGGAGGGGGGTCATCGTGCAGGACCGAACTCTCAACTTGTGGGGTCTGATATTGTCTCCTGGTAGAGGGTGTCAATTGAGTTGAATTGTAGGACACGCAGCTGGTTTCTAAGAACTGCTCTCTGATGGGGAAAAACCCACACATTGTAATTGGTGTCAGAATTGGATCTTCTGTTAAGAACAGGACACCTGGGACATTTTTAAATGGAGTTTCTAACACCGAGCAGAGCCCTGTGGGGCTCCTGGGTACAAAGCCTTTCTGTGTCCCCTATTTATTGGATTATAGGAAACAGCCTTCATTCAGGCTCCATGACTTTCCCTGAGTTTCATTGGGAAGATTCAAGCAGTTATTAATTAGGGAAAGTAGGAGAAGGCAATGGCAACCCACTCCAATACTCTTGCCTGGAAAATCCCAAGGACGGAGGAGCCTAGTAGGCTGCAGTCCATGGGGTGGCACAGAGTCAGACACGACTGAAGCGACTTAGCAGCAGGAGATGCAAGACCAGGGAGAAAACGTCAAGAGCAGCCTTGGGGTAAGGTTCTCTTTCCCCATCAGTGGATACACACAGTGTCTCTGAGCTGTTTTGCAGATACTGAAACCCCTGCCAGGTGGGAGAAGTTAATGATTAATAATGATATGTACACTGCCTCAAGCATGTAGACTCCAGGCCAGATGGACCTGAAGGGTGATGATGCTGACTTCCGCTGTCTTTACCACCAACCCATCAGAAGAGTGTCCATAAGCTGATCATGCCCTCTTTGAACAGTTACTATTAAACTTCTCACTATCCTCTCCAAGTTGGGGCACATGGTTTTGAGGGTATTAGCCCGCTGTGGCCCCTTTTGTCTGGCAAAGTAACAAAGCTATTTTTTTGTACTTCACCCAAACCTCTGACTTCAAGTGTGATTGGGCACTGGTGTACAGAGAAAGTGAGCTTTCAGCATCATTCTCGGAAGGCAGAATGAAGAATTTTAGTCATTAAAGATTGCCTAGGAATTGCACTTAAGAGTTTGGGGATGGCAGGAAGAAGTTCTAAAGGGTCTTAGCTGGAGGATGCAGAGGGGTGGGNGTACAGAGAAAGTGAGCTTTCAGCATCATTCTCGGAAGGCAGAATGAAGAATTTTAGTCATTAAAGATTGCCTAGGAATTGCACTTAAGAGTTTGGGGATGGCAGGAAGAAGTTCTAAAGGGTCTTAGCTGGAGGATGCAGAGGGGTGGGGGTGGGAGGTGAGGTGGAAAGACCAAAAGAAAAGAAAAACGCCTCATCTCATTTCTTATTCTTCTTTCTATTTTCCCTTTATAAGTTTAAAGAAACCATACTCTGAAGAGAAAGACAATTTAGAGATAGAAACTCAATTTACATATATTTCCTTTGATAGGTGGGAGGTGGCAATGCAAACACATCTGTAAATCGTGGTGGGGGGCCTTACCTCTCAATATCTTAACCAAAATAGCAGACATGGAACTTCTTTTCACTCAACAGAAAGGCATACTAGAGTTTAGTGACTAGCCAGTTTCTAGCTACTGGAATATTTCAACTCTGACTAAAGATTCTGCCTTCCCTCCAAATCTTTGAAGACAGAATAACTAAATAAATATATATATAAGTTTAAACATATAAGTTTTTTCCCAGGTGGCACTAGTGGTAAAGAACCTACCTGCAGATGCAGGAGATATAAGAGACTTGGGTTCAATCCCTGGGTCAGAAAGATGCCCCTGGAGAAGAAAATGGCTACCCACTCCAGTATTCTTGCCTGGAAAATTCATGGACAGAGGAGCCTAGTGGGCTACAGTCCATGGGGTCACAAAGAATCAGACATGACTGAAGCGACTTAGCAGGCAGGCATATGAGTTTTGCTCTCCTCTTTGATGAGGTTTATTTCAGTCGGGGTTAATTCCATTTTTGTTTCATCAGTACCACCATCTCTCCAGTGATTCTTGCTCTTTTGTCATATTCAGGATGCAGAAGAGAGATATTCTTCTCATCTCCTTTTGCCAAATCTCTCATTATTTTAAAAGAATTCTTGAAATAATAATTTTACTTCTCCCACCCAGATCCTACTTTTCTTTCAAAATATTTATTTATTTGGCTGTGCCTTTTCTTAGTTGTGGCATGTGGGAGCTTCCATCTTCCTTTTGGCACGTGGGATCTATTTCCCTGATTAGGATTGAAGCCCCTGCATTGGAAGCATGGGCCCTAAGCCCCTGGGCCACCAAGGAAGTCCACCAGGCCCCACCTTTCTGAATGTTGCTAGATTACCAACACAACAGTTTCAAAATAATAATAATGAAGTTCTTCCTTTATACTTTTCTTGGCTCTTGTCAGTTAGGGTCACTTTGAAATTTGACTTGTTTGAACAAAGCAAAACCAAGTACTCCTCAAACATTTTCCCCTACATATGTGATCACAGTGGAATGTTTGTTTTTTCTTAAAATTTACAGCACATGCAAGTTAATGGTGGGGCCAGAGGACTCCAAGAAATCAATGAGCTGAAATACTATCAGATCAATGGTGTGCAGACATTAACTACATACTCAATTATGGATAACACAGAACTCTAAGCAGCTTCCTCTCGAGGTTATTAGTGACTATGACACTACTACCTTTAATTATGCCTCTGCTGTCTATTCCAGAACACTAACTCCTTAGAAAAGTAATGCATGGAAATTCCTTGTTAATCACCAGTGGGAGCTCCACTTGCCCAAATAGTGGTTGCAGTCTGTTAATGTGTTTAATTCCCAAGTGTTGAAACCTGTTAAGAAATCTGTTTACGGGAAAACAGTTTGACAGCTAACACCAAATCCATTCTAATGGGGTTGGAAAGTTTTGTGGTTACTAAGGGCTGAGATTTTCTGGTGGCTCAGTGGTAAAGAATCCACTTGTCAATGAAGGAGACGTGGGTTCATTTGATCCCTGGGTAGGGAAGATCCCCTGGAGAAGTATATGGCAACCCACTCCAGTATTCTTGCCTGGGAAATCCCATGGACAGAGGAACCTGTGGGCTATAGACAATGGGATCACAAAAGTGTTGACACAACTTAGCAACTAAACAGCAAAAGCAATTACCAAGGGCAGAGCCTTGCAAGAAAGAGTTGGGGAGGGTAGAGGATGTGAGTCTATGAATCCATTTGCTACAGAAAGGGGGACCCCTTCCAGGGCCTGAAAGCAGGCTCTTGTCTAACACTTGGAAATGAACTGTCTGAGGAGACACATGTGCTGACAAAGCAAGAGACTTTATTGGGAAGGGGTGCCCAGGCAGAGAGCAGGAGGGCCAGGGAACCCAGGAGGACTGCTCTGCCCCGTAACTCACAGTCTTGGGTTTTACTGTGATAGGATTAGCTTCCAGGTGGTCTCTGGCCAATCTTTCTGACTCAGAGTCCCTCCAAGTGGCGTGCATATCGCTCAGACAAGATGAGTTCCAGGAAGGAGGATTCTGGGAGGCTGGTAGGACATATGAACTGGAGTCTCCTTTTGACCTTTCCCAAATTCTTCCAGTTGGTGGTGGCTTGCTAGCTCTGTGTTCCTTACCAGGACCTTCTCTCATAAAATAACACATGCAAATTGTACGGTGATGCCTGTTTATGGTGCGCAGTTTTAGTCAGTATTTCCCCTAACACATGGAGGGGAAGGCTGTCTACTGCATGTCACTGTATCCATGTTGTGGGACTAACAGTTGCTCAGGGAGGGGAGTACAGTCACATTGGGATGCTGCAGACTGAATTCACACCTAAGATTATTTCATCTCCAGTTACGTGGAAGCAGATGTAGGTGAATAAATAAGTGAAGGCTCACCTATTCAGAACCTAAAGGAGCTTCATGTGTGCATGAAGCAGGAGAGTGGGAAACTGGAGGAAGGAGGAGCTTATGGGAAGATGAATTTATTTCTTCAGAGGAATAAGAAAAACGATCTTTCCTGAAAAGGTAAAAAGAGAATAGGAAATATGAGATGTGACAATATGATGAGCAAAGCTTCAAGGCACAATTAGGTGCAACTTACATGGTAAAGTAGATTTTTTTTCCCCAAGATGGCCTTAATGACATTTCCTTCCTGTGTGACTGTTTATACATGGTCCTTGCACTTGACACAAGCTTGAGTCTATTTTTTCCCCCCTTGGGGTTCAGCTTGTTATGCCCGAAGTCCGAGTCCTCAATTAGGTGCAACTTACATGGTAAAGTAGATTTTTTTTCCCCAAGATGGCCTTAATGACATTTCCTTCCTGTGTGACTGTTTATACATGGTCCTTGCACTTGACACAAGCTTGAGTCTATTTTTTCCCCCCTTGGGGTTCAGCTTGTTATGCCCGAAGTCCGAGTCCTCAAAAACTGAGAGAATAAGACGTCCACAGCAATGCAAAAGCATAAAGGGGTTTTATTGTTAGCTCGAGCTAGGGCTCCCGTCTCATCCAGCGCAGTGGAGTCTTGACGAGAGCCGTGAGCTCTGAATCACAGCTACTTTTATACAGGTGGTTCTTTGTTTCAGTAATAGCATAGTTGGCAAGTGATGATTGGCTAAGCCTGTCGCGCACACGGGATTTTCAAATCTCGCATCCCTATTTGGATTGGCTCGGGTCTGGCATGGGTGGGGTTTTCCTGATTGGCTCAGGCCGTGGCTATGGGGATTTTTCTGATTGGGCTAGCTATTCTGTGAAACTCAGGCCTAGCTTGCCCCTTGGAGCCTGTTATGGCTCCAATTTGGTCCTAACAAGCTGGGCTTCTGATAGTACAGTGGAAGTGACACTGGCTTTCACAAAAGGCCACTCCGTTGAAATAGTCACATTTGGAGCCCTGAGCCACCATGGATTAAACCAGCTGGCTGCCATGTTGTGGGGAAGCCATGAGTAAGCATGCAGGCAGCCTTCCAAATCCTCAAGTGCTTTCCACCCAAACACCTTGAGACTTGAGAGTGAACAAGCCTTCTGATAACTCCAGGTCCTGGCCTCAAAGTCTTCCCAGGTGAGGCCCAGGTTCATGGAGCAGAAAAAAAGCAATCTGCATGCCACTCACTCCAAATTCCTGGCCTTTAGAACCCATGGACATAGAAAATAGCTTTCAGTTGCTAAATTTTGCAGTAATTTACTACTCAGAAATAGTAACTGGGGGCTTCTCTAGTGACTCAGTGGTAAAGAGTCCACCTTGCAACACAAGGATTGGAAACCTGGTCTGGGAGGGTCCCACATGCCAAGGGACAACTAAGACTGTTGCCACAACTACTGAGCCTGTTTGTTGCAACTACTGAAGCCAATACATCCCAGAGCCCATGCTCTGCAGCAAGAAGAAACCACTGCAATGAGAAACCTATCCACTGCAGCAAAGAGGAGTTCCTGCTCACAGCAACTGGAGGAAAGCCTGCTTAGCAACAACGACCCAACCAAAATAAATAAAACAAGCAAAATAAAAAAACACACATATATCTAAAGTGAAAAAAAAAAAAAAAANGCAGCAAAGAGGAGTTCCTGCTCACAGCAACTGGAGGAAAGCCTGCTTAGCAACAACGACCCAACCAAAATAAATAAAACAAGCAAAATAAAAAAACACACATATATCTAAAGTAAAAAAAAAAAAAAAAAAAGGAAATACAAACTGTAAAACAGGGATTTCAGGTCTTCCCAGGAGGGAAGGCCTAGTATTGTTTTAGAAAACTTTGTAACATATGCTCACTTCTCAGGCCGGTAGATTATAAATTCAAAAGGACAATATTGAAGAGAAGGTAGGAGACATGTTCAAAAAATTATTTTAATACTCTAACAGATACTTGAGTACATATGGGGAAATTAGAATATGGGCTGAATATTAGAATATATTATGAAATTAAAATTATTTTGATAAAGGGCAATAATAATTTCATGTTCTGTGGTTACAAAGGATGAAATCCATTTTTATTTTTAGGAGATGCACCTTTAAGGAGTAAGAGGTGAAGAAACCTGTGTCCCAATGTCTGTTTACTTTCAAGTGGTTCAATATTGGCAACAAGTTTGAGAGAGAGAGAGAAACACACACACAAACACACATACACACAGAAGAAAACGAACAGAGTAAAACGTTGACAGTCCTTGATTCAAGACGGAAGGTATTTGGGATGAAAATTAAAAGTGGAGGAAAACAAGTGAGGGAATGAAAATGTTCAAGTGATCTTTTAGAATCTTGAGAAGTAAAACAACAAAAAAGATTGTGGAAGACTCCCATGGCATTCCTGTTAGTCCTGGTCCCTTATGCTGACCAGTTTATTTGGTGACAGATGACAGGTAATTAGCTATATTGATGGGACCAGGAATTTAGCAAAGTAGCCAATTAGTTCAATAACAGTGATCAAAACAAGGGCAGGACTTTCTCCTCTCACAATTCCACAGCTTCAAATTGGAATGCCTACAGGGTCTAGGAAAATACCGAAAATGAGGGAATTCAGTGTTTAGATAAGAATGAATGAAGGCTGATGTTCTGTCTACAGAGGCAGCCTGCGCATAGCTCCAGTCCATTGCTGCCATTCAGAGACAGGAGCCAAGCATCATCTGATCTTCCTTTTTTAATTTTTTTTTTAGCACCTAGAGATCAGAATTGTTCTGTGAGAACTGATCATGTTTTTTTGACTTTATAAAGCTATGGATTAATTGAAAATAGAGCTAAACCAGGAGTATGGACTTCATAGATGAAGTTTTTGCCATCCTAAATATATATTCTTAAAATTTTTATTGAATTATTGTTGATTTAAAGTGTTGTGTTAATTTCAAGTATACAGCAAAGTGACTCAATTGTACATATACATATATTCTTTCTTTTTCAGATTTTTTTCTCATGTATGTTATCACATAATATCAAGTACAGTTCCCTGTACTATACAGAAGGTCCTTGTTGGTTATCTATTTTATATTCAGTAATCTGTGTACATTAACCCCAAGCTCCTAATTTACCCACCCCCCCACTTCCCCGTCAGTAACCATAAATTTGTTTTCTATGTCTGTGAGGCTGTTTCTGTTTTGTATGTAAGTTCATTTGTATCATTTTTAAAAGATTTAGGTATTCATGTATTCTGCTTATTGGCTGTGCTGGGTCTCTGTTGCTGCACGGGGGCTTTCTCTAGCTGCAGCGAGCAGGGCTGCTCTTGGTTGCAGTGCACAGGCTTCCCATCACGGTGGCTTCTCTTGTTGTGAAGCAGGGCTCTAGGCACTTGGGCGCCAGTAGTTGTAGTGCATGGCCTTCAGTACTTACAGCATGTGGGCTTAGTTGTTCCACAATATGTGGGATCTTCCTGGACTTCCCTGGTGGCTCAGACGGTAAAGCGTCTGTCTACAATGAGGGAGACCCGGGTTCAATCCCTGGGTTGGGAAGGTCCCCTGGAGAAGGAAATGGCAATCCACTCCGATACTATTGCCTGGAGAATCCCGTGGACAGAAGAGCCTGGTAGGCTACAGTCCATGGGGTCACAAAGAGTCGGACACGACTGAGCGACATCACTTTTCCTGGACCAGGGACTGAACTGCTGTCCCTAACACTGCAAGGTGGATCCTTAACCACTGGACCACTCAGGAAGCCCTGTGTCCTTGTTTAAAAATTAGAGTTCACAAAAAAATGATATCCATGGTATTTCTCTTTGCCTGACTTCACATACTATGGTAATCTTTAGTTCCATTCATGTTGCTGCACATGGCATTATTTCATTCTTTTTTATGGCTAATATTCCCGTGTATATATGGGATATTTATGGCTAATATTTCACTGTATATATTCAGTTTTGGACATAGCTTATATGAAAACTAGGCCGAAAGGGTGCTGTTCTGCTCTCATTGTTATCTTCTTTCCTGACGGCGAGAAGGAGCATGGTTACACTTTCTAGAATCAAAGTTCCCCACATACAGATCCCTGGACTCTCCTCCGCTCCATAACACCTTCCCACCAAATGTCCAGGACCTCCTCTGGGCCTCTGTAGGGTAAGTTCCCATACAGAGTAAACTGATCCAAGTCTTAGAGAGAGACAGGTGTCATTGTTGAGCCATGGGTGAGTGATGGGTTGAAGGAAGGAAACCAAGGGTAAACATTATTGTGGATGTCTGATGGAGACCAGTTTGCCTGAGGATGATATTTCTAGCTCTGTCTGAGAGGAGGTTTGGACTCATAACTCTGTCTCCCTTGTCACTTCTCTTTGCTCCCTACTTTCCCAGGAAAACGCTATCTATCCCTAAGGGGAGCCTGGATGTAATGCACTGTGTTCATTTTATACCCTAACTCCCCTCAGAGGTCAGGTTCTAAGGTTCATATTCTTTCTTCTGCTGCAGTGTCCTTTCTCTGAATCAGTGCCAGGGGCACAGACCTCCAACCAAAGGCTAAGGTTGAGAAGGAAGAAAAATCACCATGGAGGAAAAAAAATGTATTAAACATATCATCCTAAACCATACATTGTATAGACATGAACAGAACAGTTGAAAAGGAATAAAGGATTTAGAAAAAGAGAAATATAGAAGAGAGATTAATAAAATTCATATAGTGAATCCAGGGAAGTGATTAATCCACAGAAAGACTCCCTGTGATTATTACCTTGGAATGGGCCATCAGCCAGTTCAGCTCAGTTCAATTGCTCAGTTGTGTCCGTCTCTGCGACCCCATGAACCGCAGCACGCCAGGCCTCCCTGTCCATCACCAACTCCTGGAGTTTGCCCAAATTCATGTCCACTGAGTCGGTGATGCCATCCAGCCATCTCATCCTCTGTCGTCCCCTTCTCCTCCTGCCCTCACCATCACATTACCTCTAAGCTTCCTTGAATCTACCTTAGCCAACTATGAGGTCGAGTGCATGTCAAGGCTCTTATCTCTTCCAGATATAAATCAGGTTCTTAGCAGTTTGCTGATTGAAACTCTATGAATAGAGAATTGGACAGTGGTAGGAACTTGCTGAGTGTTGTCTTTTTTGTTGTTTTCCTTTGCTTGGAGAAGAAGGGGATGGTTGCCGCAATGGTCCTAATGGGGAGTCCGGAGATAAGAGATGACTTGGTCTCCTGCACCATCTGCTGAAGTGGGTGGGAAGGAAAGGCTCCTAGGTCAGTCACCCAACCAAGTCAAACCTAGATTTATCAATCGGCTTTTTGACTGGTATTTGGTGACTGTGTCTTCTATGAGGCCATGCTAGGCAACAAACATGATTCATGGGATACTGTCGGATCTGATCTACTAATACATGTAGGCAGTGGTTCTACTTGTTCAGACATGAGAGTGACAAGGTTGGTGTGAAGTGAGCCTTTGCTCATGGTGCCAGTGTCAATGGAACCTTGACTTACACTCACAAACCATAGCTGGTTTCCATGTTCATTTTCAAGCTCTAGCTCTGGCTCAATTATTACAAGATTTTCTTCCCTCTGGGAAATTGCAGACGTGGGGTAGGCAGAGACTTGCCTCCGTGCCTTTCTGATGCTGAGTTTATGGTGACATTTCTTATAAAGCATATAAAAATGGACCTTATGAAATTATATTTACAAAGAGATACTCTGTTACAGTAAGATACATATATAGATATTATTTCTCTTCCATGTTTCATTACAGGTGAAGCACAGGGTGTGGGCTGCCATGTTGATGAGGGGGAGGGTGTGGGCGGCCATGATGGGGAAGGGAGAATATGAGCAGCCATGTGAGGTGATGGAATGATTTGATTAACATTTATAATGTCTTAATCACATTGGGCTCACATCCCACTACCTCATATGTCCCCTTTCTCCTTTTCTTACTAAAGATGAGGTTGCTGATGTAGCAGTCTTCTTGCAACCACAATATCTTTGCTTTAATCATCTTTTTGAGAGAACAGTATTAGAAGGGCCCTGTAGATACCTTAGTGAAGGTTGTCCAAATGATGATAAAAAGCTCCATAGAAATCATAAAGCTCCTGGGGGAACAGAAAGTTCCAAGCACTTTCTTGCTGAAGGGACTAATAAACCAGCAAATGACTGACCCTGGCCTCATCTCGCCAGCCTATTTGTTGCACAGATGATGGAGAAGTTTTGGTATTTGCAATGACAGTGGCAAACCACAGCCTAATGGGGGCCAGGACAGAGGCTGTGTGGGGTGTCGCGGTCTGTGACAATTGGTAGCTGTACTCTGCTGCTAGTAGAGAAAGCCAGCAGTTTCTTCTGACACAGAAGTCAGCAGACTTTTCCTGGAAAGGGCCAGAAAGCATCTTTAGGCTTTAAAGGCCACACAGGCTCTGCCACAACCAGGATGACTGCTGTAGCACAAGCATAGCCATAGGTATTAGGTGAATGTGCATGACTGGGTTCCAATAAAACTTTATTTACAGGTACAGGCAGGGGCCCTGATCTGGTCTATTCATAGATTACTGATTCTTTTTCTAAAGCACCACTAATTTCTAGATATTTTAGGAAGGCAAAATGTATATTTCCAGGTCTCACCCAGCTGGGCTGCATTGTACAAAGGGTCGACAATTGTTGTCTTTTTATTTCAGTTCAGTTCAGTTCAGTTGCTCAGTCATGGCCGACTCTTTGCGACCCTATGGACTGCAGCACATCAGGTCTCCCTGTCCATCACCAACTCCCAGAGTTTACTCAAACTCATTTCAATTATTGGCCACTAATTCCCATTTTGAAGGCATTCATGCTGTATCAAAATCACAGAGTAGAAATTCAAAAACGCCTGGGTCTACATTCTGATTAGGGGGTGGAAATCTCAGACTTTCTAAGAGTTGCCCAGGTATAAGCTGTCCTCCAAAATTTAATGCCTCTATCCAATGAAATTATTTATTTTTTAAAAAAAGGACTTTCCTGATGGTACAGTGGATGAGAACCTGCCTGCCAGTGCAGGGGACACAGGTTCAATCCCTGGTCCAGGAAGATCCTATATGTCAAGCTGCAACTAAGTCCATGAGCTGCAACTACTGAAGGCCATGGCTTAGAGCCCAAGAACTGCAACAAGAGAAACCACACCAGGAAGAAGCCCATCCACTGCAACTAGAGCTGGCCCCCACTTGTCGCAAGTAGAGAAAGCCTGTACACATCAGCAACGACCCAGCACAGCCATAAATAAAATGATACATGCCTCTACCCTCCCAGGCAGGATTGCACCCAGCCTGGCCACTGAAATTCACCTCACTGTGGCAAACAGGAAATCCTCAGAGGAAGGCAACCTATAGCTTCTTGTGTGTGTTTTCTTCTTCTTTTATAAAATTAGCCAGCCATGTGCCTGTGTGTGTCATACCGTAAGATGGCAATTCACAGGATTAAAAAGATGTTACTTTTCAGAATTCAGAGGCTTGAATGGTTGCAGTGCTCCTCCTAGAGAGGAATATTCCCAATCATCATACAAGCGTAATGGCATTTGACTGATGCACGGGAAACACCAAAGAGTCATTTGTCACTGCTGGCATTTCAAGTCTGGGAGTTCTGCTGGACCTTAACATTTTGCTGCTGATTAGAAACAATAAAATGAAAAGTGCTGTGTTAAAAGAAGTACAGGAACCCATAGAAATGTACAGGCATCCTACTTTTTCAAAAACTTACCAGGAAAATCCACATGTCCACATGGGATGGTCCCACTTTGGAGTTCGAATGCTAAAGGCATTGCTAACATTGTTCTTGGTGGACACATGGGTCCTTTTTGGGTCAGATCAGGAATATTTTAAGCTGTGGCCCCCAGTGATCACAGAAAAGACTCCCTTTACAAGCAGGAGACTGATCCTGGGATCTAGGGCTGGAAAGAGCCCTAGTGTATGTTTACAGATTCTGGGAAAAATGGAGAATGGGTGCAAGGAGGAGAAGGCTGTATAGGATCACCTTGGCAATAAGAAGGGCCTTTCCATATACTATTTCTGTGACCCTGAGAAATTCACTGTTTTCAACTCAATCAGCCCAAGTACTTGAAGAATATAGTTTTAATTTTATACCACTCAAGATTCAAGTTTTTTGTTCCCTTCTCTGCCTCACAGAAACAAAAATATTATCCTTATAAGTCAAATCAGCTGCTCCTGCTAAGTCACTTCAGTCGTGTCTGACTCTGTGCGACCTTATAGATGGCAGCCCACCAGGCTCCCCCATCCCTGGGATTCTCCAGGCAAGAACACTGGAGTGGATTGCCATTTCCTTCTCCAATGCATGAAAGTGAAAAGTGAAAGTGAAGTCACTCAGTCGTATCCGACTCTTAGCGACCGCATGGACTGCAGCCCACCAGGCTCCTCCATCCATGGGATTTTCCAGGCAAGAGTACTGGAGTGGGGGGCCATTGCCCTCTCCAAAGTCAAATCAGCAATCATCTTTAAAAGATACACGTTCAATGATGGCAAAGAAGTGAAAACTGCATGACAGAATTGTTCTCTGTTTTCAATAGGGCTTCCCAGGTGGCTCAGTGGTAAAGAATTTGAGTGCCAAACAGGAGACACAGGTCCGATTAGATGGCTGGGAGGACCCCCTGGGAAGCAAATGGGAACCCATTCCAGTATTCTTACCGGGGAAATCCCAAGGACAAAGGAGCCTGGTGGGCTACAGTTCATGGAGTCACAAAAGAGTCTGATACAACTTAGAGACTAAACAAACAATATTCTCAATAAAAATGGCCTCTCTAGGTTTGACAGATGAATTTAACTGAATCATCAAAAGAAAAATGACAAAATGAGGGAAAATTTGTTTCATAAATATAAAAATAAGGCTAAATCTCTGACACGTAAATGTCTTTTACAAATCAATAACAAAAAAAGTCCAAACCCCCATAACGTTATTCCACAAGAGTGATTCAAGTGGAGAAACATGGGTTATCTAGGACCACACATGACTGCATGTGAGGCACATGCTTGTATCCATGTACATACAATGAGGGTTGTCACGCTTTCCTTTAAGTCCATGGGTCTTTGTGTAAGGCAATACGGGGTGAACAAAATCAATTATTCCTCCTGTGAGGATGTTTGTGCTGTTGAAATTTTGGTTACTCCACTGGTTTCACAGACAGAAAAATCTCATCTTGGGGCCACTGAGAAGTCCAGGTGCCAGAGCTAGACTCTAGAATTGAGAGTTTTAGCCAAACTGGTTATTATCCATAAGGCATACCAGCTGATTTAACTTGTCTCTTGGCCAAAAGCCCTGGATGATTAGATGCTGTGAAATACAGTCTGAGTTCCACACAGGGGACAAAACCAACCAGCCAGCTGTTCCAAGGCAGGGGGATGGGAAAGGTAAAGGGTTCATGGACATCTGGTGTCTCCATGACAAAACTCAGGCAGAAATGTGGGTCAGATCGCTTGGTCTCTGATTATCTGTAAAGTGAAAGCATTGTCTCAGTCCTTTGACCTACCTGAGAATGTACATCAAAATGATCCAGAGAGCTCTTTCAAAATCTGATTCCATTTTTCTAGATTCCACATATATGTGTTCATATATGATATTTGTTTTTCTCTTTCTGACTTATTTCACTCTATATGACAGACTCTAGGTTCATCCGCAATACTACAGAAGACCCAGTTTCATCTCTTTTTATGGCTGAGTAATATCCTATTGTACACATGTACCACATTTTCTTTGCAAGGCAGGAATAGAAATGCAGACAGAGAAAAAGGACTTGTGGACAAAAGCAGGAAAGGGGAGGGTGGAATGAACTGAGAAAGCATTCACCTATATACACTACCCTATGTAAAACAGATAGCTAGCAGGAAGCTGGTGTTTGGCACAGAGAGCTCAGCTCCTTGCTCTTTGATGACCTAGAGGAGAGGGACAGGGAGGAAGGAGGGAGGCTCAAGAGGGAAGGGATGTATGTACAAATATAACTGATTCACATTGTTGTACAGTAGAAACTAGCACAACGTTGTAAAGTAATTTCACTCCAATTAAAAAAATCTAATTCCAAGAAGCCACCAGGATGGAGACATTGCATTTCCGATTTCAAAACTCTTCCTCAGTGATTTTTAGGCAAAGTGAGGTTGAGAAAAATTGAATGAGGTGATTTCTAAGCCTTCTCTCATCTCTATGTTCTTTAGTTCTGTGCTTTTCTTTTTTAATCTACAGGCAAAGAGACACATGGAGAAGCCTCATGCTCTGCCACTCCTAGGCCATCCATCAGATTCCCAGGAGACTGAAGTCTTACGATTCTGTGTTCTTTCCAGTAGAAGCTTATTGAGATTTCCATGTTCAGATCCTCTCCTGACCTCACTCTGTTTTATATTTTGCTGGAGTAAGAAATGGCAACTCCCTCCAATATTCTTGCTGGGAAGTTCCATGGTCAGGGGAGCCTGGCAAGTTACAGTCCATGGAGCCGCAAAGAGTCAGACATAATTAAGCATATCCTTCTATGGTTTCTGATTCATCAAAGCTCTACCCAGTGTCTTTGCACCAGAATTCTACTTGGAAAACCAGTCCTCTCAACTCCTACAGTTTTTCATGGGACCTTAAATGAATTTACTTTCTTCTCTCCCTTTGAAGAGTCTCATAGTTATCAACAGGCATTTAAGCCTCTAAATCTAAACTTTGGAATGCCTGTAATGTTTTGTTCAATAAAACACACAGAGAACTTTCTTACTGTGTCAAGGTTGTAAAATTTTACTTGAATTGATAGATCACTGGCACAAACTGATAAAAGTGGTTGAGCTGAGTCAGAAAAAATAGTGATTTTTTTTTTTTGACTTGAAACTTTCTTTCTTCCTCTTTTGAAAGAGTTTGGCCTATTCTATTCAACATTTTCTTTCATGAAATTAAATTAGGTAGACTATTAATAAATAACCAAAACAAAAAACATAGGGGTTATGAGAGTTAGGAAGGGGATGCACAGGCTAATTTAGGACTGTTTAACCAGAGGACTTGGGACTTCCTTGGAGGTCCAGTGGTTAAATCTCTACACTTTCCACTGCAGTGGACACAGGTTCAATTCTTGCTCAGGAAACTAAGATCTCACATGCTGCACAGCATGGCCAAAACAGAAAAACAAACCGCAAAACACAAAAAACCCTAAACCCAAGAGGACTTGTCTGGTCTCTGGGTTCTAGGATGCCCTTTCTGAAAAATCTAATCTGAGAATTAATGATGAGAAGCTGGCAAAGGGAAAGGTGAGGCACGGGTGGGATAGAACATAGGCTGTTCTTCTCCTTGATCTCAGTCCTATTCCTATCCTCCTGTGCTCTGCTCCATTACAGAGGGAGTCAGAGAACTACATTTCCCGACTTCCACACCCAGCCCCTTCCTGTTAGGTTCCACCAATGGGAGCTGAAGTTGCGAGACTAAATGGAAGAGGAAGAGGGAAATGATTCTCCTCCTGCTTCTTTTCTGCTGCAGTTAAAGACAGGACAACAGTGGCAAGAGTGCTAGGGGCAACCAAAGTGCTGGTCCAGAGAAGATCTCTTGGAAAGGCGCCTTTAGGGGGACTGGTAAGCATTGTCCAAGATAACACCTGTGAATGCTGATTCCATAAGTATCTGAAACAACATTCAAGGCACAAGAGGGCGTCTTCCAATTAATGATGGGAAAGAGCTCAGTTCCTTCCACCAACCCTCCCACATAGTCTGATCTTCTATGTCTGGTTTCTGTAGAGTGAAAAGGAGACATTTCTCAAAAGATATCTCAAACTAGAAGAAAAAAAAAAGTGTGACTTACATGGACCGGAAATAGCAGATATGCCTGGAATGGAGAAAGAAATGTTTTAATTTGTCTTGGACTAACTAAAGTTTTAAGATAGCGGTCATAGAAACAGTTGATCCTGTGTGGATTGGCAAGACATGAGCCTTCTCTGTGTGTCTTTTTACCTCTAGATTAAAAAAAAAAAATTACAGAGTTAAGCACATGAGGTGGAAGAAGGTTTAGAAATCACCTAGTTCATATTTTCTATTTGTCCGTAATGATGGAGAGGTGTTTAGTCTACAAAAATCTTAGTTCTCGCTCTCCTCCCCATCTCTCATTTTGACATATGTAATCTTCTGGTTGAAAAACATGGATGGCTGGCAAATAGGCACATTTTATTGTTGAACGGGAGCGAGATATCTCTAAAACAAGGAAATGACGGAAGCAATAAGGATGCAGCTGGGACTCAGAGAAACTGGAATCAAGGACTGGAATCCTGCAGGGAGACTGATTTCTGTGGTTGCTTCTTGTCCTTATCTCTATTTTGTGAGCTCTGTCAGCTTTATTTGTCATTCTTCCTGCCTACCCAGTTGCGCCACTCTCTGAGTCCCATTCCTTCATCTATTGAAAGGTAAAATAAAACAACACGCAGGACTAATGTGCAGATTGAATTTAATAGCATATGCCGAGAGCTAGGCATACAGCAGATGCTCAGTAAATGACAGTTAATCACTCACTTGTGTCTGACTCTCTGTGGGCCCATGGACTGTAGCCCATCAAGCTCTTCTGTCCATGAAATTCTCCAGGCAAGAATACTGGAGTTTGTGGCCATTTCCTACTTCAGGGGATCTGTCTGATTCAGGGACCAAACTCAGGTCTCTGGCACTGTAGGAAATGTGAATTATAAATCCCTTTATTATTTTTGGCTGCACTGGACAGCTTGTGGGATCTTTGTTCCCTGGCCAGGGATTGTACTTCTCAGCATGAAAGTGTGGAGTCCTAACCACTGGACTGCCAGGAAATTCCCATAAATCTCTTTTTAAAAAATTGAATTGTTGTGCAGTTCAGTTGCTCAGTCGTGTCTGACTCTTTGTGACCCCATGAATCGCAGCACAACAGGCCTCCCTGTCCATCACCAACTCCCAGAGTTCACTCAGACTCAAGTCCATTGAGTTGATGATGCCATCCAGCCATCTCATCCTCTGTCGTCCCCTTCTCCTGCCCCCAATCCGTCCCAGCATCAGAGCCTTTTCCAATGAGTCAACTCTTCGCATGAGGTGGCCAAAGTACTAGAGTTTCAACTTTAGCATCATTCCTTCCAAAGAACACCAGGACCAATCTCTTTTAGAATGGACTGGTTGGATCTCCTTGAAGTCCAAGGGACTCTCAAGAGTCTTCTCCAACACCACAGTTTAAAAGCATCAGTTTTTCAGTGCTCAGCCTTCTTCACAGTCCAACTCTCACATCCATACATGACCACAGGAAAAACCATAGCCTTGACTAGACGGAACTTTGTTGGCAAA
>SJYX01004183.1:33507-46378 GCA_006410675.1 Oreotragus oreotragus | reverse complement strand
TGCCATGATCTTCGTTTTCTGAATGTTGAGCTTTAAGCCAACTTTTTCACTCTCCTCTTTCACTTTCATCAAGAGGCTTTTTAGTTCCTCTTCACTTTCTGCCATAAGGGTGGTGTCATCTGCATATCTGAGGTTGTTGATATTTCTCCCAGCAATCTTGATTCCAGCTTGTACTTCTTCCAGCCCAGCATTTCTCATGATGTACTCTGCATAGAAGTTAAATAAGCAGGGTGACAATATACAGCCTTGACGTACTCCTTTTCCTATTTGGAACCAGTCTGTTGTTCCATGTCCAGTTCTAACTGTTGCTTCCTGACCTGCATATAGGTTTCTCAAGAGGCAGGTTAGGTGGTCTGGTATTCCCATCTCTTTCAGAATTTCCCACAGTTTATTGTGATCCACACAGTCAAAGGCTTTGGCATAGTCAATAAAGCAGAATTAGATGTTTTTTCTGGAACTCTCTTGCTTTTTCAATGATCCAGCGGATGTTGGCAATTTAATCTTTGGTTCCTCTGCCTTTTCTAAAACCAGCTTGAACATCTGGAAGTTCACGGTTCACATATTGCTGAAGCCTGAGGTCAGTTAATTGAAAAATCAATGGATATATTGGTGTCAGGACTTAGGAACTCCCAAAAGTGTCCCGACTTAGGGACTCCAGTAATGTCCCCAGAGCTCAGTTTTTCTCTGTACTATAGCTCTCCTGTCCCCAGAGGGGCTTCATTTTAAGATTTCACATGGAGGCAAGATGGCAGCCAGCAGCTCAGAACTAAAGCTATCCAGGTCAACTCTGGAGAGAGGTATATGGAATGGTGAGAAGTTCGAGTGTATGTTTCTTTTTCTGTAGTATCAAAAATACTTCAAAATCAAAACAAAATCATTTCTTTCAATGCCATAGGTTCTGATTGATTACCTTGCTTATCTCTGAACCAATCATTATCTTTGGGAGTGTGATGTTCTGATTGGTCAGGTCTGAGTCATGTGACCAGCCCTGGTGCCTGGTCAGTTCAAACAAATACACATGAACTGAATGAGGGAGAAGCAGGAGTGCATTCCACACAGATAGGTCAAATCCATCCTCTCTGAAGAAAAGGAAACAGATGGTGGAAAACCAAACACCTATTATCTGCTATAACCAACCCTCCACAAAACACACCAAACATGCCAAAACAGGAGGAATGGTATAGATATACATTTTTGTCTGCTTAACAATCCCCTCTGTCTAAGAACAATAATCCCTTTGGGAATGTTAGCCTTTTTCTGAAAATTTTCTCTTTGTTACCTGCAAATGGCTTTTGGCTTACATGGGAGTTGACAAGTTCATTTTAAAAAAAAAAGGAATTTATTTTAAAATTGTGGTAAAAGTCAAGTAATATGAAACATACTATTTTAAGAATATTTAACTGACTGCAGCCATGAAATTAAAAGATACTTGCTCCTTGGAAGAAAAGTTATGACCAACTTAGACAGCTTATTAAAATGCAGATACATTACTTTGCCAACAAATGTCCATCTAGTCAAAACTATAGTTTTTCCAGTAGTCATGTATGGATGTGAGAGTTGGACTATAAAGAAAACTGAGCATTGAAGAACTGATGCTTTTGAACTGTGATGTTTGTGAAGACTCCTGAGAGCCACTTGGACAGCAAGAAGATCCAACCTGTCCATCCTAAAGGAAATCAGTCCTGAATATTCATTGGAAGGACTGATGCTGAAGCTGAAACTCCAATACTTTGGCCACCTGATGTGAAGAGCTGAGTCATTTGGAAAGACCCTGATGCTGGGAAAGATTGAAGACGAGAGGAGAAAAGGACGACAGAGGATGAGATGTTGGATGGCATCACTGACTTGAGGGACATGAGTCTGAGTAAACTTTGGGAGCTGGTGATGGACAGGGAGGCCTGGTGTGTTGCAGTCCATGGGGTTTGCAAAGAGCCAGACATGACTGAATGGCTGAACTGAATTGAACTGAACTGTATAGTTTCTTCTTTAAAAAAATTATTTTTATTTATTATGTTTTTATTTGTAAATATTTATGCAAATATTTATTTTTGACTGTGCTGGGTCTTAGTCATGACCCTGGGATCTTTAGCTGTGGCATGTGGGATCTACTTCCCTAACCAGGGATTGAACCCAGGCCCCCTGCATTGGGAGTGTGACATCTTAGCCCCTGGACCATAAGGGAAGTCCCTTAACTATATGGTTTCTTAACATAATCCAACACCCATGGATATCTGGTTGTAGCTATGCCAGTAAAGTTCCTCCTATAAAATTTTATTTTTAAAAGGAAGAAAATTCAGTTCATTTTCTTGGGGTGACTAAAGTTTCAAGATATTAGTCATAGAGACAGTTGATATCCATTTGGAGAAATTGTGTATGCAGAAGGAATAGCAAATAAAGTTGACACACAGCTCACAAAAAAGAAACAAAGAAACGCAACAACAACAAAGATAAATCTCCCTGCAGGATTCACGCCCTTGATTCCAGTTTCTTGGAGACCCAGACGTAACCCTGTTTCTTCATCACTTCCTTGTTCTAGAGATATCTGCTGCTGCTGCTGCTAAGTCGCTTCAGTCATGTACGACTCTGTGTGACCCCATAAACGGCAGCCCACCAGGCTCCCCCATCCCTGGGATTCTCCAGGCAAGAACACTGGAGTGGGTTGCCATTTCCTTCTCCAATGCAGGACAGTGAAAAGTGAAAGTGAAGTTGCTTAGTCGTGTCCGACTCTTCACGACCCCATGGACTGCAGCCCACCAGGCTCCTCCGTCCATGGGATTTTCCAGGCTAGCGTACTGGAGTGGGGTGCCATTGCCTTCTCTGCTAAAGATATCTAGCTCCCTTCAGCTATAAACATGTCTATTTTATGGCTACCCATGTTTACCAACCAAAAGACTATGTATGTTGAAATGAAAGATGGGGAGGAGGGATAGAACTAAGATTTTATAAACACCTTTCCATCCTTAGGGATGAATATGATTTTTACTACTGGCTTCTGCCTTCTATCAATGTCCTCGAAATGGTGGATAAATGCGAATCACCATGGAGGTGATCTCATTTGTATCTTGATCCAGTTTTGAGTCCATGACTCAAACTTCCACATCTTTAACTAGGTCTGTGGGGAAATATATTTAGCATAGTCTTCGCTAAGCTCCTCTTTGTAAAGAGAAACGTTCTCCATTCAGGCGGTGGGAATATTTTTAATGTATTTTTACATTTTATTTGTTTCAAAATGTAGAGACAGGAGAAATCCTGCTTACGGTGTACGTTTCTAAGAGTGTGACAAAGGCAGGCAGTTGAATAGCAATCACTAGAGACAAAACACAAGAGTTCCGCCAGCTTCGCCATCTCCCTCGTGTTACCCATTTAAAATCAACTCCCCTCAAGCGCCTGGCAAACTCTAATGTTTCTTCTAATTGTGGCTATGCATTTACCTTTCCCAGAAGGTCATATAAATAAAATTCTACAGCATTAGCTTGTTTCAGCCTGACATTCACCTGAACAATGCATTTGAAATTCGTAGGGCTGTCATGTACATAAGTCCATTCTTCTTACAGCTGACGAGTGTTCCATGTCATGCATGCATCATGGTGAGTTTATCTACCCATTAGCTGAAGAGCATGAACATGGAAATAGGAAGCAGATGGATCAGTCTTGGGGAGGCGGGCGGGGAACGGGGAGTGGTCCTAGTAGCACAGAGGGAGTTTGAGTTTTCATAGAATTGCCCATCACAGTTGTGGCTGGAGTGGGAAGTGGGCTGGGGGTTGTGAAAAGGACACCAGTGATGCGTGGGAGTCTGGGGCAGACAATGTTGGTTTCCCATCCAATATCCATCCCTCTCCCCTTTCTTTCTCTCTGCCAGAACCCACCAGGTATTCAGTTAGAAGTTCAAGTTCTTCACCACTTCTCCATTATTCCCACTGGTCACGGACTTTATTTAGCCAGTGCTGCCTGTTCATTCCTTCCACAGCTATTGATTAAGCTGTAACTTGCCTAAAGCAGCAGAGCTAGAGACACAGACATAGAGAACAAAAAGGTGGACACCCAGGAGGGAAGAGGGAGGGTGATAAACTGAGAGACTGGGATGGACATATATACAGAACTATGTATAACACAGATAACTAATGAGAACCTACCGTAGAGCACAGGGAACTCAGCCCAGTGCCCTGTGGTAACTTACACGGGAAGGAAATCCAAAAAAGGGGATATATGCATACCTACAGCTGATTCACTTTGTTGTGCAGCAGAAACTAACACAACGTTGCAAAGTAACTCTACTCCAATACAAATTAATTTCAAAATATGCCTAAAACATGACTGGAGACTCTGGGGGCAAAACAGTGCCTCAGAGAGGTTGGGAGTCTGCCTGCTCGATCACACAGACTTGCACATTCGGGACATCTAACCTGGCTAGAGGGCTTTGCTGGTGGTTCAGTGGTAAAGAATCTGCTTTCCAATGCAGGAGACATGGGTTCAGTCCCTGGGTTGGGAAGAACCCCTGGAGAAGGAAATGGCAATCCACTCTAGTATTCTTGCCTGGGAAACCCCATGGACGGAGGAGCCTGGCAGGCTACAGTTCATGATCGCAAAAGAGTTGGATACAGCTTAGCAATTAAACAACAGCAACCAGGCAAGGGGTCACGACAGCAGGCTCCACGAGCTACTCCAGGGAGACAGACGTCACAGGAACACCTGTCCTTATCAGTGACATGGGCTCGAGGGAAAGACATTTAAGCTGAGCCTTACAAAACAAAACAGTTCCCCAGGGAAGACAGGTCCTGGGGTCATCTGGTCCACTGCCTCAAAACATCTTTTGTTTCCTGAGAGAAATGAAAGCGCTTTTAAGGGCAGCATTTTAGGAAGCTGGCAGCCCCGTCCGCTCTGCTCTTTTGAAGAGCTGAGGAAGCACATTTTGTTTCCACGCGAATGATCTGACAACAATCCACCCAACAGTTATTTTTTCTTACAAGCATCATAAAGGAACTGAGCTCGGGTCGTTATGGAAACGCCTCCTGAAGTTTTATCGCATCCCAGGTGGCAAGACAGGAGTCAGAAGCCGCCTGGTGACTGGTTCCTGGAACAGGATGTGCTGTGAGGGGGCGATGGGGCCAAGGACCAGAAGGGCAGGTGTGCGGCTCTCCCCAGGCCACATCTGGAGAAAGCCTCCTTGTCCAGAAAGGCCGAAGCAGTCCAGATCCTGATCCATCAAGACTGTCAACCAGCTGCAGGCCTCAAATGTGTACTGGCTCTGGGGAGCACTCATCTACCTTACAGTCAGACACTCACCCAGAAGCCAAAGCGCAGTAGAATGAACCTTCCCTGGGCAAAAAGCCCAGGCTAACCACTGCATAGCCAGATCAGGGGACTATTTTCAGAGACAGTTAGGAAGTGGAAACCAAGTAGCCACACAAGAGCATCATTTCTAGAAGTGCCTTGGGACTGAAAGTACTCTCGGTGTGTAACAGTCCATGATAATGCATCATTAGTCACCTAACCATTATGTGGGGAGTCTTGACACGTGCCCAAACCTTCCAGATACCCACCCCCAGACTCAGCAAAACAGAGTTCCAGACAACACTGCTTTAAGAGCCTTTCCAAGCACTTTCTTCCTTCCTGCAGTGTGCTAAACCTTCTCTGTGGAACATCGTCTCAATCTTGGCAGCCGTCCTGTGACTCAGGTTATCACCAGGATGCCCATATGGCCTTATTTGCCCAGGGGTGGGGAATCTTCCATTTACACCTGTTGTCTCAGTGTCATTATTTTTTAACTGATGTATTTTATTCACTTTTGGCTGTGTGTGGACTTTCTCTAGTTGCGGCGAGTGGGGGTTACTCTCTTGTTGCAGAGCACAGGCCTCAGTAGTTGCAGCTCGTGGGCTCTGTAGTTGTGGCACACAGGCAGAATTGCGCCCCCCCCAACACATGCAGAATCCTCACCGACCAGGCATCGAACCCATGTCCCCTGCATGGCAGGTGGAGTCTGAACCACTGGACCACCAGGAAAGTCCTCAGTGTGATTATTAACAGTGCTCCCTTTATCTCGCAGAAGTGTTCCAGTTTGGATGATGATTTGTAAGCCTTTCTAACTATCATCTGATTTTATTAATACATATGAGAATATAGGAGAATACAGAGCCCCGGAGTTGTCTCTAGGAAGCAGTGCCCCAAGCTAATGGTATGATTTGGATGGAAAAGTCCTTGGCTCCTGAAATGAGCACTGTCCCCTCAGAATTTCCATCGTCCTGGCCCCGAGGGTTGTGAATAAAGAGGACTGCCCTGGACTGAAGCCCACAGGGGAAAACAGAGCCAGGAGAACCACAGACTTCCAACACCTCTATACAGCATCCCCTCAGGTCGTTAACCCCTGATCTTTTCAGCTAGGTGTGCCATTTAACCCACGCCACCAGTTTGATTGGGTTTTTGCATTTGACAGACCTAGACAGCATATTAAGAAGCAGAGACATCACTTTGCTGACAAAGGTCTCTATAGTCAAAGCTATGGTTTTTCCAATACTCATGTACGGATGTGAGAGTCGGACCATAAAGAAGGCTGAGAGCCCAAGAATTGAGGCTTTTGAACTATGGTGCTTGGATGGCAAGGAAGTTCCTTGGATGGCAAGGAGATCAAACCAGTCATTCCAAAGGAAATCAACTCTGAATGTTCATTGGAGGGACCAGTGCTGAAGCTGAAGCTCCAATACTTTGGCCACCTGAAGCAAACAGCTGCCTCTTTGGAAAAGACCTTGATGTTAGGAAAGATTGAGGGCAGGAGGAGAAGGGGGAATCAGAGGATGAGATGATTGGATGGCATTACTGACTCAATGGACATAAGTTTGAGCAAATTCTGGGAGATAGTGAAGGACAGGAAGCCTGGTGTGCTGCAATCCATAGGGTCGCAAAGCGTAGGACATGACTTAGGGACTGAACAACAACTACATTTGAAACTGGAGGAATCATGAATAATATAACGATGTATACAGAGAGGACCAGGGCCACAGACCACCCCTGACCTACCCGAGGATCCTTTCCAAGCCACTACCGTTCAACCTCTCAGCTGACGACGCTCGCCAGCCCCGGGTTCCCCTCTGGTGTCCGTCCAGCCCCCACCCCACATCAGTGCATGAAGGCTGCTGATTGGGATTTGTTTTTAAGGGAAAAGGACGCGTACAGACCTCCCCTGGCAGAAGCTGTGGTCTGAGCATCTCACCCTCCGTCCCCTGTCCCTCCCTGCCCCCGCCCTCTTGTGTACCAGGCTCCAGATAACTTGGCAGCAACGTTTGACTTCCAAAGACAGCCCAATCAGGTCCCTTTCTTGAGGTAATAATGCTTCATTTTCTCTCTTTTTGTAGGAAGGAGCTCATCTCCTACACCCTCCGTACCAGCTAAGCACATCATCAAAATTTAACTTCCTGCATCTGCGTGAGATAAATAAGGCTTTGCAGAAATGGGCTGCAAACCAATATTCATCTCTGTCTCCCCCTCCTCGCAAAAGGACACCAGCCAATAATTTCCTTTTGAAGGGAGAAAAGGAAAGATGAGATGAACAAGCCACAGGAAACTCACAGTTGATCTGCACTCTCCAAGTCATGGGAAGGGGTGGGGGAGAAAAAAAAGGGTGGTCATGAAGATCACCACAGTTATCAAGCAAGAGAAAACAAAGACTTTTATTTTCCTGAGCATCATTTAAATGGAGTGGATCACCTCTATAAACTTTACATATTGTAATTATCCATCAGCTCCTAGAACTATAGAATGCCACTCCAGCGTCATTCCCTGAAAGAGACAACACACTTGATTTGATTTTTTGCTTCCTTACAATCAGTTATTTTAAAGATTGAAAACGTATCTATCAGACTCACAGATTTAGAAAACAAATGTATGATTACCAAAGGGAAAGGTGGGGGAGGGGATAAATTAAGAGGTTGAGATTAACAGGTTCATGCTACTAAATATAATATAGACTATCAACAAGGACCTACTGTATAGGGAACTCTACTCAATGCTGCATAATAATCTATATGGGAAAGGAATCTGAAAGAAAATAGACACAAACTAAATAACTTTGCTGTACATCTGAAACTAATACAAAATTGCAAATCAAACACACTCCAATATAAAATAAAAAATAGCTGGAAGCTGCTGAGAGCAGCTTGGTCCTCTGTGATGACCTAGAGGGCAGGGATGGTGGGGGGAGGCTCAAGAGGGAGGGGATATATGTACACATATAGCTGACTCATGTTGTTGCACAGCAGAAACCAACACAACATTGTAAAGCAATTATCCTCCAATTAAAAATAAATTTAAAAAAAATCAACAAAGCACGATGCAAGAGATAAAAGGTGTCACCTGCCCACCACCCAGTTCTTCAAAATGCTGGTAAAAATTTCAAATTATCCAGAAGAATAGAAAGAAAAAAAAAGGGGGACCCTCCTTTCCTCACCTCTGACACTCCCCTACCCCCACAGTTGCTCAGGTAACTGCCTTATTTTAAGGGCTCCCACGGCAGCGAACACAGTGATGAAAGCTGAGCCCCACTGCAGGATATTTGCAGTCGAGGTGTCCCAGGGCTGATTTGAGAAGGAAAATATGAAATATGAAAACTCCAAGTAGACGGTGAGGCAGAAACGGCTAGATGTTAAAATCTCTCCTTCCTCTTCCAATGTGAGCCCAGCTGGCTACCACGGTGCCTGGCTAACCTTCGACATCGTGGTCTTGCTAGTAAAATGGGCCAGCATGTCTGGGAGTGATCTGTTTCTCCTCCACCTTCTCTCATGGGCCTGTTGTCCAAGGCCATCCTTAGTCCCGTTGCTGTGAGTCACAAGGCAAACTCCCATGGTGAGAAGCCCTAGGGGCCTGCTTGTTACAGCGGCGAGTGCAGCCATAACCCTCCAAGGTGCTGCCTCTTCCTCCCTCGACACACAGTGGTCCAAGCATACGTGACTTTCCTTCAGTCTCTAACAGTGTGTACACAATCCATTTATTTTATTTTTTTGGCAGTGCCCCACGGCATGTGGGGTCTAACTCCCAGACCAGGGCTCAAACACACGCTTAACCGCTGGACCACCAGAGAAGCCCAGATAGATAGATATACACACAAATAAAAATATCTAATATACACATGCACTTCTGTTATAAGCAGAATATATATATACACTATATGTTATATATGGAATACATAAGATACATATTATTTAAAAAAAAGTTTATTGACGTATAGTTGCTTTACAACATTGCATTAGTTTCTTCTGCACAGCAAAGTGAATCAGCTCTATGGATACATTAATAATGTTGCTGTTTAGTCACTAAGTCATGTCTGACATTTTTGCAACCCCATGGATTGTAGCCCACCAGGCTCCTCTGTCCATGGGATTTCCCAGGCAAGAATACTGGAGTGGGTTGCCATTTTCTTCTCCAGGGGATCTTCCTGACCCAGGGATCAAAGCCATGTCTTCTGTATTGGTCAGCAGATTCTTTACCACTGAGACACCTGTGAGGTCCCACATATAGTAATACTTATAGGATAAAAAAAGATAGAGACTAAAATCTATAGGGCTGGCCAGCAGGATGGAAACCCAGGATTTCTATGTTACAGTTTTGAGGCAGAATTTCTTCTCTGGGAAATCTTTGTTTTTGCTTTAAGGCCTTCAGCTGACTAGGTGAGGCCCACCCAGAGGCTGGAGGGTCATCTCCTTGACGTAAAGTCAAATGGTTGAAACTATTAGCCACATCAACAAAATGCCTGCACAGGAGAGTAGCATTTGACTAAAGAATGGGGCGCCAGAGCCCAGTGAAGCTGCCACATAGAAGCAATCATCACAAAGAGCCTCATAGCATTTTAGACTCCTCTGGACAGGTGTGGTGTGAACCATGGGAAGATTAATCAGCAGAGTCACTGGACTCTGCCGTCTGAGCAGAGTGAGGAATACATGGCTGGGAGATGATTCACACCGTCAAGCCCTTTATAGAAATATCAGCCTTCCTGTGCATGGGATTGGGAATTGGGTGGATGCAGGTCCTTGAAAAAGGTCCTCAGAGCCTTCCAGTCCTGGAAAAGGGTTTTCGTGTCTGGTTTTTCCGACCCCGAAATAAGGGTCTTTGGACAGGGGCTGGAAAGCAGCAGAACTGGGAGAGAGGACGTGAAGGAGAGAAGGAAGAGGATGGTATCTTGAAGACAGGGTCACTCCAAGGGCAGGTTACAGTGAAGGAGGTTAGCAAAGAAGGCACTGAGGGTCAGGGTATGAACGAAGCACCTTGGAGGGATCTGGGGAACCCGAGAGGCACAGCTGTGGTGCAATGCTGCCACCTAGTGTCCAGGAGGAGAATTGTCGCCATAAGGTTTATTGAATTCACCAAGCTTGTTCCCTGCAGACCTTCCATAGGAATGGTTTTGCTGTTAGCAGAGAGATGCAGGGTGAATTTTAAAAATGCAAGCACTAAATAACCACCCAGAGAGCGATAAAGAGACGCACACCCTGCTATTGTTACATGGGTTCGATCCCTGGGTCAGGAAGATTCCCAGGAGGAGGGCATGGCAACCCACTTCAGTATTCCTGCCTGGAGAATCCCATGGACAGGGGAACCTGGCAGGGCTATGGTCCATAGGATAGAAGAGTTGGCCATGACTGAAGCGACTTAGCATGTATGCAGGGAATCAAACTAAGTGCCCATCAGGAAGTGAAAGGATGAAGTTATCATTCCACACAATTAAATATTCGCCACAAAAAAAGAATGAAATTCTGTCATTTGCAGCAATGTGGATGGATCGAGAGTATCATGCTTAGTGAAATGTCAGGCAGTGAAAGACAAATACCCTATATTATCACTTATATGTAGAATCTAAAAAATAAACCCAATATATATAACAAAACAGAAACAAACTCGCAGACATCGAGAACTAGTGCTTACCAGTGGGGAGAGGGAAGAGGGAGGGGCGTGATGGGGGTAAGGGATTAGAAGGTACAAAGTCCTATGTATAAAATAAATAACCAACAAGAATGTATACCACAGCACAGGGAAATGCAACCATTATTTTGCAACAACTTTAAATGAAGTATATAATCTATAAAAAATATTGAATCATTATGCTGTATGCTGCTGCTGCTGCTAAGTCAATTCAGTCGTGTCCGACTCTGCGCGACCCCACGGACGGCAGCCCACCAGGCTTCCCTGTCCCTGGGATTCTCCAGGCAAGAACACTGAAGTGGGTTGCCATTTCCTTCTCCAATGCGTGAACGTGAAAAGTGAAAGTGAAGTCGCTCAGTCGTGTCCGACTCTTAGCGACCCCATGGACTGGAGCTCACAGGCTCCTCCATCCATGGGATTTTCCAGGCAAGGGTACCGGAGTGGGGTGCCATTGCCTTCTCCGTTATGCTGTATACCTGATGCTAATATAACACTGTATACCTGATGCTAATATAATGCTGTAAATCAGGTATCGTGCTTGTATGCTCAGTTGCTCAGTCGTATCCGACTCTGCGACCCCATGGATGCTAGTCCTCCAGGGTCCTCTGTCCATGGAATTTTCTAGGCGAGAATACTGGAGTGGGTTGCCGTTTCCTTTGCCAGGAGGTCTTCTTGACCCAGGGATGGATCCCATGTTCCTTGTGTCTCCTGCTTTGGCAGGCAGATTCTTCGCCACTGCACCACCTGGGAAGTCCAAATCAAGCACACTTCAATGAAAAAAAGAACAACTATATTTGGTACAGATTTTCTGATGACTTGTGAGTCCAATCAAAACTGTGTGAGTGAGCACTGATTTGAGACTTGTGATTTTAGGTTGTAAAGTTTAAGAAAATGTAAGTGTAAACCTAGTTAGATGATTTGGGATTTTTTTTTTTTTTTTTTGAGAACCTAAGATTCATTTTACTTTTAAGAGTCACTTAAATCCCTGAAAAAATATGTTAAAAAGAAAACTGAAGTATTCTTTAAACTATGACATTATTCTGTTTACATGTGCTGTTGAAATATTGAATGAAATTTACTTAATAAAGGTGCAAATGTTTATTTAGGATATAATGTTGAAATGTGCTAGGTTCACATATAAACTAATATGGTTTATAAGATGACCTTGCAACACTAAGGAAGAAACTGGGCTTTGTTGGTGGTGGTTTTTAATTTATAACATTAAAAAGCCAAAAAGCTGCTTCAAAGACACCACAGTAAATCCAGGCTTAGGTATTGACAGATCCTTACTCCTAAACCCACCTCACCTCCTGAGAAGCCAAAACAAGACCCCTAAGTATTACTGGGTCTGCCAAAAAGTTCCTTTGGTTTTTAAGCAAAAATAAAAGACACATTTTTCAATTTCACCAAGAACTTTATTGAACAACATGTTCACCGTTTGGTTCCAGTACTTTCTGTGGTTTTTCAGTTCAGTTCAGTTCACTCGCTCAGTCGTGTCCGACTCTTTGCGACCGCATGAATCGCAGCACGACAGGCCTCCCTGTCCATCACCAACTCCCGGAGTTCACTCAGATTCAAGTCCATCGAGTCGATGATACCATCCAGCCATCTCATCCTCTGTCGTCCCCTTCTCCTGCCCCCAATCCCTCCCAGCATCAGAGTCTTTTCCAATGAGTCAACTCTTCGCATGAAGTGGCCAAAGTACTGGAGTTTCAGCTTTAGCATCATTCCTTCCAAAGAAATCCCAGGGCTGATCTCCTTCAGAATGGACTGGTTGGATCTCCTTGCAGTCCAAGGGACTCTCAAGAGTCTTCTCCAACACCACAGTTCAAAAGCATCAATTCTTTGGCGCTCAGCTTTCTTCACAGACCAAATCTCACATCCATACATGACCACTGGAAAAACCATAGCCTTGACTAGATGGATCTTTGTTGGCAAAGTAATGTCTCTGCTTTTGAATATGCTACCTAGG
>SJYX01004183.1:0-30550 GCA_006410675.1 Oreotragus oreotragus | reverse complement strand
TCTGTGAGGCTGGCGAAGGGACTGGCTGCCTCTCGCTGGTCAGACACTCCCTGTTTTCAGCCCTTCATGCTGCGCTGCTTCTCTTCTTGCCCTTTACCATCTAAAAAATCACTTATTCCATAGTTTCTTTCAGGGTCCTCATTGGTAAGATGGGAGGGCAAGAGCAGACAATGTTTTGCCTTTTGGTGACCAGCTGGGTAAGACCAAGGATATCTTTCATCTAAAAGTAGAGATAAACAGGGGCTTCCCTTGTGGCTCAATAGTAAAGAACCTGCCTACCAATGCAGGGGACACGGGTTGAATCCCTGGTTCAGGAAGATTCCACATGCCCCAATACAACAAAGCCCGGGCACCTAGAGCCTGTTCTCTGCATCAAAGCCACCACAATGAGAAGCCCACCACCACAATTAGAGAATAGGTCTTGTTCACCACAGCAGGAGAGGGCCTGCCTGCAGCAACAAAGACCCAGTGCAGCCATAAATAAATAAATTAGAGACAAACAGAATTATTGGCATGGAGAACAGACCAGTGGTTGCCAAGGGGGAGGAGGATGGTGTGGAATAGAGTGGGAAATTGGGTTGGCAGATGTAAGCTTATATATATATATAATGGATAAACAACAAGGTCCTGTGGTATAGTGCAGAGAACTATATTCAATATCTGATTATAAACCATAATGGAAAAAGATACAAAAAAAGAATGTACATCTATGCATAACTGAATCACTCTGCCATACAGCAGAAATTAATATAATACTGTAAATCACCTATACTTCAAATTAAAAAAAAATGGAAAGAGAAAAAATTAGAGACAAAAGATAGGATAGCATTAACAGTCAATGATAGGAAGACACGGACTAATCAGTAAGGGAAGCTTGTGGAAAAACTAACACTAGATCTTTGCTTATTAACATATTAGAAATCTCAATTTCAGGTTTACTAAGACTTAAATGGGAAAAACCAAAACTTTAAACCTTTTAAATACAATAAACCATTCTGTTCAGAAGACTTTCTTTAAAAAGGATACACACACAAAAGTGCACACCAAAATGGAAAAGTTGATAAATCTGACTATATTAAACTTAAAATTTCTGTCAAACAAAGACACAAAACTAATTGAAAAGATAAGCGATAGACTAGGGAAAGATCTTTGCAATACACACACATACACACACAAATAGATGAAAATGAAAGCAGAGACATTTCCTTTCCTCCCTGGCCTGGATCCTGTGTCCCGCCCCCAGGTTCTGGTTTCCAGCCAGAGTAACCTCCTTGCTGTTTCTAGAAGCGCCATGGGCACTTTCCCCCTCAGGACCTCTGCTCTAGCTGTTCCCACTGTCTGGGATACTCCTGCCGCACTTGGTGTCCACTTGGTGTCAATTCTCCCTCTGGTCAAGTCTTTGTCCACTTTCTCACTGATGGTCACCCTTAAGCTCCTATTTCACTCAGCAGCTGCCCTGTCTGTCCCCCTTCCAGGCCCCTCGCCCTGCTCTTTTATTCTCTTTATGCCACTTCACAGCTATAGAACCTATTCATTTATTATGCTTGCATGCGTGCTAAGTTGCTTTGTCATGTCCAACTCTGTGTGACCCTATGGACTGTAGCCTGCCAGGCTGCTCTGTCCTGGGATTCCCTAGGTACGAATACTGGAGTGGGTTGTCATGCCCTTCTCCAGGGGATCTTCCTGACCCAGGAACTGAACCCGTGTCTCTTATGTCTCCTGCACTGGCGCCACCTGGGAAGCTTTTCTTATGCTTAATGCATGTTTATTATCATTCCCTTCCAGTGGAATCAAAGCTCATGGGGCCAGGGATCATTGGTTCACTGACATATCCCAAGCTCTTCGAACAGCAACTGGCACAATCGTGTAAAACAGTCATAGGAACTCAAAAAAACTTGAATGAGTGAATAAATGACCCTCATTGGAAGGCAGTGTTTACCAATGTACCACCAATGGGTTACAGCTGCACTGCGACACTGACACCTCACGCCTGAGGCAGCTGGCCAGCGCATGGGACAGCAGAGGACCTGGGCGATGCTGTTCAGTTATGCTGTAACTAGCCTTCTCCCTTTTCCCGGGGTCCTTTGCAGTATTGCCACTCTCTAGGTGTGCCCGGAAATTAACAGCTCAGGAAGCACTGCGGTAGCTAAGCTGTGCTGCTGCTGCAGCTAAGTTTAATTTCAAATGCATTTCCAATATCCTGCATTTGTCCAATATCCTTTTCTCACAGTTGCTGGTTTTGATATTATATCTGCAAGCATCTGATTTCCTACCTTTTGTTTTATGTTTGCCTTTACTAGTGAGCTTTTCTGTTAATGATTTTCTTGTTTCTAGTTGTGGCCTTTTCTGTCTAGAGAAGTTCCTTAAGCATTTGTTGCAAAGCTGGTCTGATGGTCCTGAATTCTCTTAGCTTTTGTGTGTCTGTAGTTTTTGATTTCTCGGTTGAATCTGAGTAAGAGCCTTGCTGAGTAGACGTCATGCTTTGTTGTCGTAGGTTCATCCCTTTCTTCACTTTAAATACATTGTGCCAGTCCTTTCTGGCCTGCAGAGTTTCTGCTGAGAAGTCAGCTGATAGTCTTATAGGAGTTCCCTTGTATGTTTCTTGTTTTTCTCTTATTGCCTTTTAATATTTTTTCCTTTGTCTTTTCTGTCCATTTGGTTAGTTTGTCTTGGTATGTTCCTCCTCTTGTTTATCCCGCCTGGGACTGTCTGCTTCCTGGACACGGGTGATTGTTTCTTCTCCCATTTTAGGGAAGTTTTCTATTATTCTCTCTTCAAATACTTTCTCGGGTCTTTTATATATTTCTTTTCCTTCTAGGATCCCTGTAATGTGAATGTTGGTGCATTTAATGTTGTCCCAGAGGTTTCTTAGACCTCATTTCTTTTTATTCTTTTTTCTTTGTTCTCTTCTTTGGCAGTAATTGCCACTATTCTGTCTTCTAACTCACCTGTTTTCAGCTCACTCTTTTTATATATTTCTTTTCCTTCTAGGATCCCTGTAATGTGAATGTTGGTGCATTTAATGTTGTCCCAGAGGTTTCTTAGACCTCATTTCTTTTTATTCTTTTTTCTTTGTTCTCTTCTTTGGCAGTAATTGCCACTATTCTGTCTTCTAACTCACCTGTTTTCAGCTCACTCTTCTTCTGCTTCAGTTATTCTGTTATTAATTCCTGCTGCTGCTGCTGCTAAGTCACTTCAGTCGTGTCCGACTCTGTGTGACCCCATAGACGGCAGCCCACCAGGCTCCCCCAGCCCTGGGATTCTCCAGGCAAGAATACTGGAGTGGGTTGCCATTTCCTCCTCCAGTGCATGAAAGAGAAAAGTGAAAGTGAAGTCACTCAGTCTGTCCGACCGTTAGCGACCCCATGGACTGCAGCCCACCAGGCTACTGCGTCCATTGGATTTTCCAGGCAAGAGTACTGGGGTGGGGTGCCATTGCCTTCCCCGGTTATTGATTGCTGCCGGTGTATTTTTCATTTCAGTTATTCTGTTGTTCGTCTCTGTTCTTTAGTTCTTCTAGGTCTTTGTTAAACATTTCCTGTGTCTTGATCTGTGTCTTCGTTTTTCCCCAGATCGTCTTTACTGTCTTTACTCTTTCTCCTCCAGTACATTGCCTGCCTCCACTTCACTTACTTGTTCTTCTGGGTTTTTATCTTGTTAATTCATCTGGGACACATTGGTTTACTCTAATTTTGTTTACCTTCCTGTGATTTTGGTTTCCGTTTTGCAAGCTGCAGGGTTATAATTCTTTTTGCTTCTGTCCACCTTTTCCTGTGGTCATGTATGGATGTGATCCAAAATCACTGCAGATGGTGACTGCAGCCATGAAATTAAAAGACGCTTACTCCTTGGAAGAAAAGTTATGACCAACCTAGATAGTATATTCAAAAGCAGAGACATTCCTTTGCCAACTAAGGTCCGCCTAGTCAAGGCTATGGGTTTTCCTGTGGTCATGTATGGATGTGAGAGTTGGACTGTGAAGAAGGCTGAGCGCCGAAGAATTGATGCTTTTGAACTGTGGTGTTGGAGAAGACTCTTGAGAGTTCCTTGGACTGCAAGGAGATCCAACCAGTCCATTCTGAAGGAGATCAGCCCTGGGATTTCTTTGGAAGGAATGATGCTAAAGCTGAAACCCCAGTACTTTGGCCACCTCATGCGAAGAGTTGACTCACTGGAGAAGACTCTGATGCTGGGAGGGATTGAGGGCAGGAGGAGAAAGGGACGACCGAGGATGAGATGGCTGGATGGCATCACGGACTCGATGGATGTGAGTCTGAGTGAGATCCGGGAGTTGGTGATGGACAGGGAGGCCTGGCGTGCTGCGATTCATGGGGTCGCAAAGAGTCAGACATGACTGAGCGACTGAACTGAACTGAGCTGAAGTGTGTTTAAAACCATGACTAGTTCTATACCCAAAGATTTTGTTATATACATACAGGAGGACTGATCGTTATGTATATATATATATATGTGTATGTGAGTATTCATGTGTGTCAGGGTGGTGTATGTATTCACATATAAACATGTTTATTCTTATGTATAAATGACAATGTAAGTTAGATTTTCCGCATTGAATTGAAGATGAGGGGTAGGTAGTGGAACTTTAGTTTTCAACATAATAGCGATAACTAACTTCCTGCTGCAGGGTAATAGTACCCAACAGTAGTAAGTAGTAATAGTAGTAAGATAAGGTAACCAGTGTTAATGCATTTATTCAGACCTTATGCATATTCTGTTCATTCATCCAGTACCTGTTGCTTCTAGCTTGCATGCTAGACATGGAATACTGCAGGGGGGATGGGACACTTAAAAGTCACTGCTCGTGTAGAGTTCAGTGGACGAGGTGTTAACTCTAAATCCTAGGGATTCCTAAACTGAATTCATTTGTGTTTGTCAAAAAAATCCTCCTTGTTTGAGTAAAGATTTATTAGCAGGTTTAGGACACTGATTTCAGGTGCCATGCCCATCATATTTCTATCCTTCTAATTCTTGGGAGACTTTTAGCCTTTCAGATTAGGTGACAGAAGGCATTCAATATAGATACAGATAATAATCTCACTTAAAATTCATAGTTAGAAAAATCATGTAAATAAAATGTCACTTCTGGTTTTAGTATCATATCAATAAGCTGTCGATCATGACGTCAGAGAATCATCTGAACAACAGCGACAAAGAAGTTGATGAAGTTGATGCTGCCCTTTCAGACCTGGAGATTACTTTGGAAGGGGGAAAAACATCAACAATTTTGGTAGGGTGAATCTTTTGCCTATTAATTTAATCTGATGCTTATACCTTTTTTTGGAATTAGGTTTTCATGAAATGTTTGGGACATATAGAGAAATATTTAATGCTTTAGAGAATACAGACACAGATTTTCCAGAAATTTTCAGGGAAGTTTTTTACATTAATACTGTTTAGTCTCTAGTGCGTCCAACACAGTAGAGAGAGAGCTTCTGCCAGTACATTCTGCACGTTCCCTTACAAGTAGTGGGAGAACATTTCTGCAGAGGAAAAGTTAACTTCAAGCCATGGTAAAATCCGTTTATTGATCTCCAAATTTAAAATATTAGGAAAAGAAGAGGAAATAGATCTCAGTAAAACTTTTAAATGCTTAGATATTAGTTATTACAGAAGAAACACTATTCTCAGGACTGTTAAGAGTCAGAAAATTTCTGTATGCAGCTATAAACAGTTTTAGTCATACTAGAATCAACACTACATTCTTGTGGATTGTCTAAATTGCTGTATTGATCAAATTTTTAATAGCTTTCTATGCCATTTGAAATGCCTTTGTACCATATGACAATGTATATAATACCTTTAAAATCTTTATAATCTGTAATTTATGTAATTTTCCTTGTTTATTGAACAAGCTGGTTCTTAATATCAGATGCTAAACAGTTTCAAATTTTTTAAAAGTGAGAAAAAAAATGTTTTCATTCTGTTCCTAGGGTGACATCACTTCCATTCCTGAACTTGCTGACTATATTAAAGTTTTCAAGTAAGTACAAAAGAGAAGGAATTCCAAATATTAGTAAATAAATGTCAGTTTTATAGTCATGTTCACATTCTTGAAATTTATGTCACTGGCAAATGCATTTCTAAAATCATTTGCCAGTTATTATGAACACTAAATTATAATGTGGAAAAAATTTACCTTTACAAAATTAAAATTCCTGTACTTATTAAGTTGTTTTATCTGATAAACATATTACTTAAGGCAGGGAGGAGATTGTGTAACTTAGATGGATTGCATCATGCAAATTCTGAAACATACGGTTCATATAAAGCATCCTGTCTGGGTGAAAGCAGTATATAATGAACTGTTATTTTCAGTGGTTATTTCCTTGTTCAGAGCCCCAGAACTTACTGGATTCTATTCATTTGTTCATGGGATATTTTACAAGATTCCAGAGTATCTTATCTAGATTTTTAAATGGTTGGTCTAGTCATACTCCACAGAATCAAGAGAGCTAGGCATTAAGGCAGAAAGAGGAAAGGAGGTGATGTGGAATATAAGCTCTGGAATAAACCATTTATTGTAGCTGAAGATAAAACAGCTCCACATAGTAACATTTCTAAGCTACTGACCTGATTTCAGATGCTGCTCCCTACCTCCAGTTTGTTTTCCTTTTACCCACCTTTTTCATCTACCTACACTTTGCCTAATCCTCTCTTTACCATGCTTCATGTTTGGCATTGGAGTGGCAAGTGAAAGTCACCACTGCAGTACATCCCTAGAGATAAGCACTCCACGCACTTTAGACTTGCCAGGCAAACTTGCCTGTTTAGAGAGGCTCTGGAGGCAGCCCTGCCGACACCACGAACCTGCAGGTACTTAGAGGACCCAGGAACCTTCCAGTTACTGAGATTTCCTTCACTTTTACTTTCCTGTTCCTTCCATGTGACCTGCTAGTGATCGGGACAGCTACAACTGACAGAAATACGGGAATGTTATCCTTAGGGTCTTTCTCTGCTCGCTCACTGTAATATCTCCTGAGCAGATTGAGAAGAAGGGGAAAATCCAATAACAGCAACACTGAATATAACACACAAGATGAAAGGGGACTGAACTCAGCATATATAAAACTTGGCCTCAGACTTTTAACAATGTGAGATTTTGCTGCTAAAACATAGCATTGATAAAGTTATTTCAAAAGTGTTTTTTTTTCTCCCTTCTAATTCTGTTCAACACATAGGCCAAAAAAGCTGACTCTAAAAGGTTATAAGCAGTATTGGTGTACCTTTAAAGATACATCTATTTCTTGTTATAAGAGCAAAGAAGAATCCAGTGGCACACCAGCTCATCAGATGAACCTAAGAGGTAAGGAAAGCCTTGGAATGACCATGTTGATGGTAGAATATCTATTAGCTAATACTCACTAAACTTCATTTCGCTGGGGGATAAAGCTTTTAGCAGTTCCTTTTGCTCCTTTATGGGCTTCCCTGGTGGCTCAGAGGTTAAAGCGTCTGCCTGCAATGCAGGAGACCTGGGTTCGATCCCTGGGTCGGGAAGATCCCCTGGAGAAGGAGATGGCAACCCACTCCAGTACTCTTGCCTGGTGAATCCCATGGACGGAGGAGCCTGGTGGGCTACAGTCCACGGGGTCGCAAAGAGTCGGACACGACAGCGACTTCACTTTCACTTTTGCTCCTTTAGGTACTTTTTTTAAGTTCAGTATTCAGTTTCCCATGAATATTTGGTTCTGATCTCTGTGGAGGCCTCACATGAAGGCTGTGCTTCTACTTTTATCCCAAGTAAATCTATGGCGTCCCTTTTCTGTTCTTCAGCATGAGGACGTGTAGGTTTTCTCATTCTGTGGGAGCTGCCCGCATATCTGTTTCAGACTCCGCCTCAGTCGCATCTCTGCTGTAGTCCCCTCCCAGCTTTCGCTGCTGTCTCCCTTCATCATCGGCATCCTGCTCCTCTTCCTCACCTTAACAGGTAACTAGCTGGTTCGCTTCAAGTCCCCAGTCTCTTGGCTTTCTGACTCACCAGTGGGTTAGCCACCACAGGGTTTGAACAGAGTTCTTCCCCTTTCCCAACGCCTCTCGCCTGCACAATTTTGTTGTCTTCGACACCGCTCTCATGCTGGCTCCCGGGGCTGCCCCGGGAGCCCTCTGAGGCTCCCTCCTAGCTGACGGCCTAAATTTCATTAGTTTCCTCTTACCTCTGTAGATCCACAGCTATCTCAGAGCAGGGGCTAGTATTTGGGCACACGTTGCTACACCTGTTCGCACAGTCCTGTGGCCTGGACTGAGTCTGGCTGAGGGCTCAGAGCTGCTGGTTTGGGTCTTTTTTCCCCATTCAGGTCTGTGGGGTTACAGCTTCATTTGAGTTCCAGTGACTTCTGTTTGTTCTTCACGCTGCTTCTTCACCTCTTTCGGAAACCTGTTGGATGCATTGGTTCAGGGGGAGGAGCATTTCCTCTCCTGGCTGGCCTGGTTCTTCTGCAGCTGGAGGATGTCTTGCTGCCCCTTGCTCTGATTCTCTCTACACGGCCTTCATCTGTGCTTGCAGATTGCCCCTGAGCCTCCCACTTGCAGTGATGTTACTTAAGGCTGCCAGCTCATTTCTAGTTTAGACACCACGTCCTCTAGGAAGCCGCACCCCTGAGAACTGCTCTCCTACAGGCTCACACAGAACTCACCACGCCCTTGGTCCCCAGCATATGTGCTGAAGGATGCAGTACACATTGGCTTCTCGCTGTTCATACTCCTCTTACTGGCCTTCCCTTATAGCAGAGGCTGGAAGACTAAAGTACATTTTCCAGACTCATTTCCAGTGAGACTGAGATTCCAATCAGATGCATTCTTGCATTCCAGTCAGATGAATTCCCAACTGAGTTAAGGGGTTGGAGAGGCAATTAGGAAAGGATTTAAGTGTTTCCGGGCTCTGGAGTTAACATCTGTAGAGCTGTATTCTTTATTTTTTTAGTACATTGTGTATGAGAATATTTTTAGTATATTTCAGCAAAATGTCCAAATCTCTACCCTACCTCTATTCTGCCTAGTAGTCGTCTGTGAACTATTACTTTATAGTTACATGAGTGTGTGCTAAGTTGTGCCCGATTCTTGGCAACCCTATGGAGTGCAGCCCGCCAGGCTCCTCTGTCCATGGGCTTCTCCAGGCATGAATACTGGAGTGGGTTGCCTTGCCCTCCTCCAGGGGATCTTCCCTACCCAGAGATTAAACCCACATCTCTTATACCTCCTATATTGGCAGGCGGGTTCTTTACCACTAGTACCACCTGTGAAGCCCATTTATAGTTACATACATTTTAATAAGGGGCTTCCCTCATAGCTCAGTTGGTAAATCATCTACCTGCAATGCAGGAGACCCAGGTTCGATTCCTGGGTTGGGGAGATCCCCTGGAGAAGGAAATGGCAACCCACTCCACTATTCTTGCCGGGGGAATCCCATGGACAGAGGGGCCTGCTAGGCTACAGTCCACAGCATCTCAAGAGTCGGACACAACTTAGCAACTAAACCACCACCACATTTTAATAAATAGAAAAACCTCTGCTCTGGGGTAGAAGATTGCTGTGCCCACGTGTTGAATTTCTGTGGTTTTCCTAAAACTTCTAGTTAGACTCACTGCCTTTCTCCCTAGGTCAGGAGTGTAACTTTTGGATCTTTACCATTATTTGTTACTCTCAGAATACGTTGCAGGTGTCCTCTTGCTTCCCTTCCAAGCTGCCCAGGATCCACTCCGATTATCCACTGTCGATTTAGAGGCTTAATCTGTCTTCTGGACCCTATCTTCTCTGTCTCTGTTACATCCTTATTCTCTCTGTATGACTAAGAAGTTAAGTCCTAGATGGAGAACAGTTTACAGGGTATCTAATCCGACTTCTCCCACGTCTTTCCAAAGGAGTACTTTTCCAGCACATCACACTGGTGAGGGTAACACTAGCCTAAGAATCAAATGGCCTAGGTTCTGCTCTGCCACAAAACAAGCCCTGTGATTTTGGAAAAATAACTGTCAGGACCTTAGTGTCTTCCTCTGAGTAATGAGAGTGTTGGACTAGATGCTCTGTAAGGCCCCTAAGATAACTAAAATGTACAGTTCTAAAAAATGCAGGTTAGCAGATGCTGACTGGTCACCTATGCTACCCACTGTGCCAGATCCTAGAGTCATGAGCAAGAATAGGTTATAGTCACATCCCTAAGATGTCAGAGAATGTCAGGAAATAAACAACTACAATTTGGGCAATAGTAATACTTTAAAAAGTAAGCAGTAGGCCAAAGGAACAAAGAGGTAAGGATGCTGTATCAATCTTCAGTGATTTTGGAGAGAATTAGGGGAAGCTTAATAGGGGAAATAACATTGGAGTTCAGATCCCAAAAAGAAAATTGCAGTCCATGAAAGGAAGGAAGAGAGTTGGTAAAAGAGACTGACGTGCAAAATTGCGTGGGGAAAATCATCAGCAGTCATTTAGCAGAGCTAAATTTAATTGGGTTATTTTAAATTTGAGGTGCCGGTGGTGTATCTTTTTGGAGCATGGGTGAGATCCATGCTGCAGATACTGATGTGGTAGCAGTGAGTATTAATAGCAGCAGCAGCCTTTGTAGTAGTTGTCCGTAATACGAAAAGGCTGAGAGCAGAACCCTGCAGGATACCAATGTTTAAGGGACAGGGCAGATTGGAGGAGGTGGAACTTGAAAATATCTAGGAAGACCATGGAAATGAGGTATGATAGAAGTTAAAGGACAGAGTAAGTCAATAGTATCAAATGCTTCAGAAAAGTAAGATTAAGCTTCCATAAGATTTAGCCACATGGAGGTGGTTCGTGGCCTCTATTAGAACAGATTCAGCAGATTTCAGTGGGCTTTTATACATGGGAGCCAAAGTACAGTCAACTGAGATGGGAAACAAGATAGCTTTTTGATGAACCTCATCTGTGACAGGCAAGGAGGAAAGAGGGCAGTAATGGAAGAGAGAGGCCTAAAATGGAGAGGTGTTTTATGGTTTAAGATGGGAGACTCAAGTTAAATGCTGATGGAACTGTCATGTAGAAAGGCAGGGAGGTGGGAGGACAGGATCTCTGTGATGGAGCAAGGTACCTGACAGATGGTAGAAAACTGCCTGCTCGGATAGGAGAGATACCATTTCCTCTGTGTGGAAGTGAGGGTGGCCAGGTTTATCTGCTTTGGTGGCAGGAAGTTGAGGGACCTCATTTCTGATGGCTTTCATGTTCTTGGAAAAATAACAGGTGAGGTTGTTCTCTAAGAGTAGCCTAGGAGGCCTGAGAAAATGTGAAACAAAGATTGTTGAGGATGTCAGCACAGAGGGGTTGCAAGTGTTAAGGGGCAGATTGACATTGGGAATCTACGTGTTTCTAGTGAAACTTAGCTAGAGCCTAGGCAAGTAAGAGATAGGTGGTTGGGTTGAGCCAGGATTAAGGTTTTGTGAAGTGTGTATGATGGAAAGACAGTGAGTCTGGAGAGTTGGAGGTGACAGCTAGTGAAACAGGATTCAGGCTGGACTGCAGAGAAAAGGTGGAAACATGGAGCCAATGGGGAGAGAGTTGTGGGGTCTCCCAAAGTTGTGATTGGGTCTCCCAAAGATTTTGAGGGGATTTAGGATTGAAGAAAGATACATCTCTTTGTTTTAACTTTGCGGATTAAACATATTGCCACACAACTTCCTGAGTGTTGGTAATAATTGTGTAGGAGTTACATGTGATAGCTATTTATGTGAAGTAAATATTCTTAAAAGAAAGAGGGAGGTAAAGTTCATCAAATTCGTGATTGAAGTTAATTCTGGAGAGGAGAGGATCTCTCCTTTATCTAAAATGTTTTGTTTCTTTCATTTGCTATTTAAAACATTTATTTGATGAGGGGAAAAAAATAGTGTAAACATTTGTTCAGATACATAGAAGCTTATTATCTTGTTGCTTGTACTTTGTCAGAAGTTGCTCCAGTTCAGGAACAAAGGCAAGAGCAGGCCCTGCTAACAAGTTTACATTCTTCCCCACAGAGTCTACACGATGGTCTTAACATGCATTGAGGATGACATGAACTAAGTACTAACAATTGGAATACTCTTTAGGAAGCTTTGACATAATCGTTATCTTACTGATCCTTATAGCATTACTGTGAGATAGAGCTTAAGGTCAGGGAATTTGGGCATGAGTAAATATGATATGCTTATTAAGTGGTCAAGAAAAGTCTGGAACCCCAATCTGTCTGCTTACAGAGCTCTTTTTCACTATTTTATACTGGTTGCTAATTTAGGCTGACCATTGCCCCATTATCTATCTGGGTATACATTCAGTAAATCTGTTTTCTCTCCTATAAAGAAAGCCATAAACTAATGGTTAACAGAGTTGATTACGGGGATTTTGTACAGTCCATAAATGTATGTATTCCTGAAAACTTGCCAGTAAAGTGAAATTCTGCATGCCCTTATTGTCATACTGACTTCCCAAGTATATAAGTTTATATTACCTTCTGTGTCAGATGGACTCCTAAAATTTTGTGCAAATCAGGAGAGCCTGTGCCCCCCCACCCCACCCCTGCCCCGCAGCCTGTGCCATTAGTCTTCCTTGCACCAGCAGTAGGAGGGCAGAGCAGCTGAGTGCGCGAGCAGTGGGGCCCTGAGAAGGCCCTCATATAGGACTCTAGCTCACACTGGCTGGTTCCCCACACATGTCCCTTTCTTAAAAGGCATCATAAAGTCATTTATTCTGACCAGAACACACTTTAGAATTTTATTATGGAAAGATATTTTTAAATCCCTGCACATTTAGAAACTTAGCAAAAAAAAAAAAACCCTGGTAACTTAAGATTCAAAGAACTGAATGATATTAATAATGTGTGAAACTTGTGGGAATAGAGTGCAAGTTTTCATTGTATAATATCCTTTTAATAGAACTCTTTCCTTCTCAATCAAGTTTTGTGAAATGTGAGGGCCACAAACTGTGCAGGTACATCTCTTGTATATTAGGTCTGAGTTGAGTCTTCACTCCACCCCCAACGAAATTACTGAACATAAAGAATTCCCTGATTTGTAGATTCCATGACAGCAAAATCAGCATGTTAAGATACCATAAAATGGGAACTGCCTGTATTGGCTTGGGATTTCTTATAAGTCTAAATTTAACCATTTTAATAATTTTTTTTTTAAACTACAGGGTGTGAAGTTACCCCAGATGTGAATATTTCAGGCCAAAAATTTAACATTAAACTCCTCATTCCGGTTGCAGAGGGCATGAATGAAATCTGGCTTCGTTGTGACAATGTAAGTTTTCTGATTAAAAATAAACCTCAATTTGGGGGATGTCCCTGGTGGGTCCAGTGGCTAAGACTCTGCGCTCCCAATACATGGGTCATGGGTTCAGTCCCCTGGTCAGGGAACTAAGATTCCACATGAACAGTGCAGCCCCAGAAAGGAAACCTCAGTGAACTGACCATTCAGTCTTAGGTTTTATACTCAAGGATTTATCATGTGATAGATTCCAAACCTCAGTATTTCTTTTCACAGGAAAAACAGTATGCACACTGGATGGCAGCCTGCAGATTGGCCTCCAAAGGCAAGACCATGGCAGACAGTTCTTACAACTTAGAAGTTCAAAATATTCTTTCCTTTCTGAAGATGCAGCATTTAAATCCAGATCCTCAGTTAGTACCAGAGCAGATCACAACTGATATAAATCCTGAATGTCTGGTGTCCCCTCGCTATCTAAAAAAGTACAAGAACAAGCAGGTAAACAGTTTTCTACATATACTTGAGTTTCCCCTCTTAAACACAACTTTTTAGTCTTAATTGGTAGTCTTAATTTTGTATCAGGTGGTTAAAATATAAAGAAAAAATAGCTTTCAGTCAGTTTAAATTGGTCATTTAAGAAAAGTCTTATTATTTTAGTAGGAAGGATAATGAGGTAGAGTAGTTGGGAGCATATTTATTCTAAACCACCTGAGGAAATTACTCTGCTAACAGGATATTCTTTTCAGGGAATTGAATATGGTCTTAACTGCTTTGTGTTCCACAGTTCATGCCATTTTATTCCTTAAATAAAGTAAGTCTGATACAGAGCACAGCCAGCATTTCCCAGCCAAATCTCTGATGACTCTTGCTGTTGAAATGGACCTTTGGAAATAAACTTTACGTGGTTTATAGTCCATGTTTAACATTGTCTTTTCTTAACATTAACAGTCAAACCCTAAGCCAGATTTGCATACTGTGACAACATTTGGTAAATTTTCATTGAAATTCACTGCTTTTGTTCCCTGTGTTTAGAATTCCTTTTCTGGAAATGACTACCATAAAAGGATTGCTATTTAGGAAAATGGTTCTTCAGTCCAACACAAAAGGTTCTTTGCCAGGGGAGTTTCACTTGGGATAGCCCCCAGTATTCTCGATACCCAGCATCATGCCATAAAAGGAAAAAGGCTCCAATTTAGGAAGGGATTGAAGAAGAACTTTGAAATAAATACTTCATTTTTATCTAGTTTCATTTTTATCTTTGTTAAGGAATAATTTTAAAATGTTACTGGAAAGGTCCAATGATATACCCAGAACACTTGTTAATTCTTAACTTTAAATACAGTGTTTATCATACGGGTCTGAAATCCCTTAGCTGGAAATGTTCAAAAGTTTTAATCACCAAGTATTTGTCTTTTAAGTTGCAGAAGTTGTGTAAGCTACATGGAAATTGTTTATCCCATAGTCATATGATGTGCAAGTAGTGAGGAATGGAGGAAATGCCCTTGGAGCTGTGTGGAATGTAGATTGTAAGTTAACAAGGGAAAGTGAATCGAGTACTGATTTCATTTTTTAATTCTTAGGTTAGTTCATTTTAAAGTTATTTATAAAGAGACTTGTTTCTAAAAGTAGATTCATTTGCCTTCAAAGTCAATGAATAGTTTCAAATCTAAGCAGTTTTACCATTGCACTATCAGGTATTAGGAATAAAAGATCTTAAACTATAATTGTGAAGATTGCCAAATGTTAGTTTAGCTGTCAGACAGGTACTGAATTGTTTTCCCAGAAGCCTTTCAAATGATAGGTTTAGCTGTAAAAAGATAAATTTTCTTTTGGTGAGTTCCTGACTACAAGTCAACTGAAGATTCTCTTCAAGACAAAGAATGTGTGGCTGTCCTTAACTGACAGGATGGTAGTATGTGTGTGGTCTGAGGTTAAGGAGCTTTCTAGCCTTGTCTTCCACATTGTCGGCTTATCAAATGCACATTCATTTTGAATTCTCCTTTCCCTAACCAGGAGGTTGAGTCAAGTATTGCCCTGACACCTAGTTAAGTGCTGATAAGCAGGAGTTTAGTTGCTATTGTGTGGCATGTACTGTACTGTTTGTTGGACTTAGTGGCTCAGTAATTGGATTTGTTAAACTATATAATCCAGTGGCACTTAGGAGTCAGGTAGTTCTAAGCTGTGCAGGCCATGGGGTCATTCAGCCCTACCAGGGCATAAAGTCTCCAGGCGCATATAGCCTTTGTTATAATCTATTTTAATTCCCCAAGACTATTAAACTTGCTATGGATGTTTTTTACATAACTGTGACTCCCAAACTGGATTTTTACATTTTAGAGGAAAGAATTATTCTTCATTTTATTCATGTTAATCTAAATTGAAATGAACTGATATATTTGTAGCCACCACTCCTAGTGTAGTGTATGGCATATTTTTATTTTCCCTTCCAGGAAAAAGGATGCAAAAAAAAGATGGTAATTGAGGGGTTTGCTTTTCTTCCGTAAATAAAGAAACAGTATGGTCACTGCACTTATTTAATGCCTTCAACTATTTTCTGAAAAGCTGTGCATGGATCATATTATTTGACTCAATATAAGACAAGATTAAAGGCTTTTGAATATTAATTTTCTTTTTTATCTTGCTACTAAAATAATTAGCTTTACCCTAATCAGTAAGAACTGGTACATGAACGGGAAAAGGTTATTTGCATTTAAAGTTTTCTCCCTACAAATTTCTACGCTCAATTTTAGTAACACTTAACAATCTAAAATAATGTGGAGTGTTTCTCAGTATTCTAAATGGAAAGAATCGCTGCTTTCTCATTTTCATTTTCATGCTTGCATTTACTTTGCTTGGTTTCCACCTAAAGTCATTTTTTTGCATGGTTTTTGGCTGGAATTTTGGTTTGCAGGTTACCGCAACTTTTTCTTTGCTTCATTGCCATTTTTTCTGATTGCCTTTTTTTTCTTTCTGCTTCCTTTTTCTTTTCCTCGCATTGCCATCTACAGCCAGGCTATATAAGAGATTTGGTAAGTTCTCCATATTTAACAAAAAGAAAGAATTAAAAATATTTAGAGCCCTAGCTACAATCTCCCCTCATGAATTAATTTCCCTCTACTCTTTGAGCAGATAGGCATCCCAAAGTGAGTAAACTTAAAAACTAACCTTTCTAATTACTCCTTTAGAAAAATTTTAAAATCATTGCAGTGATTTCTAGTGCTAGAAACCTGCATGGCAGGCACTCATTCTGATCAGATATCTTGGTACTGAACTTAAAACCCATCATGTATATGAGGATTAGAACTTGTGCTATCATATGTGTGTGTACTGGAATAAGTCTCAACAATTACATATACCTACTAGTACTTATTCTTTCTTGACATATGAAACTAAAATTAAGAAAAACTATATATTGAAGTTTAGTTTGGAAAGTCATTAGTTTACTAAAATTCCCAAATGTAGTTTCAGGTATTTTCTAATTTCATCTCTTGCAATACATAATTTTGGGGCATGGGGCACATAATTTAGTGTTTTAATCTGTTTTTGGCTTGATTCTACCATGAAAGAATAATATCTAATAGTAAATATGATGTTTACTCATGTTTAGATAACGGCAAGAATCTTGGAGGCCCATCAGAATGTAGCTCAGATGAGTTTAATTGAAGCCAAGATGAGGTTTATTCAAGCTTGGCAATCATTACCAGAATTCGGCATCACACACTTTATTGCAAGGTCAGTGGTTCTACTAAGCACCGATGTGTAAACCTCAGTCTGTGCTTTCTTACTTAATCAACTTCACGTAATTAGAAATTAAACATTTAAAGCTACCTACTGAGACCCATTAACCTATTACACAGTAAAATTTAAAGAATGTTGGAATGTATTTTCTGTGCTTATAATTTTTTCATCAAATATCTAAAGTGATTTCATTTATCTTTTTACTCAGCACTTTAAGAGTTAAGAAGTACATATCTTCAAGAAAAACAGACCAACATGTCCGCCTACCACCCCTGTTTTAAAACATATATTTATATTTTTAATTCTGTAGGTTCCAAGGGGGCAAAAAAGAAGAACTTATTGGAGTTGCATACAACAGACTGATTAGGATGGACGCCAGCACAGGAGATGCAATTAAAACCTGGCGTTTCAGTAACATGAAACAGTGGAATGTAAACTGGGAAATAAAAATGGTAAGCTGTAACCATCCTGCTTGAACACACACACACATAGTCCATCTGCTAAAAATGAATTAAGAAGAAAAGGCCCTATAAATGTTTAAGATTGTTTTTGCCATTTCCTCTTTTTTTTTGTTTTGTTTTGTTTTTTTTTTTTGTATTTATTTATTTTTTTACACGAACTCCCAAACATGCATTTCCTCTTAAAGTATAAAACATGCTTGGTTGTTCATTTCCTACTTGCCTATTTTATAAGTAGCCCAGATACTTCTAAGAGCATAATATGTTACAATATTGACTAATCTTTAAGGTTGTCTTTCTATAATGAATTTATTCCCTTTCCACTCAGAAATAGCAGCTACTCTTTAGTGAATGCCTACTTTGTGCCAAGCATGATACTAGATGTTTTACATCTGTACCCTGTTTCTAAACATTACCCCAGCCCTGCAAGGTAAATGGATTATCTCCACTGACTGTACAAATGAAGGCCATTGTTGTCCATTTCCGGACACTGAGAATTAGGATTCAAACTGGGATACTTCGGGCTCTAAAGCCTGGCACACCATGCTACCCCTCACCTTGGAGTACATGACTCTCACTTAAACAGAATAAGTCCTTTGTTTTAGGGTCATTGGATTTGTTGTACTGATTTCAATTACTTCACGGAATCTTGTATTTCTGAAATATTCAAACATGAAATCTAAAGGTTAAATAGCTAAACACAGGAAATAGGTTTTCTCCCAGGACTTGAAGGGAGACACTCATTAATTGAATCACCAGAGACCTTTTGGGAACTTAATGACCTAAGCTTCTTGCATTCAGCCTTCCTTTTTGGAACAAGAAAACTAAAAAGAAGGAGGGGAGGGGCTACTAAACTTCTACTTATGCTTTTGGACTTGAAGGCTATTATTAGTTTCGGATTAAAAAAAAAATTTGAGGACCAGCGAGTATTTTGTGATCAGGACAGACCTTAAGTGTAGTGGCCTCACTTGGGCCCAGCCGTCTGGACTTCTGCAGGGACTGATGGCTCTCTGTCTTTGTTCTAGGTCACTGTAGAGTTTGCAGATGAAGTACGGTTGTCCTTCATTTGCACTGAAGTAGATTGCAAAGTGGTTCATGAATTCATCGGTGGCTACATATTTCTCTCAACACGTGCAAAAGACCAGAATGAGAGTTTAGATGAAGAGATGTTCTACAAACTTACCAGTGGTTGGGTGTGAACAGAAATGCTGTGTAATGAAACTCCATGGCCATAACAGTTATTTAACTTTAAAAGCTGTTGTTCGTTATATGCTGCTTAATAAAGTAAGCTTGAAATTCATTATTTTATCATGAAAACTTTTTTGCCTTACCAGACCAGTTACTATGTGCACTAGCAAGCACGACTATTAATCTGCTATCATGACACAATGTAAGGACCTGAATATGGCACGTGTTCCTTAGAGCCAGGAATTGAAACTGAAGTAGTGGGTAAGTTAGGAACAAAACATCACTGATTCAAGCTAGCCAAACTGTAAGAAACTCAAGCCATCTACTTTAAAGCTATCCAGGGCTTAAACTATATGAAGTCTATTTATCATGTTTAGTGCATGTGTTTTCATGTATGTTTAATTTGACCTCATAATTTTTCAAATATCATACTTTTGGTAGCCATCTGTCATCCGTTCCCCCCCAACCCCAAAATAAATTAGGCCTACAAAAGGTGCCTGGTATTTAATAATGTCATTGTTTGATCTTGAAGGAAAATGCTATTAAGTCGTTACACCTGGTTTGTTTTTGTCCTTGAATAAGCATGTATGTATATTGTCTTGTGTTTTTATTTTTACACCATATTGTATTACACTTTTAATATTCACCAGCATATTCACTGTCTGCCTAAAATATGCAACTTTTGCATTACAATATGAAGTAAAGGTCTATGAAGTATGCATTTTGTGTAACTAATGTACAAACACAAATTTTATAAAATTGTACAGTTTTTTAAAAATCTACTCACAACTAGCAAATGGCTTAGATGTAGCATCTTCGCATTAATTAAATGCTCTTTAAAATATAATATCTGCTAAATTAAGGATGACTTCATTATAGTCGTGATTTGCCACAATGTCCTTAACTCTAATGCCTGGACTGGCCGTGTTCTAGTCTCTTGCGCTGTTACAACCTGCATTGGTGCTAGTCAGAAAATTCCTAGATCACATAGCCCAAAAGGGTGCCAGGGAGGGGTAGATAACCAGTATTGTTCAATAATCCATGGTTTAAAGACTGTATAAATGCATTTTATTTTAAATAAAAGCAAAATCTTTTATTTAATGTTTCTTTTGTACTTCTTGTTTTTACTGTTCACATGACATTAGCTGTGTAGACATGAACTTTTGCTTTTGTAAACGCTGTACCTGCAGCTTGTGAGAATAGTATGCTTAGTATTCTGCAGTGTCACCAGACAGGCATACTTAATCTCGAAGGTGGAGTCTTCCACTTTAGGTGAAACCCCTCATTTCTCCTACTACTTAAGGATGAACTGTAAAATATTTATGTTAGAAATGTAGCTATAAATAGAAATATGACAGATGAACTGACACTGCTGGCTTGAGCAGAACCGATTTTAAATACTGCAGACACACTGCCCTCACCCATCTCCATTCATTCCCCAAACCTTCTAGTCGCCACCTGTTCACATCTGAGCTTTCTAGCATTTTAGAAATTTTAGAAAGAGGTCAAATGTTCTTTCATCCGCGAGTACTCCAACTTTCTTTGTAGCCAAACATTTTCTCTTACTCCTCTGAACTGCCACTGAATTTGGTCCTTTTTGGAACTTAAGAGCAATCATCCTTATTAGGATTGAGTATCTCCTATTGCCCCTAATAAATTATTACTTAAATTATTACTTCTTTGAGGACTGGATCTGAGCGTCATGGTTTCTACCTAGGATCTATTAACATATATTTGTTTATTGAATATAGTGATGGTTGTTAACAACTTGGCACTTTTCAGCCTCAGTTTAATATGGAGAAAACACTTTTTGAATACTGTCTGAACTAAGAGGCATGCTAAGTGCTTTCACATACATTATCTCTTCTAAAAGTGTCAATCACTCGGTCGGGTCTGACTCTTTGCAACCCCATGGACTGTAGCCTTCCAGGCTCATCTGTCCATGAAATTCTCCAGGCAAGAATACTGGAGTGGGTTGCCATGACCTCCACCAGGGGATCTTCCTGACCCAGGGATAGAACCTAGGTCTCATGGATTGCAAGCAGATTCTTCACCATCTGAGCCACCAGGAAAGCCTTTTTTAAAACATTCATGCAACTCTACCTCCTCATTTTGTAGATGAAGCTCAGTGAAGCCAAGTAACCTGTTTGAAGTCACATGGTTATAACTGACAAATGGCAAGTCAGAGCTAGAAGTGGAACCCTGATTTCCATCTCCCTATCCAGTGGTACTTAATGAATCCTGGGGAGCCCTATTGATGACGGTCTCTACAGAGATGACAGCAGTCAACAAAAAAAACGCCACAGGGCCTCCAGAAACAGCTTCTGGTTTCTGCTCAGCAACTCATTTTCAGGCAGACACGAAGGCACAGGGGACAGGAGACTAAGCTCTCTTGCAACAGCAGTTTAAAGACCAGCTGGAAGCCCCTGATGCAGTTGGTCCCTAATCTTCACTTGGTACAAATTATTTTTTATGCAACCTTGAACTTCGAAAGTCAAGGACTTAGAGACATGGACTTATTTTTCCCCAGGCGTTACAGAGGGATAATCTGCAAAACTGTAAGATACTTACAGTGTACACTGTGGTGATTTGATCTACATCTAGAAGGATGTAAATCACACACTCTATACATCATCACCTCAGAGACATGAACTTTGTGGAAGGAAAGCCACTTGGCAGTTCTTGGCCAGTGTAGAGATAGTGCTTATTTCAGTTTGTATTCCATAGTTTTGTTCTTTTTTATGTTAGAAGTCTTATTGAGGTGCTTTTAATCGTTTATCAGTTAGTGTTGTAGTGGGATCAGACCAATCTGGGTTCCTGGCCTTTAATTTATCTGGGAGATAACTGCACAGAGTTAAAATGTTTCAAGTACACAACAATTTACCTCCATTAAATGTAGTAGTTTCCCAGTAAAATATTAGGGTTTTTAACTCAAAACTTCTTTGATACTCTGGAATGCATCCTTATCTTACACTTTTCTTAATTGTTTCTACCCCCTATAATTGTTTGACAGGGGCTGCCGCTGTGTTTGACCATCAATCAAAACATGGTAACATACTGCTCTGATAATTCAGAAAATAAGAACAGGACTTTCTGAGATCCGTCCCTTTGTGACATAGTGTCATCACTGATACTTCTTGAATGCCTCTCCTCCACCCATGACCTTGCACAGCTACTATGACCTTGCACAGCTGCCGCCTATCATCTATGCTCTGCTTTATTCTAAAAATGCAGATGCTGGTTCCAGATAATCCCGCCTCCCCCTCTCCCAAAATGTTTTTGTGGCTACTGTAGCTGTTCCCTCTTTGAGTGGCTATAAAGTTGCAAAGGAAAGGCAGGGATGAACTGATTTGCTTTGTGGGGAGTGTAGGCCTAATAGACATGTACAATAATAAGTGGATTCAGTTCTTACTCTGCTGATAAAGTTCCTGTCATCTCCACATAGAGCTGCCCAGGAAGTTGTTTACTGAAAGCTCTGTGCTCTTCAGCAAATTAACTGTGTCTTTATCTGTTTGAACTGCTTTGGCCTCGCAGGTCAAGAATGGGGGAGGGAGGTGGCAGAGTGACAGGAAATGGGAAATTGTCAATCTGGGTAAGAGGAATGAGTCTCTCCCAGTGGATGGCAGAGCCACCCAGAACAGGAAACAGGGCAGCAAAGAAGCCTTATCTGGTGACCTGATTTCCCACTGTGCTGATTCCTCTCTTGCTTTCTCTGCTTTATTTAATAAACAATACTAAGTTTCCCAGGCTGAGTGTGTACATTAAAATTCTCTATTTATTCTCTTAATAAACGGTTATCAGCACACACACAGACGCACACTCACCTAGCTGAGTTTCTCTTTTGATGTCTGTGCCTGGGCCTGCATATTACTAAAAGTTGCAAGCACTTAAAATAATTTGAGACAGTTATTTCATGAGATCTAATTATAATCTCATGTGGCTTCACTGGCCAAGCATTATCTCTTACTACTCAGGGAAATGGTCCAAGTTCAATGTTAATTAAATTTGTGATAAAAACACCACAACCAACCAGACGGGTTTAGCATACCTGTATTAGTATGGTTTGCAGATATTGGACAATTTTTTAAAACACTTTTTTGAGCATAAATTCTCATCTCAAATCCAAATTTTATGAACTTAATTTTTATGACCAAGTAAAATTCAAGTAAACACATTAACTATCAGGTTTACTGATCGGAACATCTAAACCTTGTTTCTATTTTCCTTGCCTAATTATAAATTCAGTGAGCACTTAGAAGGAATATTTAGAAAACCATGTTTTCTATTCCAGGAGCACAAAGGGCCAAGAATAGCCAAGACCCTCCTAGAGAACAACAGGTATGGGCTTTCAGACAGCAAGAAGTCTTATAACTATAGTCCTACCTAACTCTAGACAGAAAGTGTCACATTGGCACAGAGATCCCAAATAGACCCCAGAAGCAAACATGCCCACATAGGGAAACAATTTCCAAGAACCAGCTTTGCAGTTCTGCGTGAAACAGAAGGACTTCCCACCAAGCACTGCTGGTGTTTAGGGAAGGAATTTGGACCACTGACCTCATCTGTGTATGTAGTAGTCGAGGTCAATTCCAAATGGATTAAATATTTAAATAGGGAATGGGAAAGCATGTAACTGTTAAAAGATAACATAAGAGATCATTCAGTGAGGAAAGATTTTGTGTATTAAGACACAAAAAGTACAAACCAGTTACATTACGATGAAAAGTAAGATATTATGAAGTGTTAAAAAGGCACACTGGACCAGGTATTTGCAACACATAGTTGACAGAGGATTACCATCTGGAATATAAATACACGTGTACTGATGAAGCCAAAAGAAAAATGGACAGGTGATGGCCGTCCATTCTCTGGTGGCTCAGTGGTAGAGAATCCACCTGCCAATGCAAGAGACACGGATTCCATCCCAGATCCAGGAAGATCCCACGTGCCGCGAAGCAGCTAAGCCCGTGCACCACGACTATTGAGCCTATGCTCTGGAGCCTGGGAGCCGCAACTACGGAAGCTCATGAGCCCTAACGCCCTTGCTCCCCAACAGGAGAAGCCACTGCAGTGAGAAACCCATGCTCCACAGCTAGAGAGCAGCCCCCGCCCAGTGCAGCAACAAAGACCCAACATAGCCAAGAATAAATAAATTATCTTTAAAGCCTGGACAGAACACTGGAATGGGTTCTTCACAAAAAAGGAAAGCTGAATGGCCAATCTACCAAAAAAAAATAATCTGTTCAGCTCTACTAGTATTCTAGAAAATGGAGGGAAAACAAATTGGTTGTATTTAAATACAATTAAAATACAGCTTCACATGTACCACACTGGCAAAATTTTCAAAGTCTGACAATATCAAGTGTTGGCCAGGATGTGAAATAACTGGAATACTTGGTGGGAGTATAAACTGGAACAGAGCCCTGCACAAAAACTTTGAGATCACCAGGTAAAATGGAACGATGTATCCTCTAAGCCAGCAATTCTACTCCTATGTATGTGCAGAACCTGGAGAAACTCGCATGTGCAAACCAGGAGACACACATGCAAGTTACACATTGCAGTCACTGCAGTGAGAAACCCATGCTCCACAGCTAGAGAGCAGCCCCCGCCCAGTGCAGCAACAAAGACCCAGCATAGCCAAGAATAAATAAATTATCTTTAAAGCCTGGACAGAACACTGGAATGGGTACTTCACAAAAAAGGAAAGCTGAATGGCCAATCTACCAAAAAAAATAATCTGTTCAGCTCTACTAGTATTCTAGAAAATGGAGGGAAAACAAATTGTTTGTATTTAAATACAATTAAAATACAGCTTCACATGTACCACACTGGCAAAATTTTCAAAGTCTGACTATATCAAGTATTGGCCAGGATGTGAAATAACCGGAATACTTGTTGGTGGGAGTATAAATTGGAACAGAGCCCTGCACAAAAACTTTGAGATCACCAGGTAAAATGGAACAATGTATCCTCTAAGCCAGCAATTCTACTCCTAAGTATGTGCAGAACCTGGAGAAACTCGCATGTGCAAACCAGGAGACACACATGCAAGTTACACATTGCAGAACTACTTATAACAGCAAAACAGGAGAAATCAAACGTCCATCACAGTAGAATGGGTAAAATATAACACAGTCATAAAATGGAATCAAAATAGTGAATACATTCCAATACACAAAACAACAGATTAATCTCAACCTAATGAATCAAAAATCTAGTTTGTAGAATACATAGTATGATTCGAGTTTTAAAATGTGCAAGATGTTTTAACATGAAAAATGGAAGCAAGTGAGTCTTGCTCTTGACAGCTGACACTGTCTTTCTGATAGACTTTCCTCGGTCTGAACTAGATCAGCACATGGTGGCCCCTCCTGCCAAGTGAACCACTAGTTGGTTGACTGTTGGGCCGCCCTGGTTTATGAATGGAGTTGAGCCCAAGGTCAGGGGTTCAGTCCCCATGTGGCCCAGTTGGCTTTGCTCTGTTCCATGCTCACAGGAGGCACCACTGTTCTGTAAACGTGCAGGCTGAGTCACATGAGTGAGGCCAATGAGCAGACCAAGAACAGATCGATCACTTCAAGCCGGAAATCACAGTAAGCTCAAGGCTCCGGTCAATATACAAATACCAGCATTGTTAATCATAAGCATTCGTGAAGAGACCTATTCAACCAGCCAGGTCCTAGGAGAGGAATCAGGTAACTTACTTGACACTGTCCTTTGATGTCCCTACTTTAGTATTAAGTTGTGTCCTTGAAATCCAGCTTTCTACAGATGCTGACTTTGTAAGACAGCAATTCTGAACGGAAGGTTGATTCTCAAGAAATGAGGCTCTTATGATTGGAAAGTGTTTTATAAATATCTGGTCAGGAAGACAACAAGATAGGAATGAAGATAAAAGCCACTGCTTACGTAAGCAGGGCAGTCTTGAAAATACCTGGGATCTATTTTGATTTGCTGTTTTTAAAATGTTCCTATTCATACAGAAAGTACCAGAGTAAGGAATGATGACAGGTAAATAAAACTGATAGAAGGCTTTCTAAAAATAATGGCTCAGTAAGACTACTTCAGTGCTGCGAGGATAGAAAAAGACACAGAGAATCATGGACTATAAACAAGATACGTATCAAGTGTTCTTTCAAGTGTATATTTGGGAAAGCCATTATTTGTACCAGGGGGTGACGATACCAGTGGATATGTACCAAAGGCGGAGAAAAGGAAGCTTCAAAAGTAGGTTCAACAGGGAAGAAACTTACTTAACAAGAACAAAGAACATAGAGCAAATACCAGAGACTGTTATGAGATCATCTTTGTCACTCAGGTTCGACTTTTATTTCTAAATGTTATACTCAAGAAATTATTCAAAGTTTGTATAATCAGCCTATATGTCTTTACAGAAGGTTTAGAAACGCTTCAGTTTCAAAAGCAGCCCGAATGTCTTGCCCTAAATAGGTTATGCTTCTTTCTGATTGGGTTTCAGTCTCATTTCAGTGGTCCAAGTACTTGCCATCTGGCAGTAGTTTAGAAACTTCCTTTTGCTTTCTCATAAATTTTGTTGAAAGCAACCACATAATGAAGAGTAAATGGCTTCTACTTATCCTTAGCAGGAAGCCGGAACTGAGCTCCTTGCAACGCCCTATCCAGGCGTGGTTGCACTGTGTAGATGGAGGCCTACACTGTGAGCCTGACTCCTTTCACATGCCCAGAATTCCTCCAATGAAGATCTTTAAAGAGAGGACTGGACAGATGTTTTCTTTCATCTTCACTGGTTAAGATAAATCTGTGGAATGCAGAAATTTTATAGGGTTCTTTGTTTGTTTGTTTGTATTTTTAGGCAAACAAAATGAATTTTAAATGTTTCTTCTAGTCCCAAGAACTGCCTGAGATCAAATTATGTTGATTTTTAAGCAAAAATGACTTCTAACCTATGAAACGTGATTATAAACCTTGCCCTTGATTTATATTCCGAGAAACTGCAGTAAGAAGTTCTATTCCATAAAAGCCTGGGTCACAGTATTTTGCAACCTGTTAGGCAACTATTTAAAAGGGGGTATGTGTGTGTAATAACTGATTGGTACATGATTAATTGAATTCTGTCTCTAAGTAAGAGGTCACAAATTACTGAAGGCCAGTCAGCTCATTTTGTTCCAAGAATCTGTAAGTTCAGATGAGTTCCTTAGTGAGGCAGGTAAAGCCACATGGTTGACTAGTCTTTTGAAAAAGGGAGAAATTTTCTTGGTCATATGAAAACCAAGTTAGATTCCTAAAATTGAAGCTGGAGAAGTAGAAGGCTGTTAACTTAAAAAAATCAGGAAGAAAGTACTGTATTGAGTGACAGGGTCCAGAGGTGAAGAGACTGTAGTAATCGTGGAAGACAGCACAGGAGAGTTGGTACCTGTCACATGACTGTTTACGACTAACTGCCAAGCCAGCGATGGTGGAGATAAGCGCTCATGAGGCAGAGAAGGCCACGGGCCAGAGCAGCCCATAGCAATGCCTGACCACAGGGACACTGGTGGAGCCTTGAAGGACAGCCTAGGGGGAGCAGGGGTGGGGGAAGTGTGGCAGCCCTGGAAGCAAGAGGCTTGGAAGCAAAGTTCCAGGTTACTGAGAAAAATCCCAATCCTGACATGAGAGAATGGTAGGTGCTTCATAAATACGTGCGAAACCCTAAAAGACAGATTAAAAAAAAAAGAAAATGATTAAAATACTCAGAGAAGTCGAAGGAGTAATGTGGTGTTTGAGTTATTCAAATGAAGCTAAATTTAGCCACCTGTTTCAGAAGTACAGATGGGGAAACCAGAATGTGAGGGAGACAAGGCCTTCAAAAGCATCCTGAAGAAACACAGAAAATAATACACATCCGTAAAGCATCAACTATAACCTGAGCATAAATATCCATATTTTCAGAAAGCAGTGGAGGGACAAAGATGAGAAGGCAACAAGAGCAGCAAAGGAGGTCTTATAAAAACAACATAAGGAAGGATAGCACACTGAAGTCTCCAAAACAAGAGGTCCTGGAGAAGACCGCTGGGAAGGCCAACATCCACCTGAAAAGACGGTCCTCGCCTTTCAGGCTGAGAAGGCAGACGGCGGAAACAGACCGGAGCATGGGAGTGTCCTCAGGGACCCAGGGCAGGAGGGGATCACAGGCCGGCGCCCAGAGTGGAGCGTGGGAACCTCCCTGCTTCACGTAAGTGTGTGGGAACTCTGACCGTGAGCAGACGGGCCGAATTCTGTTTTTCTACAACAAGTTGTAGTGCTAAGAGAAACTTCTGTGAAGGGCTCTGAAAAGACTGTCACCACAAATAAATCTTCAAAGAGAGTTCTTTCTGGCAAATTCCATCTAGGTCCTTTAAAGGAAAATGACACCAAACCCCAGCAGTATGTAAAACAAGAAAAAGAGACCAACAAGCCCTGCTCTTCCGACGGGGTGGGCACCCATGAGTCTCAGAAACACTTTCCCTGACAATCCTCTGTGTCCCCCCAAGACCCTCCTTATTCACTAAGTGAGTCCCAGCCTTAGAAATGAGAGGTGCTCCGTTATGCCTCCCCAGTGCCATGGACTAGGAAAAACAAGGTGCTCCAAACATTTTCCCTGAATGAATGAGGTTAGGAATTCCAAACAAAAGGGAAAGATTTCTTTTAACAATGTGAAGGCTGGGAGCTAGCAGTTGCTAAGGAAAGATACTCAGCAGGAAGTGTACTCCAGGCCTGAGGGTGAATGTGGTTATATACTTGGTTGTTGGTTTTTTTTATTAGCCAGCTGGGGATTATTTATTTTACTATTTTTAGGTCCAAAAGTCTTAGCCTTCTCTTCCCTACCACTAGCTGTTTTGAAGTTACAAAATAGAGCCAATTGAAATACTGGCCCCAGCAAAATATCCCAGGGACAGGTGCTCTCAAAACAAAAAAAAATTAAAATTAAACAAGTAAACATTTCACATTATATGCACACATCAAAATATCAAGCTTAAATAATACACAATTTTTATCTGTCAGTTATGCCTAAATAAGGATAGACAAGAAATAAAAATAAATAGTATTATAAAAAAAGCAAACAAGAAAAAAAAAAGATTTGGGGATTGTTTATCATTTCATGCTAGGAATTTGAAGCCAATCTGATGGAGATAAAATTAAGGTATTAACTTCCAAGTTCACTGCAAGGGCAGGAGCCATTTTCTAATTTCTTTTCAGCCAAACCTTCCCCAGTGGGATCTCATCACGTCAATTCTCCAAATATCAGAGACAGTCACACTGGAATTAAACAGAAAAGTTTTTTCAAAGACAAATACAAATAAATTTTTTTAATGTGATCTCTTCCCCATTTTCTCTCCACTAATAATAACTAACATTTGTTGAACAAGAACTTGGCCAAGCACTTTACACGTACTTTATCTGAAGCGACGCAGCAGCAGCAGCAGCAGCATCTCATTTAAACCTCACAAAACCCTATGATGGATCAGAACTATGGGGAAATTAAGGAGATTTTTCAAAGCCACAGAGCTAATAAATGGTTCCAAAGCTTGTAATCTTCAACCACCATTCTCCCCCATTAATATGGATAATTGGACATTGCCTTGAAAAGTGCCAACAACCAGAACAGACCATGATCCATCCATCAATTCACTTTTTAAATTTTATGCTCAGTCCTGTCTGACCCTTTGTGACCCTATGGACTACAGCCCACCAGGCTCCTCTGTCCATGGGATTATCCCAGCAAGAATACTGGAGTGGGTTGCCATTCCCTTCTCCAGGGGAATTTTCCTGACGCAGGGATTGAATTTGCATCTCCTGCATTTGCAGGTGGATTCTTTACCACTGAGCCACCTGGGACGCCCTTTTAAGTTTTATACACACTTTTAAAACTTTTTACTCTGGAAAAATGCAAACATATATAAAGAAAACAGTATAATGAACTCCCATGTGTCCATAACATGAACTTAACAATTACCAATATCCTATCATTCTTGCATCTCCTTGACCTCTTCTTATTCCTCACTCAATTATTATGTTCTTGCAGGTTTTTGAGTTAAAAAACATACATACACTGACATGCATGAATCTCAGCTGTACAGCCTGACAAATGGAGGCATACCTGTAATCCACATTGCTCATACAATTCAGAACATTTTTGTCTCCCTGGAAAGGGCCTCCATGTCTTCCCAGTCCTCAGAGGCAACCACTGTTCTGTTGTTGTTTTTCTAGACTTAGTTTTTCTTCTAGAATTTCTATAAAAGGAATCACACAGCATGTCCTCTTGTGTCTGGCTTTTCGAGATTTATCCACAGTTGTTGGATATATCACAAGCTCATTGTTTGTATGACCACACCACAAATTGTCTATCCATTCTCCTACTGAGGCACATGTGGGATGTTTCCATTCTCAAGCTATTATGAATAAAGCTACTGTGAACATTATTATACAAGCCGTTTTGTGAACATGTGTTTCATTTCTCTCCAGGAATGGAATTTCCAAGTCAAAGGGTAGGTGTATGTTTGATTTTTATCTGAAACTACTGGGCCTTTTTCCAAAGTGGACATACTCTCTTTGTATTTCCACTAGCAATTGATGGGTGCTGCATATAGACTCATCGACATGTGATGTTGTCAGTCTTTTAAATTTTAGCCATTCTAATGGGTGTATCTATGCCCCGACCAGTAATGCTGAAGAAGCTGAAGTTGAACAGTTCTATGAAGACCTACAAGACCTTCTAGAACTAACACCCAAAAAAGATGTCCTTTTCATTATAGGGGACTGGAATGCAAAAGTAGGACGTCAAGAAACACCTGGAGTAACAGGCAAATTTGGCCTTGGAGTACAGAATGAAGCAGGGCAAAGGCTAATAGAGTTCTGCCAAGAGTATGCACTGGTCATAGCAAGCACCCTCTTCCAACAACACAAGAAAAGACTCTACACATGGACATCACCAGATGGTCAACACCAAAATCA
>SJYX01004182.1:801783-866138 GCA_006410675.1 Oreotragus oreotragus | reverse complement strand
TTCTTTGGCATTGCCTTTCTTTGGGATTGGAATGAAAACTGACTTTTTCCAGTCCTGTGGCATCTTTACTTTACTTTAAATGTTTTATCAGGTTAGTTATTAATGAAGTGAAGTGAAGTTGCTCAGTCGTGTCCGACTCTTTGCGACCCTATAGACTGTAGCCTATCAGGCTCTTCCATCCATGGGATTTTCCAGGCAAGAGTACTGGAGTGGATTGCCAATACTTAGCTGTATTTTAGCTTCCCTGATATCTCAGGTGGTAAAGAATCTGCCTGCCATGCCAGAGACCCAGGTTTAATCCTTGGGTAGGGAAGATCCCCTGGAGCAAGGAATGGCAACCTACTCCAGTATTCTTGACTGGAAAATCCCTTGGACTGTGGAGCTTTTCCATGGGATTGCAAAGAGTCAGATGCAACTGAAGCAACTTAACACACATCTGCATTTTATTAAAGTGTTTTTATCTTGTTCTTTTATTTGAACTATATTCCTCTGTTTACTCATTTTTCTTGACTTTCAGTATCTGTTTCTATGTATAGGTGAAGCAGTTATTTCTCCTAATGGAAGGAGCATAATTGTTTTGGTGTTGGGCCTTATTGTTCAACATTTCTCTAGCTCTTGGTCATCTCTTGAAACTTGGTCATTATCTTAATCTCCTATGTTATTCTTAATAGATCTCAGTTGTTGAGAGTGTGTCAAGATCCATCCAGGTTCTGAAGGGATTGATTTCAGCTGGCATCTCATTTCTTGCTGCTAAATCCTTAGACAACTTTTAAACTGTATATATATGGTCTTATGAGACTGCAGTCATAGACCCTGCTGACCTGAAAGTTGAAGAGTAGATCTGGAGGTGTCCCATACGTGACAGTTGTAAGAATATGGGCTTCAGATGAATGGATAACCTCTTTCTAAGAGGTACTAGAAAGATGTTGTAAGACAAAAGGAGAACATAAAGATGATTTTTCTTGCCTGCATGCCCTACACAGCTCCTCTGTAGCCTCTAGATATGTCACAAACCTGAAGCCTGTCCCTCAGATTGAGGCTCCTGGAAAATTTGTTGTTGTTCAGTTGCTCAGTCGTGTCTGACTCTTTGCGACCCCATGTACTGCAGCATGCCAGGTTTCCCTGTCCTTCACCATCTCGTGGAGTTTGCTCAAACTCATGTTCATTGAGTCGGTGATGCCTTTTTTTCATAGGCAGACTGGGAGTCTGTTTCATCTGCTGTGTGTGCAGTGCCCTGGAGGTGATATCCAATCTCAAACTGTCTTCCTGGTTGTTTCAGTCCCATAGAACTTAGGAGTGCTAGCCCTTCTGGCCCCCTTGTGTGGACTAAACTTGATTGCAGATTTTAGTGAGGTGTAGGAGAGTGCTGAAGGGAGGACAGGTGAGGAGTGCTGTCAGTGGTGCACACCTGTGGCTTTAGTATTGCTGGAAATATTTTGGGGAATGGGTCATGCCCATGGCTTTCTTGAGGCTGAAGAAAAATGCCAACTGGGAACACTTGTGGCTTTAGCAAGGCAAGGAAGAGCACTGGGGGCATGGCATACCCCTGGATTTAATGATGTAGGAAAAAAGCATTGGGGGAAGGGCACACAAATTGTGTGACTTTAGTGAGATTGTGCCCATGCACACCTACTTGCACTAGGAAGATATAGGGAGAGTGCATAGGGGAACAGAGCAGAGAGGAAAAGAATGGAGCAGGAGTACAGAGCAGTCTATCCAACTGCCTCACCACCCCAGCCCAGGGGGCCCACCAACCATAAGCCTGTGAATAGCCAGACGGTCTAGATGGGCCACCTGGAGCCCCTGCCAGGTGCCAAAGGCATACATCCCATAGAGGTACCTGAATAACACAATAGTCTCCTTCAAGTCTCCACATTTTGGAGCTTCATACCCAAGAACTTATTTGGATAATTCAGAAAAATATTAATAGTCAACTTTTATTTTCTTATATTTCTGATGCCACTGATTATTGATACACCCACGAGTCCAGTGATGAGTGGACTCTGAGTGTTCTTCCTTGGCACAGTCATAGCTATCAAGCAGGTAAGCTTTACAGGAAGAAGGTCATACAGAATCTCTGTTGTAAGACATCGCCTTTCATCCAAAGTAAAGTCACCTGATTTTTTTCAGCTAGTTCATAGCAAATTTAACTAACTTCCAGAAATGCATATTTGTAACTGAGTTAAATTGATTCTTTTTTTTTTGTTACCAGTAAACAACTTAGTCTTTTATTTGCCCAAGGCCAGCTGTTGCAGGCAATGAGGCCCCAAGATTTCCAGAAAGGATGGGAGTGGGTGGGAGCCATCCAGCCTCACAGGTGCTACCTGCCCCATCCTGCTTCCTGCAGGAGATGGGAGAGTAGATAGAGTGTACCTTTGCACCATCAAGTATCTCAACTGTGTGTGTGTATCAGTCGCCCAGTCATGTCTGACTCTGCAACCCCATGGACTGTAGCCCATCAGGCTCTTCTATCCAAGGGATTCTTCAGGCAAGAGTACTGGAGTGGGTTGCCATTTCCTTCTCCTAAATTAACTCTTGAGTTAAGAGATACTTTAGTTAAAACAGGCAGCCTGTATAATTTAGTGCTAGTTTGGTACCCTAAGCATTTAAGAAGGAAACTGTCATTCTAACATTGAATCAACTGGAGATGGCACCTGATTTTTGGTGGGTTGCTTTGCCCATTGTGTCCCCAGCTTGTGTCCCCGAGGACCTGCTTCTGCAGTGTCTGGGATGTGGCTCCATAGCACAGTCTGCTGATTCCTGACTCACTCATCCCCATCAATCACATCCGGCCCCTCCTCCAGCCCCTTGGAGACACCTAATCTACTTTCCATTGCTAAAATTTGCCTATTCTGGATGTTCCAACTAACATAATCATACACTAGTGACTTTTGTGTCTGACATTTCACTGAGAATGTTGTCAAGGTTTATCTACATCAGTACTTCATTTACAGAAGAATAATATTCCATCATCTGGATAGACGAAATTTTGTTTATCCATCAACCACTGGTGGACATTTGGGATGCTTCTACTTTTTGTGTTATGGGGAACACTGTTATGAACATTTGCATACAAGCTTTGTGTAGGCGTAGGTTTTCAGTTCTGAGTATATACAAAGGAACCAAATTGTAGGAATATAACTGCTCTAAGAGATGGGAATACCAGACCACTGACCTGACTCTTGAGAAACCTATATGCAGGTCAGGAAGCAACAGTTAGAACTGGACAAGGAAAAACAGACTTGTTCCAAGTAGGTAAAGGAGAACGTCAAGGCTGTATATTGTCACCCTGCTTGTTTAACTTATATGCAGAGTATATCATGAGAAACGCTGGNTATATGCAGGTCAGGAAGCAACAGTTAGAACTGGACAAGGAAAAACAGACTTGTTCCAAGTAGGTAAAGGAGAACGTCAAGGCTGTATATTGTCACCCTGCTTGTTTAACTTATATGCAGAGTATATCATGAGAAACGCTGGGCTGGAAGAAGGACAAGCTGGAATCAAGATTGCTGGGAGAAATATCAATAACCTCAGACATGCAGATGACACCACCCTTATGGGAGAAAATGAAGAGGAGCTAATGAGCCTCTTGAGGAAGGTGAAAGAGGAGAGTGAAAAAGTTGGCTTAAAGCTCAACATTCAGAAAATAAAGATCATGGCATTCAGTTCCATCACTTCATGGGAAATAGATGGGAAAACAGTGGAAACAGTGTCAGACTTTGTTTTTTGGGGCTCCAAGATCACTGGAGATGGTGACTGCAGCCATGAAATTAAGAGACGCTTACTCCTTGGAAGAAAAGTTATGAACAACCTAGATAACATACTAAAAAGCAGAGACATTACTTTGACAACAAAAGTCCATCTAGTCAAGGCTAAGGTTTTTCCAGTGGTCATGTATGGATATGAGAGTTGGACTATGAAGAAAGCTGAGCACTGAAGAACTGATGCTTTTTAACTGTGGTGTTGAAGAATACTCTTGGACTGCAAGGAGATCCAACCAGTCCATTCTGAAGGAGATCAGTCCTGGGTGTTCATTGGAAGGAATGATGCTGAAGCTGAAACTCCAATGCTTTGGCCACCTCATGCGAAGAGTTGACTCACTGGACAAGACTCTGATGCTGGGAGGGATTGGGGCCAGGAGGAGAAGGGGATGACAGAGGATGAGATGGCTGGATGGCATCACTGACTCGATGGACATGAGTGTGAGTGAACTCTGGGAGTTGGTGAGGGACAGGGGGGCCTGGCGTGCTGCAATTCATGGGGTCACAAAGAGTCGGACACGACTCAGAGATTCAACTGAACTGAACTGATATGTCAACTACATTTCCAGTTTATCTATCCTCTCTTTTGCCCCTGGAAATCATGTTTGTTTTCTACATCTGTGGGACAGGGGGGCCTGGCGTGCTGCAATTCATGGGGTCACAAAGAGTCGGACACGACTCAGAGATTCAACTGAACTGAACTGATATGTCAACTACATTTCCAGTTTATCTATCCTCTCTTTTGCCCCTGGAAATCATGTTTGTTTTCTACATCTGTGACTCTATCTTTATTTTGTAAATAAGTTCATTTGTATCTTATTATTAAATTTCCCATATAAGCAATATCATTTAAGATTTTTTATTTATTTTTAAAAAATTTTTATTTGAACTCCCAAACATGAAACCCCCCCACCTCCCACCCCACATCATCCCTCCGGTTCATCCCCATGCACCAGCCCCAAGCATCCTGCATCCTGCATTGAACATAGACTGGCAATTCATTTCTTACATGATAGTATACATATTTCAATGCTATTCTCCCAAATCATCCCTCCCTCTCCCTCTCCCTCTCCTTCTCCCTCAGAGTCCATAAGTCCGCTCTACACATCTGTATCTCTTTTGCTGTCTTGCATACAGGGTCCTCATTACCATCTTTCTAAATTCCATATATATGTGTTAGTATACTGTATTGGTGTTTTTCTTTCTGGCTTACTTCACTCTGTATAATTGGTTCCAGTTTCATCCATCTTATTAGAACTGATTCAAATGTATTCTTTTTAATGGCTGAGTAATACTCCATTGTGTATATATACCACAGCTTTCTTATCCATTCATCCGCTGATGGACATCTAGGTTGTTTCCATGTCCTGGCTATTATAAACAGTGCTGCAATGAACATTGGGGTACATGTGTCTCTTTCTATTCTGGTTTCCTCGGTGTGTATGCCCAGCAGTGGGATTGCTGGGTCATAAGGCAGTTCTATTTGCAATTTCTTAAGGAATCTCCACACTGTTCTCCATAGTGGCTGTACTAGTTTGCATTCCCACCAACAGTGTAAAAGGGTTCCCTTTTCTCCACACCCTCTCCAGCATTTATTGCTTGCAGACTTTTGGATCGCAGCCATTCTGACTGGTGTGAAGTGGTATCTCATTGTGGTCTTGATTTGCATTTCTCTGATAATGAGTGACGTTGAGCATCTTTTCATGTGTTTGTTAGCCATCCGTATGTCTTCTTTGGAGAAATGTCTATTTAGTTCTTTGGCCCATTTTTTGATTGGGTCGTTTATTTTTCTGGAATTGAGCTGTATAAGTTGCTTGTATATTTTTGAGATTAGTTGTTTGTCAGTTGCTTCATTTGCTATTATTTTCTCCCATTCAGAGGGTTGTCTTTTCACCTTGCTTATAGTTTCCTTTGTTGTGCAGAAGCTTTTAATTTTAATTAGATCCCATTTGTTTATATTTGCTTTTATTTCCAGTATTCTGGGAGGCGGATCATTGAGGATCCTGCTGTGATTTATGTCGGAGAGTGTTTTGCCTATGTTCTCCTCTAGGAGTTTTATAGTTTCTGGTCTTACATTTAGATCTTTAATCCATTTTGAGTTTATTTTTGTGTGTGGTGTTAGAAAGTGATCTAGTTTCATTCTTTTACAAGTGGTTGACCAGTTTTCCCAGCACCACTTGTTAAAGAGATTGTCTTTACTCCATTGTATATTCTTGCCTCCTTTGTCAAAGATAAGGTGTCCATATGTGTGTGGATTTATCTCTGGGCTTTCTATTTTGTTCCATTGATCTATATTTCTGTCTTTGTGCCAGTACCACACTGTCTTGATGACTGTGGCTTTGTAGTAGAGCCTGAAGTCAGGTAAGTTGATTCCTCCAGTTCCATTCTTCTTTCTCAAAATTGCTTTGGCTATTCGAGGTTTTTTGTATTTCCATACAAATCTTGAAATTATTTGTTCTAGTTCTGTGAAAAATACCGCTGGTAGCTTGATAGGGATTGCATTGAATCTGTAGATTGCTTTGGGTAATATATTCATTTTCACTATATTGATTCTTCCAATCCATGAACATGGTATATTTCTCCATCTATTAGTGTCCTCTTTGATTTCTTTCATCAGTGTTTTATAGTTTTCTATATATAAGTCTTTAGTTTCTTTAGGTAGATATATTCCTAAGTATTTTATTCTTTTCGTTGCAATGGTGAATGGAATTGTTTCCTTAATTTCGTTTTCTACTTTCTCATTATTAGTGTATAGGAATGCAAGGGATTTCTGTGTGTTGATTTTATATCCTGCAACTTTACTATATTCATTGATTAGCTCTAGTAATTTTCTGGTGGAGTCTTTAGGGTTTTCTATGTAGAGGATCATGTCATCTGCAAACAGTGAGAGTTTTACTTCTTCTTTTCCAATTTGGATTCCTTTTATTTCTTTTTCTGCTCTGATTGCTGTGGCCAAAACTTCCAGAACTATGTTGAATAGTAGCGGTGAAAGTGGACATCCTTGTCTTGTTCCTGACTTTAGGGGAAATGCTTTCAATTTTTCACCATTGAGGATAATGTTTGCTGTGGGTTTGTCATATATAGCTTTTATTATGTTGAGGTATGTTCCTTCTATTCCTGCTTTCTGGAGAGTTTTTATCATAAATGGATGTTGAATTTTATCAAAGGCCTTCTCTGCATCTATTGAGATAATCATATGGCATTTATTTTTCAATTTGTTAATGTGGTGAATTACATTGATTGATTTGCGAATATTGAAGAATCCTTGCATTCCTGGGATAAAGCCTACTTGGTCATGGTGTATGATCTTTTTAATGTGTTGTTGGATTCTGATTGCTAGAATTTTGTTGAGGATTTTTGCATCTATGTTCATCAGTGATATTGGCCTGTAGTTTTCTTTTTTTGTGGCATCTTTGTCAGGTTTTGGTATTAGGGTGATGGTGGCCTCATAGAATGAGTTTGGAAGTTTACCTTCCTCTGCAATTTTCTGGAAGAGTTTGAGTAGGATAGGTGTTAGCTCTTCTCGAAATTTTTGGTAGAATTCAGCTGTGAAGCCGTCTGGACCTGGGCTTTTGTTTGCTGGAAGATTTCTGATTACAGTTTCAATTTCCGTGCTTGTGATGGGTCTGTTAAGATTTTCTATTTCTTCCTGGTTCAGTTTTGGAAAGTTGTATTTTTCTAAGAATTTGTCCATTTCTTCCACGTTGTCCAATTTATTGGCATATAATTGCTGATAGTAGTCTCTTATGATTCTTTGTATTTCTGTGTTGTCTGTTGTGATCTCTCCATTTTCATTTCTGATTTTATTGATTTGATTTTTCTCCCTTTGTTTCTTGATGAGTCTGGCTAATGGTTTGTCAATTTTATTTATCTTTTCAAAAAACCAGCTTTTGGCTTTGTTGATTTTTGCTATGGTCTCTTTTGTTTCTTTTGCATTTATTTCTGCCCTAATTTTTAAGATTTCTTTCCTTCTACTAACTCTGGGGTTCTCCATTTCTTCCTTTTCTAGTTGCTTTAGGTGTAGAGTTAGGTTATTTATTTGACTTTTTTCTTGTTTCCTGAGGTATGCCTGTATTGCTATGAACTTTCCTCTTAGCACTGCTTTTATAGTGTCCCACAGGTTTTGGGTTGTTGTGTTTTCATTTTCATTCATTTCTATGCACATTTTGATTTCTTTTTTGATTTCTTCTGTGATTTGTTGGTTATTCAGAAGCGTATTGTTCAGCCTCCAAATGTTGGAATTTTTAATAGTTTTTCTCCTGTAATTGAGATCTAATCTTAATGCATTATGGTCAGAAAAGATGCTTGGAATGATTTCGATTTTTTTGAATTTATCAAGGTTAGATTTATGTCCCAGGATGTGATCTATCCTGGAGAAGGTTCCGTGAGCACTTGAGAAAAAGGTGAAATTCATTGTTTTGGGGTGAAATGTCCTATAGATATCAATTAGGTCTAACTGGTCTATTGTATCATTTAAAGTTTGCGTTTCTTTGTTAATTTTCTGGTTAGTTGATCTGTCCATAGGTGTGAGTGGGGTATTAAAGTCTCCCACTATTATTGTGTTATTGTCAATTTCCCCTTTCATACTTGTTAGCATTTGTCTTACATATTGCGGTGCTCCTATGTTGGGTGCATATATATTTATAATTGTTATATCTTCTTCTTGGATTGATCCTTTGATCATTATGTAGTGGCCTTCTTTGTCTCTTTTCACAGCCTTTGTTTTAAAGTCTATTTTATCAGATATGAGTATTGCCACTCCTGCTTTCTTTTGGTCTCTATTTGCGTGATATATCTTTTTCCAGCCCTTCACTTTCAGTCTGTATGTGTCCCTTGTTTTGAGGTGGGTTTCTTGTAGGCAGCATATATAGGGGTCTTGTTTTTGTATCCATTCAGCCAGTCTTTGCCTTTTGGTTGGGGCATTCAACCCATTTACGTTTAAGGTAATTATTGATAAGTATGATCCCGTTGCCATTTACTTTATTGTTTTGGGTTCGGGTTTATACACCCTTTTTGTGTTTCCTGTCTAGAGAATATCCTTTAGCATTTGTTGGAGAGCTGGTTTGGTGGTGCTGAATTCTCTCAGCTTTTGCTTGTCTGTAAAGCTTCTGATTTCTCCTTCGTATTTGAATGAGATCCTTGCTGGGTACAGTAATCTGGGCTGTAGGTTATTTTCTTTCATCACTTTAAGTATGTCTTGCCATTCCCTCCTGGCCTGAAGAGTTTCTATTGAAAGATCAGCAGTTATCCTTATGGGAATCCCCTTGTGTGTTATTTGTTGTTTTTCCCTTGCTGCTTTTAATAGTTGTTCTTCGTGTTTGATCTTTGTTAATTTGATTAATATGTGTCTTGGGGTGTTTCACCTTGGGTTTATCCTATTTGGAACTCTCTGGGTTTCTTGGGCTTGGGTGATTATTTCCTTCCCCATTTTAGGGAAGTTTTCAACTATTATCTCCTCAAGGATTTTCTCATGATCTTTCTTTTTGTTTTCTTCTTCTGGGACTCCTATAATTCGAATGTTGGAGCATTTCATATTGTCCTGGAGGTCTCTGAGATTGTCCTCATTTCTTTTAATTCGTTTTTCTTTTTTCCTCTCTGATTCATTTATTTCTACCATTCTATCTTCTATTTCACTAATCTTATCTTCTGCCTCCATTATTCTACTATTTGTTGCCTCCAGAGTGTTTCTGAACTCATTTATTGCATTATTCATTATGTATTGACTCTTTTTTATTTCTTCTAAATCCTTGTTAAACCTTTCTTGCATTTTCTCAATCCTTATCTCCAGGCTATTTATCTGTGATTCTATTTTTATTTCAAGATTTTGAATCTTTTCACTATCAATGTTCAGAATTCTTTCTCAGGTAGATTCCCTATCTCTTCCTCTTTTGTTTGGTTTGGTGGGCATTTCTCCTGTTCCTTTACCTGCTGAGTGCTCCTCTGTCTCTTCATCTTGGTTATATTGCTGTGTTTCGGGTGGTCTTTCTATATTCTGGGAATTTGTGGAGTTCTCTTTACTATGGAGTTTCTTCACTGTGAGTGGGGTTGTATCAGTCTATACTTTTTTAAAAGTCCATTTTAAAAGTTATCATATGACGCAGCAACCTCACTTCTGGGCATATATATCTGACCACACTGGCACCCTGATCTTAGACTTCCAACCTCCAGACAGTTTTGAAGGTCATCCAAAATGGGTTTCACTAGACCAACATCAAGGTGTTGTCATGGTGACATGCCTTCTGGAGGCTGTAAAAGAGAATCCATTTCCCTTGCTTTCAGGCTTCTAGAGGCTACCTGCCTTCCATGGCTTACGGCTCTCCAAGATTTTTTCTTTATCTGACTTATTTCTCTCAGTATGACAATCTCTAGGTCCATCCATGTTGCTGCAAATGACATTACTTCATTTTTTAAAAATCTAATTTCCATGATTAGTAGTGATGTGAAACATCTTTTTATAGTTTATTGACTATATACAATCTGTGATTAATTTTTTATTCTTTTTATTAGTTGTATGATTTTTTAATATGTGCTAGACATAAATCCTGTGTTATATTTGGATGTCTTTCAACTGTTTATGGTATTTTTACTATTCAAATATTTTTAATTTTTAGTAATTTTGAACATATATCTATTATGAGAGAAGGCATTATTGTATTTCTTTTCATGATGGTATTCCCTATTAGGGAGTGAATTTCTTGAGAAAAGTGGTGCTTTATTCATCTCTATAGCAACCAGCAAAGAGTCTGTATTATTGATAGTTTTTCAGTCAATATAGTTGTAGCATTGAGTTGATGACGCTTTTAAACCAAAGGGATGACAGTGACTCTCATAATAAATAAATGAGTTAAAAATATTGGGAAACTTATAAAGCCTGAGTGTGGAGGAGCTGGAAGGCTTTGAGCAAATACTGAGAATGTATTTGCTCCACTCATGATGAAGGTTGGGAGCTGGGACGAGCATAACAAAGGGTTATGAGCGTTCACTGAGTGCCCAAGGCTGGGAACGGATGATGAAGGGTCAATACGCCCAGCCTTGAGGCATTCGAAGGCTTCCTTCTGACCACCTGTTTCTGAGAACAAGGACTGTTGTTTCATGATAAGACTCCCTTTAGAGTCTCCCCAAAGCTATGTTATGGCTTGGGTGGTAGGAACTGTATTTTATGCTTTAATGTTTATCTGGAATTGCTACGTGTGAGTCTGCCTTATGCTCTATTCCCTGAGAATCATAAAACTGTGCAGTTAGATAATAAACTTTGTCAGTCCACTAGAGGCTGTCCCTGAGTGTCCTTTTCAGAGTGTAGTTCTTACAACTGGCGCCCAACGTGGGGCTCGAAGCAGCACACTGATTTTGAAAAAGCGCCACACTCCTGCAGAAGCGAGGTAAGCAGGATGGGACATCAGTCAAGTAAAATTCCTTTTGTTCATCTCATGCATCATTTCTTGAAACAATACGGGGTTAATCTGCCTGAAGAGCAGTTAACTAGCTGTTACCAGACAGTGGTTGAATATAATCCATGGTTTCCGGAGGAAGGAACCTTGGATTTACAAACTTGGACCAGAGTAAAGAATAATGTTTTAAAAGCTTATAGATGGGAGGTAAAAATTCCCCCACGATGGTGGGTAACTTGGTCTCTTTTACGGGCTGTTATGGAACAATTAGATGGCTCAGGAGGAGATTTAGAGGTTGAAACTGTTCAATCCCTGCATGAATGTGAATTAGAAGAGAAAGATCTATCAGAGGTTTAAGTCAGAAAAATATCATGCTAGAGCAGATTACAGACAAACAAGAGTAACAGATGCTGAAAGCAGTCAAACAATCAACTTTGCCAGAGGCCCCTGATCTGCCTTTACCTTGCCTTTCACGAGCTCATATTAACAAGCCTCTAACACTGGCCTTTCCGCCCGCTGCAATGCTGTCCGCTGCTGCTCAGTTCAGTTCAGTTCAGTCGCTCAGTCATGTCCGACTCTTAGTGACNAAAGCAGTCAAACAATCAACTTTGCCAGAGGCCCCTGATCTGCCTTTACCTTGCCTTTCACGAGCTCATATTAACAAGCCTCTAACACTGGCCTTTCCGCCCGCTGCAATGCTGTCCGCTGCTGCTCAGTTCAGTTCAGTTCAGTCGCTCAGTCATGTCCGACTCTTAGTGACCCGCTGCTGCTACTGCTCCCCTATTTCCTAGCATTCCTCCTCGGGACATGCCTCTTTGTGCGTGGGCTTTTCCAGTCCAACTTAATAATCCTCAACCTGGACATAATCAATGGCAACCACCTGATTTTGGTTTGCTCACGCAATTTTAAAAGGCATGTACGTTATATGGACCTACCTTACCCTACTCTATGGAATTTCTTAGGGGCTGGGCAGATCAATGGCTTCATGCAGATTTTTTTACAGTTGCTAAAATGGTTATAACTCCACAACAGCTATTACAATGGCAAATGTGGGTCACAGATGAAGCCAAATTAATCTTGCAAGAACAGCAGAGCAGGGGAAATCCTGCTGGACTAAATTTTGAAACTCTCACTGGCACCAGAGCTATGGCTGAAACTGCTGTGCAATTACAGTTTGTGCAGCCGCCCATGTTATACTGGATTAAGGAAGTAGCTATCAGAGCATGGGCTAAAATTGACAGTTCCACCTCTGATGGATCTTTTGTAAAAATATTGCAGGGACCAACTGAAGAATATGTTCAATTTATTGGTAAATTGAAGGAGGCCATTGATCACAGTCTTAAGGATGCATCTTTGTGAGAAATCATTTTGAAACAACTGGCTTTTGATAATGCTAATGAAGATTGTCAGGCTATTATTAGACCTATTAGGGAGCAAGGAGGAGTTATGGAATACTTGAAAGCCTGCAGGAATGTGGGGACGATTCAACATAAAGCTAAAATAGCCGCTTTAGAAACCTTAAATGTTTCCCAAAAGTCTAAAGTTAAATGTTTTAACTGCGGCAAGCCAGGATACATGCGGAAGCAATGTCACTTGCCTTGACAAACAGGTCTTTCTCCTGACACAGGAGGGGCTATTAAAATTAAGCCCCCCCGGGCTCTGCCCAAGATGTAAAAAGGGGAATCATTGGCTGAGTGAATGCCGCTCCAGATTCGATAAACAAGGTAATGCTTTACCCATTCAGACACCTCCTTCGGGAAACTAGAACAGGGGCTCTCCTCTAGCCCTGTTAAACAAGGAGGACGACCAAATATTACTGAATTAACAGCAGCTACCAGACATAGCGCATGTGTAGACATTCCTGCTCCCCAAGATATGGAATTATTAATGGTAAATAATCTTATGAAAATCTTAACTGGATATTTTTCCCTATACCAAAAAATACTGCAGGCCTCCTATTGGGACGAAGCAGCAGCACCATGCGTGGGATAATTGTACCTACTGGGATCACTGATGAAGATTACATGGGTGAAATTGCAGTAATGTTACATGTGACTAGTAACTTGTATTTACAAAAGGGTGACAGATTTGCTCAGCTATTGTTATTACCTTATGTGCCCCCACTTAATAGAAAAGCAGACACCAGAACAGGTGGCTTTGGGAGTACCAACATTACTGCAGCCCTTTCTACTGTTATAAAAGAAATCAATAAGCCCATGTTAAAATTAAAAATCAGAGGAAGAACTTTTGAAGGAATGTTAGACACTGGGGCAAATGTTTCCATCATAAGAACAGAAGAATGGCCTTCAGACTGGCCTGCAGTTTTAACCTCACACCAGTTGGTGGGAATAAGAACTGCAGATGCAGCTCAAACTTATGTTAGTTCATCTTACTTACAAGCCCTGAGCCCTAATCAATTAGTTGCTTACATTAAACCGTACATTGCCCCATTACCATTAAATTTGTGGGGAAGAGACTTCTACAACAAGCTCAAGTGACTATACAATTAAATGAACTTTTTCTTAGGGGGTCACTGAAATAAAGCCACTAAAGTTAAAATAAAAGTCTAATAAACCTATCTGGACAGCTCAATGGCCCCTATCAAAAAAAACAAAAACAAAAAAACAAAAAACTGTCCACTTTGCATACTTTGGTGGCTGAACTACTACAACAAAATAGAATAGAAACTACTCAATCACCATGGAACTCAAAAGTTTTTGTCATTAAAAAAAAATCAGGTAAGTGGAGAATGCTAACAGATTTAAAGCATATTAACACTATAATGATTCCTATGGGGGCATTACAGCCAGGACTCCTAAGCCCTGCTATGGTCCCTAAGGACTGGGTTATTATGATTATTGATTTACAAGATTGCTTTTTCACTATACTTTACATCCAGATGACAGGCAACGTTTTGCCTTCTCAATACCTTCTATTAATAATCAATTCCCTGCTCAGAGGTATCAATGGAAGGTCCTGCCCCAAGGTATGATGAACTCCCCTATGGTCTGTCAATTCGTTGTTGATAAAATTTTGCAGCCCATCAGACAGCAGTTCCCTGAGGCATATCTCATTCATTACATGGATGACACTTTATTGGCTTCTCCCTCAGAATGTCAATTAAGTTTATTAGGTAATGAGGTCATAACTAATTTAACTAATCACGGGCTGCTAATAGCAGAAGATAAATTGTAACACCATTCCCGTTTTAAATATCTTGGATATCTTATGGACTGCTCCACTGTAAAGCCACAGAAACTTTCTATTAGAAGTGATAATTTACAAACACAGTGATTTCCAGAAACTTCTTGGGGATATTAATTGGCTATGACCTACCTTAGAAATTCCCACATATGCTTTACAAAACTTATTCAATTAGAAGGTTCCTCTGATTTAAATAGTCCCCGACAAGTTACCCCTGATGCTAAGAAAGAAATTACAATTGGTAGAACAGAGAATTCAGCAAGCATTTGTTTACCGTATTAATTACAATTCCCCTTTTCAGATATATGTCTTTGGTACTAAGATATCTCCTACTGCCATTATAGTGCAGGATAATCATCCTGTTGAATGGGTATATCTCCATTCCAAACAGACTAAACGCATTGTTTCCTATACAGACTTGATAGGGAAATTCATTTTTCTTGCACGCTCTCGTTTGTATGCTATAGCTGGATATGACCCTACTCAGATTTACCTACCTTTGACAAAAACAGAAATTGATAATGCTCTCCAGATGTCCACTACCATTCAGAGAGCCCTTGCTGATTATTCAGGGGAATCATTGGCCAACCCACCTAAAGAAAAATTATGGAATTTCTTAAAAAATACTTCCTTTATCATCAATAATATTACTTCTGAACATCCTCTCATGAATGCACCTAATTATTTCATAGATAAAAATAAGACAAGATGGGCAGCCATAATAGGTCCCAACCATAAAAAAAAAATTAAAAGTCCTTATCAATTTGTTCAAAAAACAAAATTATTCACATTATATTATTTTACTCTAATAAAAACCCCATTGAATGTTTTAACTGATTCTTGCTACGTGGCACATCTTTTCCCATCCTTTGTAATGGCTCATTTTATATCCAATGAAAATGATGTTATACATTTGTTCTTATTGATTCAGCAAGAAATAAGAGCTAGACTCCATCCCTTCTTTATTACTCACATTCGTGCTCATTCCCATTTACCAGGACCCCTCAGTTTAGGCAATGATTTGGCTGATTGCCTCATTGCCCTTATATTTTCTTCCCCTGAACAGGAACATCAGCTCTTCCATACTAACGCTAATAGACTACACGTTGAATATAAACACTAGTTCAATACAAACACTAATCTAGATATAGAGAAACTGAAGCAACAAATCACGTCTACCTTCAGCAGCATTCCCCCTGTGTTATATAACACTGACTTCTGTAATACACTATCTGCTAGTACTTCCTTTTTAAATCCAAAAAATTGGGTGCCCCATACGATGGCTTCTTATGCGCTGATCTGTTTATTGTTTGTTATCGTTCTTATAGGATTCCAAACGTTATGTGCTCGAGCCACCGCCGCCCCAAAAACAAGAGTAACCATGGCTGCAGCAGTCCTTGCTCTTGAGGAAAAAGGGAGGAAATGTGGAGGAGCTGGAAGGCTTTGAGCAAATACTGAGAATGTATTTGCTCCACTCATGATGAAGGTTGGAAGCTGGGACGAGCATAACAAAGGGTTATGAGCGTTCACTGAGTGCCCAAGGCTGGGAACGGATGATGAAGGGTCAATACGCCCAGCCTTGAGGCATTCGAAGGCTTCCTTCTGACCACCTGTTTCTGAGAACAAGGACTGTTGTTTCATGATAAGACTCCCTTTAGAGTCTCCCCAAAGCTATGTTATGGCTTGGGTGGTAGGAATTGTACTTTATGCTTGAATGCTTTAATGTTTATCTGGAATTGCTACGTGTGAGTCTGCCTTATGCTCTATTCCCTGAGAATCATAAAACTGTGCAGTTAGATAATAAACTTTGTCAGTCCACTAGAGGCTGTCCATGAGTGTCCTTTTGAGAGTGCGGTTCTCCGAGCCTTACACCTGAGATTCCTTGTTTTATGTCATTTGTAGTGAAAATCCCTTTCTGTTAGCTCCAAGGATAATTACTCTGCAATCTATTCTTCTAGCTCTTGATTTTACTCTCTCACAGGATGTCCTCCCCTTTACTTCTTTCCCAGCATCTCTCTAAAATACAAAGTTTTCCAAAGCAGGGTCCATAGACCACAGACAAGGCAGCTTCCCATATCCCCTACCCAGGTGTGGTATTTGTACTCAAGTAGCTTTGGAGTTTAAAATTGTCCCAATACCCTTCTCTCCTGAATTCTTTCTTAGGAAAAAACAAACAAGATGGTAAGGAAACAGAGATGGGCAAGGAAATCTAACCAGCTGAGTCTGTACCACACAGGGTGATTCACTGTAAAAAATATATAAAAGGGGCACAGTCACCATTCAGTCCTTTTCAGGAACATGCTGATACAATCTCAAGAATGTGGAGGGCTTCATGTGCTTAAGCAGAGAAATTATTGTATTTAAGATAGCTCAGCTTCCAACTTTACCCAGTTAAGGGAAAAAATGATCTACTTGTGCCATGCCATGTTGTAGAAAAGTAAAATGAAGACAAAGTCAAGATAATAGCCATGAATTCTCAAGGTTAAAAAATTTATTAGTTATAAAAGTACAATAATTAAACATAACAGATTGCTTATTTCCCAAGCACACACCCTGCCTGGATGCCACAGAGGAAAAGTCCCATTGGGTTAAAACAGAGTAATTTCCAAGTGACTATGATAACTGAAGCAGTTTTTAGTATTTCTGGGGGCCCAACAGACTTGTGTATGAGAGATTGCTCATGATGCTAGGCTCAAAGCCATGCTTCTGGAACAAGAAGTAGTATAAAATGGAGGGAAAAAAAAACAGGGTGTTTCTCTAAATCACTGAAATAATGAGGCCCAGATATAGGAGTTATAAAGATTAAAACTTAATAATATACTGTTCTATAATTTCTTTAAATAAAAATGACAAAAAAACCAATCATTTCACTGCAGGCACCTTTCCTCAACAGAAAAATGCAGAGTCAGTTTCTGGCACTGTTTACCTACTGTGTCCCCCTGTCGAAAAAACAAAGATGAAAACCACTAGGGATTCTCTTCCTCTGTTTATTCAGAAATACAATGAAAACAGCACACATACAACAGTTATAATGTCCAAAACAACTATCTGTACTGATCCTGGGAAACATCAACTGGAAAGGAAGGAGAGTTTCTTAATAGGATAGTGTCTCTCCCCCTGTCTCCAATACTCCACCAGAAAAGAAATGGGAGGTAAAACCAGTATTTGAGAATCAAAGAAATATCCAGTCACTAGTGAAAATTCTATCCTCTTCCATTCCACTCCCAGCCCAACCACCCCACCCCATTTCCCTTCTACCTATACTGTTCATAATGTAGTAAGTGTGGAAAGATAAAATGTAACTGGTGAAGCTGGACTGGCCAAGGTTTGAAAGGTTGTAGTAAATTTCCTCTGTACTTCTGACAGGGTGACATATAATGTGGTCCAGACAGAGTGAGGGTAGGGGAAGAATACAGATTTTAAAGCAATGGATTTGGCCTACTTAATTCCTTTAGACCCTAATATACTTTGAGTATAGAAACAGGTGAAAATCCTATAGTTAGCAATGAGTAGAATGTAGGGAAATTGAGAGAAAGAGAATATTGTTTCCAGTGACCACTCTTCAATTATCTTTGTTATTGACTCACATTTAGCTCTTTATCATCCAGAAAGCTTAATCCTCTCCTTCTTCTAGGGTAAATATAGAGTACTATAATTATCATCATAGTGGTAATCATAATACTTTGTTGTTTATTTAAGCATCACTTTTCATTTTTGCCAACATCCATTAATGATAGTCCTCACAACATTCCTGTGAGGTAGATATTGGATCCCCATTTTACAGATGGGTTAACTGAGGCACAAAGAGGTGAGGTGACTTGCCTAAGGTCAATAAAGTGAAAGACGAGAAAATATGGAAGAGAGATAACAGGGTAGCACCTCTATTGTTAGAGAGCCATATTTTTCAGTGAGAAAAGATAGTGCTAAATGTTTCTTTAAATTGGGCACATCCACTTTCTTCAGTGTACATACTTCTATGTAGGTATCAGCACACTATGGAAGATCAATAATTTCCCTTAGCTTATTAAAGATTAGTTCAATTCCAAATGATCTGGTTCTTAAAAAAACCTTTTGAGAGAAGGATATAACCCAAGTTCCTGGAACTCAGTTCATAGAAATCACTAATTTCTGAATTTTGCGGATTACTTTGTTTCAAAGAACTGTTGGAGTTCTAAAAACGTACTATCATGTACATGAGCACTGTGCTCTAGGTGTTTCCATAGCTATACAAGTAAACAATTCAGATACCACTATACAGGTACTCTGGAACTGAGCAATTAAGTAAGTAGATGGCAAAGTGTGGGAGCCAGGTTTCTCACTGTTGGAGTGGAAGGTCAGAGTAAACAAAGGTTAAACTAATAGTAAACAAAGGATAAGATGATACATGTGATAATGGATTGGAGTTGGATGCATCAGTATGAACTCATGTTTAACTTAATAAAGATATGGATGATTACATACAGAACTATCTACAGATACATGTATGTATACCTAGATATACATGGGTTAGTATATATGCATATATTTCCTTGCTTATCAGCTGAAATGACCTAGAAGCAACAAGACAATTGTAGCAATAAGCATACCTAATGCCCAGATCTTGATTTCTAACAATTTTCCATTAACAGAAACCAGGACTCCTTAAAGAAATGGTTGATTATAGAATTGGGGGAAAAAAAATATATATATATATATAAGATGAGCTTGGAGCATCTTGTAGTGCTACAAAATAAAGGTGTCCTAAAAAAAATGATGCGGTATGTCAAAAGTACATGAAAGTCGAGCCAAAAGAGTGCCCAATGGTCAAAGCTGGAACTATTTGAGAAACAAAATAAGTAGTATTGGATTATAACCCAAAGTACAAACTAAATATCCATGAGTCCATAGTGATATGAATAAATGATTGGATAAATAAATAAATGAGGGAGAAGAGACAAGTCTCCTATGCAGAATTCCCAATAATTATGTAGATACTCACCCTCAATGATGTAGTGCACAGCTAGCCACTCCTTAAGTGTAGGCTGTACATAGTGATTCCCTTCCAAAGAGTACTGTGTGTAAGGTGGGACAGAGGAGAAACCTGACAAACAATATCTCAGCCATATGATCAAATTAACATCAAGAGTATGTGTCATGTTAATATGTGTAGAAAATGGCAGTTCAACTTTGTGATCCTCATCCTCCAAACCTCTAAGCTCAGTTTAATCATGAAAAATAATTTAGATATTAGATATTCATTTAGGGGCTCCTCAGAACTGTCAAGGTCATAGGAAACAAGGAGAGTCTGAGAAATTGTCACAACCTAAAGAAGCCTAAGGAGCTATGACTACTAAATGTGATGTGGTATCCTGAATGGATGCTGGAACAGAAAAATAATATTAGGTAAAAACTAAGAAAATCTGAATAAAGTTTAGATTTCAGTTAATAGTAATGTATCATCATTACTTCATTAATTGCAACAAATATATCATTCTAATGAAAGATGCTAATAATAGGGAAAACTGGGCTTGTGGTATAGGGAAACTCTGTACAATTGTCAGAATTTTTCTATAAATCTAAAACTGTTTTAAAATAAAAAGTTTACTTAAGAAGAAGTTATTCTTGCAAACATTTCTGTCTTGCCCATACATAATTCACTCTACTTACTGTACTCAGCTGTTCATATTCTTAATATTTTTTTCCTGAATTTTCCAATAATAATTATCAATAGTAATGTTCAACTGCCAATCATCTACAAATGGATGAATTCCACTGCAACAAATCCCAAGATATTATTCAACCCTATCGAACAATGCCATTTTCCACGCCGTAGGCAACCATTCACATAATGGTAGTTTGCTGGTGTGGGCACAGTAAATTCAATAAATTCCAAATGCTACCTTTGAGAGACAGCTTTTTTCCACATTTATTTAGCAAAGTTCTATGTGCTTATGGTGTGGTACAGCACTATATTGTATTTGAGTACCTGTACTTCATGAAGTATTCTTAACGAATTTTGATATATTTCCTATAGAATATGTAAATAATTTGTAAAGATTTTATCATTATTTGGAAGGAAGAGGACAATGAAAATAGGATTAGAACATTTTCCTGTCCATAGACAATTAATAAATCATTAATAAAGTCCCTCATTACTTTGCAGGGAAAATTTGAATAAAAGCTTAAAGATGTCCGGGATACCAATATTTGGAATCCTAATTAAATATCCTAGTTGGTAGGATTTGAACATAGTATTTATTCACAAATAGATCATATGCTCCAATGCAAAAGACTTTGAGGTCTGAGGGGCATAGGTCAGTTATAAACTCTGAAAAAGAAGTCTCAAATTCAAACTCTGGAGAAAAAGAGTATGTCTTTGGATTCTACTGTGAAATACCATATCAACTTCTCAATTATAAGCTTAACTTATATATGATGGTAACTTTAACAATGTTTAAGTTTCACCTTTAACAACCTGTCTTACAGCTGCATAGGGAGATACTCCCTATTATGCTTTAACAATTAGTCTTTAGTGTGGAACTTGCAACCAAAAGTTAAGGGAAAACCTATATCAAAATAACAAGGCTAAAATAGCAAAAATCTACATATCATTTAGAAAATTACAGGTAGTCCTTGAATTTATGAGGATTTATGGTCTGGAAAGATGCTATAGCTTGAAATGAGATAAATCAAACCTGAGATATTATAGAAAGTGTTAAGAACAGAAAAATTGTGTGCCTAATGTTACATATCAATGACTATAAGCACAGCTTACTTACCATTTAGTCAACTGTAAATTATTCTGTAAGTGGCTTAAATTTTTCTGAAGCATAACATATAAAATTAGACAAATACTGAAACCAATCATGTAAATTTTAAAAATTTGGTTTAATAATGTGATCCCTGGGAGAATGAGTGTGCCGGTCTATAAAACCTTAAAGAAACATTTTGGGAAGAAATCTGACCCATATTTGTCTCATCTGCAAAATATTAATGATGAGTAGGACTATATAGCTGATAAGATCCTTTCTTGGTACTAGAATTCTATAATTTAGTCAGAATAAGTGGCTTTGGGAGGTAGCCTAAAGTATTCAAGAGACTGCTTAAATATCTGCCAAGGAAAGGGGATATCATATGAACAGAATCTTTTCCAGGAGAGAAGCTGTGTCAAAATTAAGTGATTAAAAGCTCCCCCACCCACCTTGGGAGAAGAAATTTGCCATGTGGGGGTAGATCTGAGGTCCAGTGCCTGAAACAGAGGGTTTTATGTCCCAGACATTATAATAAAGCAGTCTGATTAGGTAACCAAGTGTGTATATTATGCAACCTGCTATAATGGATACAATAAATGTCTTAGATGTTCACAGCAGTTGTAGAACATCAAATTTCTTTCTGTTTGCTATTAACACTTTTCACTAAAAGCCTCTTTTATTCCATTTGAAACATACAGGAATGCATGTTAATAACCACGGAATGAACACATTTTTTCTTCTAACCTCTCACCTCTGCATAACATGGCCCCACTGTGTCATTTTTTTCATCATGCAGTATAGTCATAACAGTAGCTTTATGTAAACAGAAGAATAAACAGTACAGCCATCACCTCAAGACACTGTCTCAATAGATTGTTATTTGAATGAGGCTTGTGATTTCAGCACTTTTGATATCCTATACAAAGGAAAGTCCCCCTCTATTTGTTTACAGGGTCATCTTGGATCTACTTGTTCCTATCACTGCCCAATTTACTCTCTTGGAACATTTGTTTTTCCATACTGGCATGTTAGTGTGTGCTTTGAAAAATTTGTCCAAGTTTAACATAACAAAGAATGTAACTGTGCAGAAAAATATTTAATCCTGAAGGAGGAGGAGGCAGAAAAGGATGAAAAGGAAGATAAGAAGATCCTTTCATTCCCTTTGATGGACCAAAGAAGCAAGAAGCACCAGCACTATCTGAAAACCAAAATGTAAGAACAAATAGGATTGGTTTTACACAATCTTTGAGTTTGGTACGGGAATCAGTTTATTCACCAAGAATGTGCTCTATACTCAGGACCCAAATACCTGTAAATCTTATCAACCAACTACAATGTTATGCCCTCTTTTGCCTGGGAACTTGAAAAAAGTCATTTTAGGACACTGCCAACCACATTGATATATTGATTCAAAAATATGGATAAGAATTCTATAAAACAAGAGAAAAATAAGAAAAAAAAGCAGCATATGTTTGTTCACAGCCTTGAATTTGATTCCGGTTTTCTTATTGTAGGAAAAATGTCCTATCTCATAACAGGAAGGGGAAGGGGCAACCATGGGTGCCACACTGGAATTCAACCCATGTGGAGGTTGAAAAAAATTGGGGATGAGACAGGGAAGAAATGAAGATGGAATATAAGGAGTCTCCATGAGAGATCAGCTATCTTTTCCTCCAGTCTCGTCAGTTTGGGTTAGTGAGCTGTATCCCATCCCACAGGCAAGCTGAGTCAAAGAGGAAAAGATGGTCATGATCTTATAGGACACGGGTGTGTGCACAAAAGAGACCAGTGCAGCTCTTCTAGTGCAGTCTGTATCGCTTACACAGTGTCATGGCGCCGGCGGTGCAGAGACAGGTGGTCAGAGCGAGAAAAGCTACGATTGCAGTCTGTGCACCGGAAAGGCTTGATGCCTGTGTGCTTGCGGAAATGGCGGGTGAGCTCATCTGAGCGAGCAAATTTCCAGGAGCAACCATCCCAAGTGCATTTATAAGGCTTCTCTCCTAAAAAAGGAAATATGACAAAACAAAAGAAGTCAGATAAGAGACGTTTGGATACTGGAAATATAACAGAGTACATAACCTTTTATTAAGGCTTTGGTCAAAAAACGTAAGCAATCACTTTAAAGACTTTTCTCCTTCACTTATGCTGAAGTCCCAAAGAAAAGCTACGATGGTTGAAAGGAAAACACATAGGCTGTGCCTCAAACTGGCCTTTGTTTAAATCCTGGCTATAATACATACTAGCTGTGTGACCTTAAATAAGTCATTTCTCCCTGGCTGAGTCTCTGTTTTCTCATCTCTTAAGAGGGATAAAAATATCTCACAAGGTTGTTTGAAACATTTTATCCTTTAAACACAGGCAATAAATGATGAAACTGATATCCAAACCCAAATCATTGATATTTTCCACTATATCACATGGTAGTAACTATATTTCCTTCCCTAATATTTCCCAACAAATGGTCTGAAATAGAACCATACACACAGAAAGAATGTGTGATTCACTGGAATGGAATCTCAGCTAAGACTTTTCTCTGTGAAAGATCAGAAACTCTATGGCATGGAATGGAGTGAGGAGAAGCGTCAAGTCAAACTATTTGAATAGATGCACTTGGGCTATATATTGAATATATATGCACATATATATATGAATATATATAAAATTAAGTAAAAAAGTAATATGAAGAACATTAACACAATATGACTCCCATAGTGGTGTATATATCACCTAACACATATTTATATACTCAGAAAAAAGGCAAGATCAATACACTTAAATGTCGATTATGAGAGGAATTAATAGTAAGTGAATATCCAGAAGGTGAGAATGAGAATGGGGAGAAGAGTAATTTCTTTTTTTACTTTGCACTTTTCTGTATTGTTGGAATGTTTTAAAAATGATGATATTGTATCTTATAATAAAAATTTTAAAGTAAAAAGCTATATAACAAAAAGTAAATATTAACTATGGTTAAGGTCATAGGATTAGGGTAATGATTGTTTTCCTTTTAATGTGCTTCTCTATTTCCCATCTTCTATAATGACCACGTATAATCTTATAATCATAAATAAGTGACAATGAAGATTCACAATGCATTGTTTGCATGAATTATACAAAATTTTTATTTATTTCTTTTTGGCTGTGCTGGGTCTTTGTTGTTGCACATGGACTTTCTCTAGCTGTGGTGAGCAGGGGCTACTCTTTGTTGTGATGTGTTCTCATTGAGGTGGCTTCTCTTGTTATGAAGCACAGGCCCTATAGTGCATGGGTTTCAGTAGTTGTGGCTCTTGGGCTTAGCTGCATGTGAGATCTTCCTGGACCAGGGATCAAATCTGTGTCTCTGCATTGGCAGGTGGATTCTTAACCACTGGAGCCCCAAGGAAGTTCAAATGCATTGGTATTTTAATGGTTTGTCTTACTCTAGCTCATTCTTCCTTTTCTCCTTATAAATGCTCCAGAGTATTTTATTTTATGCTGTAGTAAATTCTAGCGGCAATCTGGTTTGCATATGTTGTTTTTCAGCTTACTGCTCAACACTTACCAGTCTTTCCAAGTGCTTACTAATTTAATTAACTGTGCAACTTTCAAATAATGGGCAACAGAATGACATTCACTCTGACTCACAGTTGTAGCAAATACCAAGACAACATTTTGAGGATTCATTCAAATTACTGATAATTTCAGTATTGATACCAATTATTTGATACCAATTACTGATAATTTCAATATTCAGACATTGGTACATTAGCTGTTAAGACTAATAAGAGTTAGATGTATTGAAAACAAAAGATGGACAATCAAATATTATAAAATGGAAAGAAAAAGTTACTGAATAGTTAAGCATCACACACACACATATACAGTAGGATACCATTTATATTTCTTCAAACTATCTACCTCTGTGTCTCTGTGTCTGTGTCTCTTGCTATTTCCTTCTATCTCTCTCCCTCTTTCTCACACATACAAACACACACACACCAATCAAAGAGAGAAGATCTGGAAGATGACACACCAAGTTATCAACAGTAGGAAGGAGAATGAGACTGCAGGTGATATTGAGAGTATGTAAATGGGATTTCAATTTGGTCTATATAATTATATTCCATCACCAAACCACCTAGCTATCACATTGCTATAAATTTTGTTGCAATATCTTAAGAATTTCTCCTGAGAACTTCTGTATTCTCTACAATCAAATGAAGGAAATTTGACTTGTAAAGCAGTGAGACCCTCTGATCAAAAGAGCTCATTGTCTAGAAGACACAGATTACAGCATTCAGCAAGGAGACTAATTTTTCCTATTGTAAAAGCTGTTACTTTTTATTATCATTGAACTGGCTCCTGTTTGTGCCAATGTACTTCATGTGGCACAATTCATGGCCTTCTTTAGTACATCACTGACACTGAAGAACAAAACATATATAGGGAAATTAATTCATAATATAAATTATACATATTAGCTATGTGACAAAGTAGGAAATAAATTCCAAGGGTAAAAAATCTGTGGGCTAGTGTGACAGCATTAATCTTGACACACAGGTAGGTTTTAGATGGGTAGAACAGAAGGCAAAAAGCAACCCAGTCAGTTGGGGGCATGGGCTGGTAAGGAAGTACAATAAATGATGCATGGGGTCAGCCATACTAAAGTATCTTTACAGAAATTCCATGAGATGGTCCTTATTACAAAGGTCAAACTAAAGAACGTGAAATTTAGCATGAAATATAGTGACATACCAAAGAGGAGGACAGTGAAAATAATCTGTTTTAAATATCGGCAATAAGGGGGATGCATTGACTATAATGAATTTTAAAACAAAATAAACTATAAGTTTGCTCTTTTATCACCATATTCCAATTGTAAGTCAATGATTAGATACTCTTTCCAGGTATGACAAACAGCTCCCACTGCCTTTTTCAGAAGGCAGTGGTTGGAAGTAGGGGAACTATGCAATACTAAACATTTTTAAACTCAAAAATGACTTGATCATGTTGAATGTTGAAATGATCTAGCCATGATATGCAAAATGGATTACAATGGGTACAAAGCTACTGGCTTAATCTATTGTCTGGCACATATAGGTACTCAAAATATTTATTGAATTGATGGGAGACACTAGAGTAATTGTACCATAAGATTGAAATAAATAAAATCAGAAATAAAAGATAAGATATTACAATGGATGCATCAGAAATAAAAATGATAAGACAATTACCAATAACTATATGCCAACAAACTAAATAACTTATAAAAAATGGATAAATTCCTAGAAACATAACATACAAAAAGTAAATTAAAAAGAAACAGGAAGCCTGAATAGATCAATAACAAATAAAGAGATTAAATCAGTAATAAAAAATCTCTGAACAAAGAAAAGCTCAGGACCAGAATGCTTCACAAATGAATTCTACAAAACATTCAAAGAATTTATACTAATTCCTCTTAATATCTTCCAAAACATGGGATAGGAGGGAACACTTCCAAACTTAATCTATGAGGACAGCATCACTTTGATATCAAAACCAAACAAAGTGCAAGATAAGAAAACTATAAGTCAATATCCTTGATGAAAGCACATGCAAAAATCCTCAATAAAATCCTATCAAACTGAATTCAACAGTACATTAAAAGGACTATGCACCATGATCAAGTTAAACTTATCCCTAGGATGATGCAAGGATAGTTCAGTGTACTTAAATCAATTAATGGGATAAAACACATTACCAAATTTATGAAAAAATTTGCATGATCATTTTAATAGCTGCAGGAAAGCACTTGAAAAAGTTCAGGGGGTATTTTCAAGATGGCAGAGGAGTAAGACATGGAGGTCACCTTCCTCCTCACAAATACATCAAAAATACATCTGTTTGAACCAGGTTGAAGAAAACGGCAGGAATATCCACTTGGATTTTTGAAATAAGCCACAGCAGGATAACCTGAGAAGGGACTGCATTCCAATTCTCTAGGATCTGAACTGAGAAACTGACATTCGAGGAGCATACAAGAAAGCCTAGAAAGAAGAGCATTTTTGTTTCCTCTTGTTAAGCAGGTCAAAATAGCCCCGGGCACAATCTCTTTACAGCATGACATGCCATGTTCAAAGAAAGCAAAACATCCTACAACCAGTGCAAGTTTGGTATANCATTCGAGGAGCATACAAGAAAGCCTAGAAAGAAGAGCATTTTTGTTTCCTCTTGTTAAGCAGGTCAAAATAGCCCCGGGCACAACCTCTTTACAGCATGACATGCCATGTTCAAAGAAAGCAAAACATCCTACAACCAGTGCAAGTTTGGTATATGAAGCAGGGAACCCAAAGCCGGTCCTCAGTGACAACCTGGTGGGGTAGGGTGGTGGGAGTGGTGGGAGTGGTGGGAGGGGGGCTTCAGGATAGAGGGGACACATGTATACCTATGGCCGATTCATACTGATGTATGGCAAAAACCATCACAATGTTGTAAAGTAATTCTCCTCCAATTAAAATAAATTAAAAAAAAATACATCTGCATGTGGAAGGACTGCTTCGGAACACCTTCTGAATGCTGGAAGAAGACCCCAGAGTTCCAAAAGGGCAAGCTAATCTCCACAGAATGAAGTAGGGCAAAAGATAAAGATTAAAAAAGAGACAAAGGAATTGGGATGGAGACCTGTATCCCAAGGAGGGAGTCATGAAGGAGGAAAAGTTTCTACACACTCAGAAACCTCCTCACGGGCGGGGACAGAGATGCCTCAGAACCTTAAAGGGGAACTCAGCAACAGGTGCTTGGAAGGCAAAATGGATAGAATTCACCACAGAGACGGTTGTCGATTAGCACATCCCAGCCCAAGACACTGTTTGCACACCTGCCATGGCATGTGGGGATTGGGTGCTGAGGCTCAGGCTTCAGAGGTCAGACCCCAGGGAGAGTACAGGGGTTGCCTGCCATGAAGATACTCTGAGGGGGCTAGTATGACACAGCTGAGGGAATCCAGGGAAAAGCCTGAGCCTACCACAGAGGCAAGAGATAATTGTAATGGGGACCCTTTAACTCCACACAGATCACAGGACCCCACCTTTGTGTGTGTCATAGGTGGGACAAGCTGTAGCTGTGGACTGCAGTGCCAAAAGCTGGGATAACTGGCTGGCCACCACAAAGGCTGGCATGACTGCTGGAGGCAGAACTAGATACAACTGAAGTTTGAGATCCTAGAGGGGGATATACCAGCCAGTTGGCCACCACCAAAGCCTGCTCAAGTGCTAGAGGCAGGGGAAAAGATGCCACTACAATCGTGATTCCAGTGGTTGCCAGTATCATCAAGCTGTGAGCTGCTGCAGTTCACTGCCCACACTTTTCTGGGAAGCTATGCAGCTTGGCTTGGCCAAAGGACACACAACATAGGGCCAATTCCCCTGGGGGAGCCCATGACCTGATTCAGGCAGGAGCAAATTCTTGCAGGCCTTGGCCACCACAGGCACTCCTCTCACATACCAATTGTGCCTGTTGTAAACCTCCCCATTTGCAGCCCAACTGAGTGAGTGAGACCAAATAAGCTGCCACTTTTGCCCCCTCTTATCTGGACAGGGAAACGACACTGGAGGGCGGCCTACAAGCAGAGGTGGGGCAAAACCAAAGCTGAGCACCTAGGGCTGTGTGGACAGAGAAGAGGCAGGGAAATAACTTCTGCAGCTTCAGGTTCACCAGATTAAATCCCCACAATTAGTTTGAGACTGTGGACTTAGGGGGCAATTGTGGACTTTGGAAGCAAGTATAAGCTGGAGTGAGGCCACATCTGAGTCTGAGCTGGCCCCACAGTGCCCACAGCATATCCAGAGACCTTCCTAAAAATATTGGAGGACTTAAGAGTAGGCAATGGCACTCGACACTGGAGGGCGGCCTACAAGCAGAGGTGGGGCAAAACCAAAGCTGAGCACCTAGGGCTGTGTGGACAGAGAAGAGGCAGGGAAATAACTTCTGCAGCTTCAGGTTCACCAGATTAAATCCCCACAATTAGTTTGAGACTGTGGACTTAGGGGGCAATTGTGGACTTTGGAAGCAAGTATAAGCTGGAGTGAGGCCACATCTGAGTCTGAGCTGGCCCCACAGTGCCCACAGCATATCCAGAGACCTTCCTAAAAATATTGGAGGACTTAAGAGTAGGCAATGGCACCCCACTCCAGTGCTCCTGCCTGGAAAATCCCATGGACGGAGGAGCCTGGAGGCTGCAGTCCATGGGGTCGCTGAGGTCAGGCACGACTGAGTGACTTCCCTTTCCCTTTCCCTAAGAGTAGGCAGTTTGACTGGAGCTCACTGTGTGGTGAAGACAACAGAGGACATAGGAGGACATTCTTCTTATTACTACTCTCCTTCTCTCTATTTTTGTCTTTTTCCTTTTTTGTATTGTTCTGTTGCTATTTTATTATTCCATTTTTTAAGAAAAATTACTTAATTTTTCCTTTTAAAATGATTTTACTTTAAAAATAAATTTTATTTTTCTCATTTACAGTACTTTTTTGTTATGTTGCATTTTTTTCTAAAGTTTCGGTTTTGTATTTTTGCTAATCTAGATTGTATCATTCATTTTCACTTAAGAGTTTCTTTATTGGTTTCATTGCTCTCTTCTTTTTTGGTCCCTGTTTTTTGTCCTTTTTTTTCTAACTTCTTTGCTTTTTCTGAGGCTATGAGTCTCTTTGGGAGTTCTTGTCTGTTTAGTGTTATTTTTAACTTTTGTCTTTATCTGTTCATGCTTTTCTTTGTTTGTTTGACTTCCTTATCCCTCATTTTACTCTTTCTTCTCCTTTTCTCTCTTTCTTTCTCTTTCTCTTCTGTGCTGTGTGGCTGGTGGATCCTTGGTGCTACAGTAAAGGATAAGGCCTGAACTTCTGAAGTGGGAGACCCAATTCCAGAACTTTGTACCACCAGAGAATTCTTGACACCATACAATGTTAATCAGCAAGAGTTCTCCTGAAGACCTCCATCTCAACAATAAGACCAGGCTCAACCCAAAGGCCAGCAAGATCTACTGTCAGACACTTCATGCAAAACTATACAAAACAGTAATACAACTCTGCCCATTAGTAGACAGAGTATCCAAAGCCCTACCAAACCAACAGACACCCCAAAACACACCACTGGACATGGCACTACCCTTTAGAGAGACAAGATCCAGTTGCATCCATCAAAATACAGGCACCAGTCCCCCTCACAAGGCATCACAAGGCATGCTCCAACTCCACACATTGTGGGCAGACTCCATAGTAACAGGAACTATGAACGTCTAGCCTAAATAAAGGAGACCTCAAACACAGTAAATTAAACAAAATGACAAGGCAGAGAAATATGCATCAGGTAAAGGAATATAGTTAAAACCCATAAGACCAAACAAATGAAAAATACCTGAAAAATATTTTCACTCCACCTGAAAAATAATTCATAGTAATGAGAGTAAAGATGATCCAGAATTTTGGCAACAAAATGGAGGCATAGATAAACAGAATGGAGGTATGGATTGAGAGGTTTTCTCAGGTGGCACTAGTGGTAAAGAACCTACCTGCCAAAGCAAGAGATGTAACAGATGTAGGTCCAATCCCTGGGTTGGAAAGATCTCCTAGAGAGGGCATGGCAACCTGCTCAAGTATTCTTGCCTGGAAAAGCCCATGGAGAGAAAAACATGGCAGGCTACCATCCATAAGGTCACAAAGAGTTGGACATGATCACGATGGTGTGATCACTCATCTAGAGCCAGACATCTTGGAATGTGAAGTCAAGTGGGCCTTAGAAAGCATCACTATGAACAAAGCCAGTGGAGGTGATGGAATTCCAGTTGAGCTGTTTCAAATCCTGAAAGATGATGCTGTGAAAGTGCTGCACTCAATATGCCAGCAAATTTGGAAAACTCAGCAGTGGCTTTAGGACTGGAAAAGGTCAGTTTTTATTCCAATCCCAAAGAAAAGAAATGCCAAAGAATGCTCAAACTACTGCACAATTGCACTCATCTCACACGCTAGTAAAGTAATGCTCAAATTTCTCCAAGCCAGGCTTCAGCAATACATGAACCGTGAACTTCCTGATGTTCAAGCTGGTTTTAGAAAAGGCAGAGGAACCAGAGATCAAATTGCCAACATCCACTGGATCATGGAAAAAGCAAAAGAGTTCCAGAAAAACATCTATTTCTGCTTTATTGACTATGCTAAAGCCTTTGACTGTGTGGATCACAATCAACTGTAGAAAATTCTGAAAGAGATGGGAATACCAGACCAACTNTCTTGGAGCACGCATTCTAGTGATCACGCTATATTGTACTCTCTGTCCCTGTTATCAGTCTCCTACCAAAGGTGAAGTTCCTGGGGACAGGGACAGGATCTGACTCCTCCATGACTTGATCCTTAGCACTGGCTTAGAATTTGGAATTAATAAATTACAAGCTCCCAATCACCTTGGCTCACACCATAACCCATGTCTTGAATCAAGGGAGGAAATGTCACCAAACCAAGTAGTTCTGTTATCCCTCAAATCAAGGTCCTGGAATTCTGTGTTCTTTGAGGGATCCTGAAGGGTTGGAGGCAGTTCCAGCACGTTCTAGGGCTGGTAACTTGAACTGCAGGTCTCAGGTAACAACAGCAGCCTCAGCATCAATAATTAAGAGCAAGTCCAGCCTGCCTTAGGGTTCTTCCTCACCCCAAGGACTCCCCCTCCTGTCCTATGCTCTGATCTTCCCAAGCAGGAGCCTGCAGCCCAGGTAAGCAGGGCCCTGGAATGTGGGTTCCCAAGCACACCAGTTCAGATTCACCATCACCCATCTACCTATGGGCTTCCCTTGTGGCTCAGCTGGTAAAGAATCTGCCTGCAATGCAGGAGACCTGGGTTCGATCCCTGGGTTGGGAAGATGCCCTGGAGAAGGGAAAGGCTATCCACTCCAGTATTCTGGCCTGGAGAATTCCATAGACTGTATGGTCCATGGGGCTGCAGAGTCGGACACAACTGAGCAACTTTCACTTCACTTCACCTACCTATTAACCCCATTCATACGTGCTTTTTAGTCACCCCCCCCCCAAATACTACCAGTGGCCTCAAAAGGGTAAAATGGTCCAGGGCGCGGGAGAAGACAGGGTCCATGGGGATAGGAGGGTGGGTGTCTCGGAATGCGGGAGAGAAAAGAGGCTGAGTTAGGGGAAAGTGTGTGCTGTGTGTCTATGTGACTGTGAAGGGAATTCTGAAAGAGGACAGAGGAGGGGAGTGCAGGAGAGGGGAGACAGAACTGGAGAATAAATATGCCAATCAAGGACCGTTCTCACCTTCCAGGGAAATGGTGACAGGAGAGTTCTGTGATAGTAAGGATATCTCATCCTAACACACTATGGAGTATTTTGATGGCCTTTTACTAACGCAGAGCAGTGACAGTGAAGGAGTTCCTGACAAAGTTGTGCTATTTTGCTACACAGTAATGGGTCAGAGACCAAGCAGGCACTGGGTAAGGTGGGAGGAGAACTCAGACAGGAACTGGTGAAAGGGGTCCTGAAAAGGGAGACTACAGAGATGATATAAAACTGATGAAGGGAGCAAGGTGAAGATGAACCAGGGTCCAGAAGTGGGATGGTTTCGGATTGGGTGCTGAACTTAGGTGGCATGCAGTCCTTGAAAGTGTATGGGTTTGGAATCAGACCAGCTTGGATTCAAATCCTAGTTCTTCTGTGGGATTCTGGGGAACAAACTTAGCAATTCTGAGCCATGGTGTGTAAAATATGGGGATAATTGCCACTGGTAAGGGCTGCACAAATGACAGGCAAATGACGTGTGGGTTTCGCTCCCTTCCTCCACCCCAGGGCCCAGGTAGGGACCATGTCCCCTGCCATTGCGCTGGCCTTCCTACCCCTGGTAGTGACATTGTTGGTGAGGTACCGGCATTACTTCCGACTCCTGGTTCGCACAGTCTTGCTCCGGAGCCTCCGAGATTGCCTGTCAGGGCTGCGGATAGAGGAGCGGGCCTTCAGCTATGTGCTCACCCATGCCCTGCCTGGGGACCCTGGTCACATCCTCACCACTCTGGACCACTGGAGCAGCCACTGCGAGTACCTGAGCCACATGGGGCCTGCCAAAGGTCAGTGTTTCGTAGCCTTCTGCTCCAGGAAGCACCTCCAAGATGGTGAAAGAAGATCCGCAATCTGCCATTGTCTAACTGGGTGACTTGAGCAGATTCTTGATCTTCAGTGGGTTTCTTTTTTTCTCCTCTGAAAAGGAGGGAGCTGGGTAAAATTACTCATCCATCCAGTAAAATTTACCACCTGTTTTTGTATCAGGCATGTGCTAAGTGCTGGGGAAGAAAGAGGTAGAAGCCACAGGGATGAATCAGCCACAAAGGCTGGCCTCAAAGGGGGCGTAATACAGGGGAATAAACTTCTCAGCACATAATCCATAACCTTGTAATTATGGGTCTGTAATTCTCCCCTACCTTGGAGGCTCCCCCGTCCCATTCAGGGTAGTTGTCTGCTTGGATCTGTCTGAATCCCATCTCCCAGCACATGTGTTTTGGAGTCTTATTTAAGAGATTCATCCAGTTCAATGGTTAGAAAGATATTTCAGTGAACAAAACAAGGGAGAATGAAACTGGAAGGTCTAAGAAAGATCTCAGGATTTTGGTGGTGCTTTCCACCTGGGCCCTCCCAGAGAAGGCAACATTTGAACTGAGCCTAGAGTGATTGCTTTCGAGTTGGCCAGGTAGTTGAGGATAGAGGTGAAGCAGGACAAAGCCAGCCATGTATCTGAATGTGGCATGAAGGAATGAGCCAGCATGGTTGACTCTGGGTGCAGTTGTTCAGGATTGTTGTGGTGGGAAGAACTGAGAGCTGAAACAGGAAAGGAAGGACAGGATCAGGTCTAAGAAAGTTCTGAATGTCAGGCTGAGGATCCCGTGTTCGATCCCATGTTCAATCCCAAAGGCCTTTAGGATCATAGGAAACAATAGGAAGCAATAGGGTCAGATTTGTTAGAAAGATTCCTAGTGGCTGGTGTGAAGGAGGCAAGCTTAGAAGGGCAGGGAGACCAATGGGGCTACTAGGACTTTAACCCAAAAAAGAAATGAGATTCTAGCCAGTTGGGGGCTGCAGTGAGGCAAGTGGGCATTTGAGACCCCTTTCTATGAGGCCTCCTCCCTCATCTCCCATGTCTGCTGCAATAGCCACTTCCTCCCACAGGTCAGATCCTGATGCGGCTGGTGGAGGAGAAGGCCCCTGCCAGTGCTCTGGAGCTGGGCACCTACTGCGGGTACTCCACACTGCTTATTGCCCGTGCTTTGCCCCCTGGGGGTCGCCTTCTCACCGTGGAGCGGGATCCACGCACGGCAGCAGTGGCTGAAAAACTCATCCGCCTGGCTGGCTTTGATGAACACAAGGTCAGGCCCCACCTCCCCAATCCTGATCTCTTTTCTACCACCCTTGGCCTTACACTAGTCAGCCTCCCCTGTCTCCCACCTAGGAGAAAGAAACAGCTCCTCTTAGGAACTATGACCTTGGAGAGTGTATGAGTTCTTATCTTCCTCTTCCAAGTCACTGGCACATATTTGCTGCTGGATGATAAAGAAGCATTTAAGAGGAAAGTCTCTGGAACCCATCTAGGTCCAAACCTTAGTCTGCCTCTTGTTAGTTATGTGATCCTGGGCAAAGCACTTGTCCTTTGAACCTCAGCTTCTTCAGTGGTAAAATGGAAATCACAATTCTGGTTCTGATTTCTTGTTCTGAAGCCAGAGGAAATGGGAGAACACACATGGGGACCTTGGCCAGGGCCTGGCACAAAATAAGCCAAATGCTAGTGGGGTCTAGTGTGGGAGAACAGTCGTCCCTCCCTCACCTCCAGTGTCTCCCCCAACAGGTGGAGCTCATCGTGGGGAGATCAGAGGAGGTGATCCCACGCCTAAGAACCCAGTACCAGCTGAGTCGGGCTGACCTGGTGCTCCTGGCGCACCGGCCCCGATGTTACCTGCGGGACTTGCAGCTTCTGGAAGGCCATGCCCTGCTGCCAGCTGGTGCCACTGTGTTAGCTGACCATGTGCTCTTCCCTGGCGCACCCCGCTTCCTGCAGTATGCCAAGAGTTGTGGCCGCTACCGTTGCCGCCTCTACCACACTGGCCTCCCTGACTTCCCTGCCATTAAGGATGGCATAGCCCAGCTCACCTATGCAGGGCCTGGCTGAGTCCAGGTGCAGGGGTACTTACTGTTGCCTCCCCCCACCCCTCCCCAAGCACGGACCTCAGAATATCCCCTCCCCTCCATTCCCTGCTTGTGGATTGACATATGCTGGGCTCAGGGCTAGAGGGGCTCTCCTTCCACCTCTGTCCCACTCTGGCTCCACGCTAACCTGAGGCCTCAAGTTTTGTCAGGCTGTTTGATTCCATTGGTTCCTCTCCTTCCAGTCTAGAGTCATAGACTGACAGGCAAGAAGCTTGAGCGCCCAACCCAGCCCTGTCACTGATTTGCTGGGTTACTCCATGGGAGTCTCTGCCTTGTTTTGAGATTTAATCTGTTCTAACACCAAGGAAGTTGACTAGGAGAGTTCCAGGGGCCTCCAAGTTCTGGGCCTCAGAGAACCTGCCCCCGACTCTCCCCAACCCCGTGCCATTTCGGGTGGAATCAAAGGAAAACAGTAAACACTAAGTTAGAGGCCACGCAGGAATGGCTAGGTGCAAGCTGGGCCAGAGGAAATGGTAGTGGAACCTCAGATGACAGCCAGGGCTGCTATGGCCTTCCCTAGCCCCAGCCCACACGGCCAGGTAGATCTGCCTGAAGTCCCTTGAAAACCCTTTCCCCAAAGCTCAAGAGAAGATGCTGGACTCCTCTAGGTTCCACCAAGAAATAGGGAATAGACATGGGAAAAAAAAAAATCAGTCCTGTGTCTTTATTAGAGAAAGTTAGAAAGAGACTAGATCTGACAAACAAGGGGTGAGATGCTGGCTAGAAGGGAATGGGCTGGGCTTAGGCCCTGGGGATTCAAGGGCAGACTGATGGCCTGGGAGGGACCAAGAAGATCAGGTCCTGGCAGCAGCTGAAGAAGTGCCAGAGGATGAGCATTCAGGCACTGGGGTGGGGCATGGCGGTGGGTGATCAGCCGGCTCTGCAGGGAGTCCAGGGCCGTCCTTGGACCCCTTTTCTTGTCTACCTAGATCATCCACTGGTCCTGATCCTGTTCGTTGCCTTCCATGTCCACCTGCAGAGGAGGCTGGATGTGGGTGGGGAGGGGCCTCAGCCACCCAGCCAGTCCCAGTCCCAGATTCTGCCCCTGGCAGGATCCAGGGTTTCCTTACCCTTGGCTACACCCCTGCCTACCTCATNCCTTTTCTTGTCTACCTAGATCATCCACTGGTCCTGATCCTGTTCGTTGCCTTCCATGTCCACCTGCAGAGGAGGCTGGATGTGGGTGGGGAGGGGCCTCAGCCACCCAGCCAGTCCCAGTCCCAGATTCTGCCCCTGGCAGGATCCAGGGTTTCCTTACCCTTGGCTACACCCCTGCCTACCTCATTGACCTCTCCGTCATCAGGTGACTCATTGTAGTCATTCATCTCATCCATGTCCTGCATGTCCTCGTCATCCTCTGAGTCCTCTTCACTGTCCTCATCATCATCTTCATCTTCCTCTTCCTCGTCGTCATAGTGCTGGTGAGGCAGGGAAGAGCCCGGAGGTTCTATAGGTCTGCCTGGGCCACTTCAAGGACTGGCCCACTTGGAGCTTCTCTCTGGGGCCAATGAATGAGCTCCACTCCCTGATCCTGTCCCACTCGAGTCTAGCTGGTTGGTGCACTACCTTAGTGCTGAGCCCACTACCCACCCTCTCTCTCACCTCTTTCTGGCCTCCACCAGAGTTGAGGACCACACCTACTTTGGAGTCAGAGGTCAGACTTTCAGAATAAGAGCAGAGCTTCCATCCACCTGAGCCCCACATAGGCCCCACCTGCTGGAGCCACTCACCTCTGAGGCCGGCTTGCCAATAGGTACCAGGTTGTTGTCTTTCTCTGCAATGCTCTGGAGCTGTGGCCAAACAGGGAGGAGAGCAAGGCGGGGGCCCAAGCAGGGCAGTCAAAGGCATGGCAGTCACCTGCCCTACCCCCAGGAAGACCCCCAAGTGTGGAGGAGAAGCTTCCTTACGACTCTCAGGAAGAGTCAGTCTCTTTCCTGTCATCTGCCACTTACTTATGAATTTGATCTACCTATGTAAACTCTCTGGTCTTTGGTTTCCTTATAAGATTATGGTTAGGATGAAGTGATGCTACCAGCCTAGAACATGACATTTGTAAGGTCCTCAATAGACAGCCAAAAAATACTTCCTGTGTTGTAGGGAAAAAAGCCTGGGCTCTGATCTGGCCTAGAGGTCCCACAGTCTTCAGCAAATTAGGGTAACACAAAGGTGAGAACCTAGGGCCCCAGTTCAGGACAAAAACCTCCCCCAGGGCAGATCTGCAGAGCAGGGCCAGGTTAAGGCCAGAGAAGGGGGATGGGGAGCCTGACTGAAGCTCCCCTGCTGTGCTAGGTTCTCACTCACCCAGGCCTGATGCTGCTGTTCTTGCTGCTGCAGCTCTGTCTCCTCCACACAGGGTCGATCCAGATTAAACCACAGTGTCTCAGTCACACGAGGGAAGAGTGAGGGGAACAAGGTGGACATGGCTCCTAGACTGAGGGAAAGGGTCAGGTGAATACAGCACTCTCAGATGTGTGTGGTTTTAGATTTTATTTGCTAACATTTTGACTTGGGGATTGGGTGGAGTGGACAGTAGCAGAGACGCACCCCTTCCCTGTGGGAATCAGACAAACCTGGGTTTGAGTCCTGGCTCCACCACTTACTAGCTGTTTGACCTTGGCCAAGTCACTTAACCTCTGAGCCTCAGCTTCCTCGTCTGTAAAATGGGACAATAACAATTATACCACCCTCACCATTATTCTTGGAGAAGGAAATAGCAACCCACTCCAGTATTCATGCCTGGAAAATCCCACGGACAGAGGAGCCTGCAGGACTACAGTCCATGGGGTCGCAATGAGTTGGACACGACTGAGCAACTTCACNAGGGATCGAACCCAGGTCTCCCGCATTGTAGACAGACGCTTTACCATCTGAGCCACCAGGGAAGTCCCTATTTCCAATATAATGCATACAATTTGGTGCTGAGTGCTGAGAATACCATATTTTCTCCCCATAGATCTTTATGTAGCTTCGTAAGTGTTCCCATGACATGGTGGCTGGCTTTCTCCAGAGCAAGTAATCTAAGAGACCAAGGATGGAGAAGCAACGTCTTTTATGACTTAACCTTGGGACCTGCAGATGTCACTTCTACCATATTTAGTTGGTCACATAGGTCAGATTCAATGTGGTGAGGGCAACATAAGGGCACAGATAATAAAGCTGAGGGTCACTGGGGACCATCTTGGAGACTGACCACCATGCCAAAGAACACTTCAGCTCAGAGGTCAGGAAGAAAATCAGTTTTATCTATTATGAAGATAATATTTGTTTAATGTTTTATCTCTAATATTGGAACAGTGCCTAGCACATAGTAAGTACTCAATAAACATTGAAGGAACGCATGATTGAGTGAAGTATTTATATATATATATATATATATTACTTTCACAAAGTACTTTGTGGTTTATAGAGTACTTTTCTAGATCTTTTACAATCTGATTATCACCTCTGTGCAGTTGATCAGACTAGCATTATTAACCATGTTTATAGAAGTATCGATATTAATATGCAGTGTTACTAATACCATTTTATTTCCGGTATGTAAAACATCACCCAAAGTCACACAGTTTGAATCTGATGCTCTTTCTCCCCTGCTCTAGTCACACCCCAGGATCATGCTGTAACCCCAGTTCACCAGGCTATTTCCATCTCATTGCCTCTAAGGTAGGTTTTTTGAAGTATAGGTGAAATGACCCTTGGGAATCTGAGCCAACTGCCTTTTATGGTTTACAGGGCAGATTCGTTGTGAAGCTACTGACACTTAAGGCTCATTACTTGTACTGGCCTTTTCAGGGCAATTCCAAACACTTTGGCAAGTAAGAACCATTTATCTGTGACTTCATGTAACAAACTGAAACCATTCCAGAAGATGGTAACCTGCTGTTAGGCAACATTTACAGTCACTCATGACAATGCAGCTGTAAGCATTTGTGAAAACATCAGTGGGTTCTCAGAATAGATGTTATGGCCAGCTGATTTCCTTAATCTCACAGGAGAAATCTCTCTTCCATGACACCTGAAGTTGCTGACATTTTCAGTGTTTCCAACAGTTACATTTTTTTTTTTTCAGGTTTGTCTCCTGGGTGGAATATAAGAAACCGTGAGAGATAAGAACTGTTCATTGTTTTAAGGCACCAAGTTTTGGTGTCAAGTGCCAAGTTTGGTGTGAATACTGGAGTGAATTACCATTTCCTTTTCCAGGGGATCTTCCCAACCCAGGAAACAAAACCTGCATCTCCCACGTCTCCTGCATTGGTGGGCAGATTCTTAATCATTGAGCTACCGTGGAAGCCCTGATATCTCTGTAGTTCTGCTCTTGCAGCACATAAACAGCATTAGACAATACACAGATGAACGAGCATGGCTGAGTTCTAATACAGCTTTACATACAAAAACAGGGGAGTTAGTCATGGGCTGTAGTGTTCTAATCCTAGGTTTTTATAAAGGAAAAACACATTACAGGAATGTCTGTGGCCAGACAGGCTCAGAGGGCCAGAAGGACATGTCCCATAAAGGCAGGCTGTTCACAAACTGCCTCACATGGGGCTCCACCATCGTCTTACCCTTGCTTCAGGGGGCCAAGATATTTAGCCTCTCTGGCAAACAAAACTACATGTGAAGGATACGTAAGGGACCTCCAGGTGTACTGACTGTACAGTCTGAGCATCTGTTGGGTATGCTACTGAGGAAATGGCCACACCTGCTGGAAAGTCCCTTTCAGCCCCGGGAAGAACTGTGTGCCAGGCACTGCTCCAGTGGTTAGCTTTCACACATATTACCTCCCCTTATCTCTTTATCTCCAGTTATTGTTGCATAGCAAATTAACCCCAGACTCAATGGCTCACTCACATGGGTGGAAAGTTGGTTCCCCTCCACATCATTGTCTCCAGGAGGCTGCTTGAGTGTCCTCACAATATGGCAACTGGCTTTCTCCACAGCTACATATCAAGAAGACTAAGGAAGGTGCTGTAATGCTTCTATGACCCAGCTCTGAAAGTCACATATCGGCATATCCACTGCATTCTATTCTTAACCTAGGTCAGCCCTGATTCAACGTGAAAGGGACCATACAAAGAACAAGAAAACCAGGAGATAAGGATCACTTGGGCGATCCTGAAGGCTGGGTAGAATGAGTGAGTCCTGAGATCAGTGTCACACCAACAGCGTGTTTGTATGTGTGCATGCTCAGTTGCATCCGACTCTTTGCGACCCTTTTGGACTGTAGCTCACCAGGCTCCTCTGTCCATGGATTTTTCAGGCAAGAATACTGGATGGGTTGCCATTTCCTTCTCCAGGGGATCTTTCCAGCCTGGGAATTCACCCTGGGTCTCCTGCATTGCAGGCAAATTCTTTACTGCTGAGCCATCAGGAAACTACAAAATCTTGCCCACTTAAATTTGGTGGTTGTGAGGAGGAGGAGCAAATGGAACAGACTCTTATCACCTCAAGTCTGTATGGGTGACTTGTTTTTCCAGGCCCTCAAGAGGGCAATAAGGCTAGGTGTTCCAAATAGGAAAAGGAGTACATCAGGGCTGTATATTGTCACCCTGCTTATTTCACTTATATGCAGAGTACATCATGAGAAACGCTGGGCTGGAAGAAGCACAAGCTGGACTCAAGATTGCCAGGAGAAATATCAATAACTTCAGATATGCAGATGACACCACCCTTATGGCAGAGAGTGAAGAGGAACTAAAAAGCCTCTTGATGAAAGTGAAAGAGGAGAGTGAAAAAGTTGGCTTAAAACTCAACATTCAGAAAACAAAGATCATGTCATCTGGTCCCATCACTTCATGGGAAGTAGATGGGGAAACAGTAGAAACAGTGGCAGACTTTATTTTTTGGGGCTCCAAAATCACTGCAGATGGTGACTGCAGCCATGAAATTAAAAGACNAAAGTGAGAGAAGAGAGTGAAAAAGTTGGCTTAAAGCTCAACATTCAGAAAATGAAGATCATGGCATCCGGTCCCATCACTTCACGGGAAATAGATGGGGAAACAGTGGAAATTGTGTCAGACTTTATTTTTTGGGCTCCAAAATCACTGCAGATGGTGACTGCAGCCATGAAATTAAAAGACACTTACTCCTTGGAAGAAAAGTTATGACCAACTTAGATTGCATATTCAAAAGCAGAGACATTATTTGCTGACTAAAGTCCGTCTAGTCAAGGCTATGGTTTTTCCAGTAGTCATGCACGGATGTGAGAGTTGGACTGTGAAGAAGGCTGAGCGCCGAAGAATTGATGCTTTTGAACTGTGGTGTTGGAGAAGACTCTTGAGAGTCCCTTGGACTGCAAGGAGATCTAACCAGTCCATTCTGAAGGAGACCAGCTCTGGGATTTCTTTGGAAGGAATGATGCTGAAGCTGAAACTCCAGTAATTTGGCCACCTCATGTGAAGAGATGACTCATTGGAAAAGACTCTGATGCTGGGAGGGATTGGGGGCAGGAGGAGAAGAGGACGACAGAGGATGAGATGGCAGGATGGCATCACAGACTCGATGGACGTGAGTCTGAGTGAACTCTGGGCATTGGTGCATTGGTGATGGACAGGGAGGCCTGGCATGCTGTGATTCATGGGGTCGCAAAGAGTTGGACACGACTGAGTGACTGAACTGAACTGAACTGAAGTGACTTTGCACATATATGGATTGAGAAGATAACAAGCACATAGAAAAAATAAAACATAGACAATCAGCAATGAACAACAAATAACTGAGATATAAAACACACTATAGGAAACGAATAACAGAATAACTGAGGCAGAAAAATGGATAAATGATCTGGATGATAGAATGTGGAAATAACTGAAGTATAGCAGAATAAAGAAAAAAGAATGAAAAGAAATGAGGATAGTCTAAGAGATCTCTGGGACTACTTTAAGTAAACCAACATTTAAATTATAGGAGTCTCAGAAAAAGAAAAGAAAATGAAAGGGTATGAGAAAATATATGAGATTATAGGTGAAAATTTCCCTAACATGAGAAAGGAAAAGGCAATCCAAGTCCAGAAAGCCCAGAGAGTCCCATACAAGATAAATCCAAAGAGAAACACACCCAAACACATAATAATCAACTAATAAAAACTAAACAGAAAGAAAAAATATTAAAATAATCAAGGAAAAAGCAACAAACAATGTACAAGAAGATCCCCATAATGTTAATAGTTTATCTTTCAAGAGAAATTCTGCAGGGCAGAAGGGAGTGGCAGGATATGCTTAAAGTGATGAAAGGAGAAAACTTACAACCAAGATTACTGTATCCTGCAAAGGTCTCATTCAGATATGCTTGAGAAATAAAAAGCTTTAAAGATAAGCAAAATTAATAGAATTCAGCACCATAAATCCAGCTTCACATCAAATACCAAAGGAATTTCTTTAGACAGAAAATTGGAGAAAAAAAATATAAAAAAGAAAGTCAAATTGATAAAATAAATGGTAGATCATATATATCAATAACCACCTTAAATGTAAATGAGTGAAATGCTCCAACCAAAAGACAAAGACTGGCTGAATGGACCCCTATGTATGCAGTCTACAAAGATGAACCTCATACTTCGGGATACATGCAGACTGAAAGTGAGTGTCCAGAAAAAGATGTTCCACACAAATGGAAATCAAAGAAAGAAAGAGTAACAATACTCATATCAGATAAAATAAACTTTAAAGACTGTTACAAGAGATAAGGAAGGACACTACAAAATGGTCAACGGATCAATCCAGAAGAATATATAGCAATTATAAATATATATGCACCCAACATAGGAGGACTTCAAGACATTAGGCAAATGCTAACAAATATAAAAGAGGAAATTGACAGCAACATAATAATGGTGGGTGATTTTAACACCCCACTCACACCAATGGACAGATCATCTAGACAGAAAATTAATAAGAAAATAAAAGCCTATAATGACACATGGGACCAAATGGATTTAATTGATATAATAGGATATTTCATCCAAAAGAAGTAGAATTCACTTTTTTCTCAAGCCCATAGGTATCATTCTCCAGGATAGATCACATGCTGCATCACAAATCAAGCCTTGGTAAATTTTAAAAAATGGAAATTGTATCCAGCATTTTTTTCTCACTAAAATGCTATAAGACTGGATATCAACTACAGGGAAAAAAAAAACACTATAAAATATACACACACATGGACGTTAAACAATATCCTTCTGAATAACCAACAGGTCATTGAAGAAATCAAAGAAATAGAAATATATCTAGGAATGTATGACAGTGAAAACCTGACAACTCAAAACCTATGGGATGCAGTAAAAGCAGCGCTAAGAGGGAAGTTTATAGCAATATAAGCCTACAGCAAGAAAAAAAGAAAAACATCAAATAACTTAACATTAGACCTAAAGTAACTAGAAAAAGGAGCACAAAAATCTCTAAAGTTAGTTGGAGGAAATAAATCATAAAGATCAAAGCAGAAATAAATGAAATAGAAATAAAGAAAACAACAGCAAGAATAAATGAAACTAAAAGCTGGTTATTTGAAAAAATACACAAAATAGATGAACCTTAGCCAGACTTATCAAGAACAAAAGGGAGAGAACTCAAATCAATAAAATGAAAAATGAAAAATGAGAAATTACAACAGAAAAGGTAGAAATACAAAGGATCATAAGAAACTACCACAAGCAACTATATGCCAATACAGTGGACAACCTAAAAGAAACAGACAAATTCTTAGGAAGGTACAACCATCCAAGATTGAAACAGGGAGAAACAGAAAATATGAACACACAAATCACAAGCACTGAAATTGAAAACTGTGTCAAAAATTTCTAGCAACAAATCGCCTAGAGCCTGATAGTTTCACATGTGAATTCTACCAAAAGTTTAGAGAAGAGCTAGCATCCATTCTGGGCCTCCCTGGTGGCTCAGATGGTAAGGAATCTGCCTGTAATGTGAGAGACCTGAGTTTGATCCCTGGGTTGGGAAGATCCCATGGAGGAGGGCATGGCAATCCACTCCAGTATTCTTGTCTGGATAATTCCCATGGACAGAGGAGCCTGGCAGGCTACAGGCCATGGGGTCATAAAGAGTTGGACATGACTAAGTGACTAAGCACAGCACAACAGCTATCTTACTCAAACTCTTCTAGAAAATTGCAGAGGAATGAAAACTCTCAAACTCATTTTATAAGACTATCATCATCACCCTGACACAAAAACCAGACATAGATACCAGAAGAAAAGAAAATTACAGGCAAATAAACTTGCTTAACATAAATGCAAAAATCCTTAACAAAATACTAGCAAACCAAATCTCACAATACATAAAAAGGATCATACATCATGATCATGTGGGGTTTATCCCAGGGATACAAGGATTCTTCAGTATACACAAATGAATCAATGTGATACATCATATTAAGAAACCAAAAGATAAAAACACATGATTATCTCAATAGATAATACCAAGAAAGCTTTTGACAAAATTCAACACCCATTTTTGATTAAAAATTCTCCAGAAAGTAGGCATAGAAGGAACTTACCACAGCATAATAAAAGCTGTATATGACAAGAAAGAAAGTGAAATTGCTCAGTTGTGTCCAACTCTTTGCAACCCCATGGACTGTAGCCTGCCAGGCTCCTCCATCCATGGGATTTTCCAGGCAAGAATACCAGAGTGGGTTGCCATTTCCTTCTCCAGAGGATCTTCATGACCCAGAGATTGAATCTGGGTCTCTGACATTGCAGGCATACTCTCTATCATCTGAACCACTAGGGAATCCATAACCCACTCAAATACTCTCAACTGTGGAAAACTGAAAGCATTTCCTTAAAGATCAGAAACAAGACAAGGGTGTTCACTCTCACCACTATTATTTAATGTCATTTTGGAAGTCCTAGCTATGGCAATCAGAGAAGAAAAAGAAATAAAAGGAATCCAGATTGAAAAAGAAGAAGCAAAATTCTTACTTTTTGCAGATGACATGATATTATACATAGAAAACCCTAAAGATGCCACCAGAAAATTACTGGAGCTGGTCAAGGAAGTTTAGTAAAGTTATGGGATACAAAATTAATATACAGAAATCACTTGCATTCCTATACACTAACAATGAAAATTCAAAAAAATTAAGAAAAAAAAACACTCACCATTTTAACAAAAATAATGAAATACCTAGGAATAACTCTACCTAGAGAGAGAAAAGACATCTATGCAGAAAATTACAAGACACTAATGAAAGGAAACAGAGACACAATGGAATGATACACCATTTTCTCAGATTGGAAGAATCAATATGGTGAAAATGACTATACTACCTAAGGCAATCTGCAGGTTCAATGCAATCTCTGTTAAACTACCAATGGTATTTTTCACAGAACTAAAACCAAAAAAATATTCACAATTTGTATGGAAACACAAAAGAACCCAAAGAGCCAAAGCAATCTTGAGAAAGGAAAAAGGAGCTAGAGAAATCAACATTCTTGACTTCAGATTATACTACAAATTCATCAAGACAGTATGGTACTGTCACAAAATCAAAAGTATAGACCAAAGAAACAATATATAAAGACCAGAGACAAGCCCACACACCAATAGGCACCTTATCTTTGACAAAGGAGGCAAGAATATACAATGGAGAAAAGACAGTCTCTTCAATAAATGGTACTAGGAAAACTGGACAATGACATGTAAAAGAATGAAATTAGAACACTTCCTAATACCATACACGAAAATAAACTCAAATGGATTAACAACCTAAATGTAAGGCCAGAAACTACAAAGCTCTTAGATCAAAAATCATAGGCAGTATACTCTTTGATATAATCACAGGAAGATCCTCTATGGCCCACCTCTTAGAGTAATGGAAATAAAGCAAAAACAAACAAATGGGACATAATTAAACTTAAAAGCTTTTCACAGTAAAGGAAACACTAAACAAGATGAAAAGACAACCCTCAGAATGGGAGAAAATAATCACAAATGAAACAATTAACCAATAATTAATTTCCAAACATGTATAAGCAGCACATAAGCTCAATATCAGAAAACCAACAGTCCAATAAAAAGTGACATAAAAAGACATTTCTGCAAAGAAGACATACATATAGCCAAGAAAAAACATGTAAAGATGCTCAGCATCACTCTTTATTAGAGAAATGCAAATCAAAACTACAATGAGGTATCATTTCACACCAGTCAGAATGGTCATGGTAAAAAAAATAAAGCTACCAAATGCTGGAGAGCCTGTGATTAAACGGGAACCCTCCTGCATTGTTCGTGGGAATGTAAATCGGTACAACCAATATGGAGAACACTATGGGGATTCCTTAACACACTAGAAATAAAACTACCTCATTACTTGAGCAATCACACTACTAGGCATATACCCTGAGAAAGCCAATTTCAAAAAGATACATATGTACCCCAGTGTTCATTGCAGCACTATTTAAAATAACCAGGATATGGAAGCAACCTAGATGTCCATGAAGAAGTTGTGGTACATATACACAATAGAATATTACTCAGTCATAATAAGGAACAAATTTGAGTCAGTTTCAGTGAGGTCGATGAACCTAGAGCCTGTTATACAGAGTGAAGTAAGTCAGAAAGAGATAAAATATCATCCATGCATGCATGTTGAGTCATTCTGTCATGTCTGACTCTGTGAGACCCTATGGACTATAGCCTACCAGGCTCCTCTGTCCATGGGATTCTCCAGGCAAGCATACTGGAGCGGGTTGCAATATCTTCCTCCAGGGGATTATTAATGCATATATATGAAATCTAGAAAAATGTTACTGATGAACCTATTTACAGATAAAAAATGGATATGTAGATATAGAGAATTAACTTGTGGACACAGTGTGGGAAGGAGAAGCTAGGAGAGATTGATAAACTACCATTGACATATATGGGCTGGATGAAGCAGAAGATAGAATCAAGATTGCTGGGAGAAATAACAATTACTTCAGATATTCAGAAGACATTACCCTTATGGGAGAAAGTGAAGAGGAACTAAAGAGTCTCTTGATGAAGGTAAAGAGGAGAGTGAATAAGCTGGCTTAAAACTCAACATTCAAAAAACAAAGATCATGGCATCTGGTCCCATCACTTCACGGCAAATAGATTGGGAAACAATGGAAACAGTGACAGACTTTATTTTCTTGGGTTTCAAACTCACTGCAGATGGTGAGAGCAGCCATGAAATTAAAAGACACTTCTTCCTTGGAAGGAAGGCAATGACAAACCTAGACAGCATATTTAAAAGCAGAGACATTACTTTGCCAAGAAAAGTCTGTATAGTCAAAGCTGTGGTTTATCCAGTAGTCATATATGGATGTGAGTGTTGGAGCATAAAAAGGGCTGAGTACCAAAGAATTGATGCTTTCAAACTGAGGTGTTGGAGAATACTCTTGAGAGTCCCTTGGACAGCAAGGAGATCAAACCAGTCAATTCTAAAAAAAAAATCAACCCTGCATATTCATTGGAGGGACTGATGCTGAAACTCCAATATTTTGGCCACCTGATATGAAGAGAGGACTCATTGGAAAAGTCCCTGATACAGGGAAAGATTGAGGGCAGGAGGAGAATGGGATGACCGAGGATGAGATGGTTGGATGGCAACATCTACTCAATGGACATGAGTTTGAGCAAGTTTTGGGAGATGGTGAAGGACAGAGAAGCCTGGAATGCTGCAGTCCATGAGGTCACAAAGAGTTGGACATGACTGAGTGACTGAACAACAACAACATATACAGTATCATGTGTAAAACAGATGTATAGCAGGAAGATGCTACATAACACAGGGAACCCTACCTTGTGTTCTGTTATTACCTAGAGGGGGTGAAAGGGTAAGGAAAGGAGGGCTCAAGAGGGAGGGGCTATTTATATATAAATCAGTCATAATTATATATATATAATTATGACTGATTCACTTTGATATAAGACAGAGATCACCACATCATTGTAAATAAATTATCCTGTAATAAAGAAAAAGTTCAAAATCCATTCATAATTAAAATGTTCAACAGAACAGTTATATAGGAACTTAATACAATTTATATGTGATAACAGGTGACATAATAACCAATAGGAACAAAGTTAAAGCTATGCCCTAAGATCCAGGGCAAGGTAAGGCTGCTGAATCTTCCCATTTCTTTTCAACATAATACTGGAATTCACAGCTAGAGCATTACATAAGAAAAGGAAATAAAAGGTAACCAAGGCAGAAGACAATAGCACCCCACTCCAGTACTCTTGCCTGGAAAATCCCATGGACGGGGGAGCCTGGTAGGCTGCAGTCCACGGGGTCGCGAACATTTGGACATGACTGAGCGACTTCACTTTCACTTTTCACTTTCATGCATTGGAGAAGGAAATGGCAACCTACTCCAGTGTTCTTGCCTGGAGAATCCCTGGGACGGGGGAGCCTGGTGGGCTGCCGTCTATAGGGTCACACAGAGTCGGACACAACTGAAGTGACTTAGCAGCAGCAAGATTCTCAACAGAACTATCAGAGAAATGAAAATCAAAACTACAATGAGGTATCACCTCACCCCAATCAAAACAGCCATCATCAAAAATCTACAAACAACAGATGGTGGAGAGGATGTGGAGGAAAGAGAACCCTTCTACACTGTTGTGGGAATGTAAGTTATTACAGCCACTATTGAAAACAGTATGGAGGTTCTTTAAAAAACTAAAAGTAGTGTTGCCATATGATCTAGAAATCCCACTCTTTGGCATATATCCAGACAAAATGATAATTCAAAAAGATACATGCACCCCTGTTTTCATAGCAACACTATTCACAATAGCCAAGGCATGGAAATAACCTAAATGTCCATTGACAGATGAATGGATAAAGAAGATGTACATATATCAGGCTTCCCTGATAGCTCAGTTGGTAAAGAATCTGCCTGCAATGCAGGAGATCCCAGTTCAATTCCTGCGTCAGGAAGATCCCCTGGAGAAAGGATAGGCTACCCACTCCAGCATTCTGGCCTGGAGAATTAAATGGACTGTATAAATCCACAAGGTTGCAAAGAGTTGGACACGACTGAGCAACTTTCACTTCACTTCACTTCACTTCACACATATGCAATGGATTACTAATCCATAAAAATAATGAAACTGCCATTTGCAGCAACATGGATGGATCTGGAGATTATCATACTAAGTGAAGTAAGTCAGAAAGAGAAAGACAAATACTATATAATATCATCTATATGTGGAACCTAAAATGTGTCACAAATGAGCCTATCTATGAAAGAGAAAAAGATTCACAGACTTACGGCCAAAAGGAAGGGGGGTGTGGGAGAGGGATGCATAGAGAACTTACAGTCAGCAGATGTAAACTATTATATGCAGAATGGATAAACAACAGGCCCTACTATAAGCACAGATAACTAAAGTCAATATCCTGTGATAAACCATAATGGAAAATATAAAAAGAATATGTGTATACACACACACACACACACATACAGACACACATACACACACACAACTGAATCACTTTGTTGTACAAAATAAATTAATTCAACATTGTAAGTCAACTACATTTCAAGGCACCCAAGCCAGAAAGGAAGAAATAAAGTTACCTTAATTTGCAGATGATAAGATCATATACATAAACAACCACAAATTTTAAACAAACAAAAAACTAAAGCATTTAGAACTAATTAAAGAGTTCTGTTAACCTTTAATATACAAAATTAAAATATGAAAACAACTCACATTTCTAAACACAAACAACAAAGTATCTGAAACAGAAATCAAGGAAACAAGACAATTCATAATAACTACAAAAAGAATATAATAGGAATAAATTTAACTAATGAGGTTAAAGACTTGTGCACAGAAAATTATAAAACACTGATGAAGGAAATTAAAGAAGGCATAGGTGAATGGAAAGATATCTCATGTTCATGGGTTGGGAAAATTAACATTGTTAAAATATCCATAATACCCAAAATGACCTACAGATGCAATTCAACCACAGATTCAATGTGACTCCTATCAAAACTCCAATGGTGGTTTTTACAGTAATTAAAAAAAATAATTCTAAAGTTCATGTGTAACAGCAAAAGACCCTGAATAGTCAAAGCAATTTTAATAAAAAAGGGTAAGCTTGGAAGCATTGAAAGTCCTGATATATATACAGGTTACAAAGCTGCATTAATGAAGTACTGATGTTAAAACCGATTTACAGACAAAACGAAGGGAGAGATCACATAGAAATACATGCATCTATAGTCAACAAGATGTCTATAGCAAATGAAGGGAGAATAATATCTTCAATAAATGGACAAGGAAAACTCGATATCCACATGTGGAAGAATGAAACTGGACCCTTATATCATATACAAAAATAATCTCAAAATGAATTTATGTCCTAAATGTAAGACCAGAAACTAAAAAGATACTAGAAGAAAACATAGGGGGAAGCTTTTCTTTTATTAAGTATTTACAGTGTTGTGTTAGTTTTAGGTGTAAAGTAAAATGAACTGAATCATTTTAGTGAACACCTGAAACTGACACAATATGATACATAATACACATACTTGTATACATATTAAATATTTGAAGTTTTATTTATACATGTATATTTCTTACAAGATTATTTTCCATTTCAGGTTATTACAAGATAATTAATATAATTCCCTGTGCTATATAGATCCATGTTTCTTATCTATTTGATGCATAGTAGCTTATATCTGTTAATACCATAAATCTAAATTAACCCTCTCATATACTTTCCCCTTTAGTAAACATGAGTTTGTATTCTATGTCTATGAGTCTGTTTCTGTTTTGTATATAGATACTTTTTAAATTATTTTTTAGGTTCCACATATAGTGATACCATATATTTGTCTTTGTCTGATTTACGTCATTAAGTACATATTCTAGGCCCATGCACACTGCTGAAAATGGCAATATTTCATTTTTTATGGCTGAAAAATAATCACATATATATGTATATTCTATATACATATGTGTAAAGTATAGACTATATACATATACATAGTATAGTATATACATAGTATAGTCTATAGTATATATGTATATTAGTTCAGTTCAGTCGCTCAGTCATGTAAGACTCTTTGTGATCCCATGGACTGCAGCACGCTAGGCCTCCCTATCCATCACCAACTATGGGAGTTTACTCAAACTCATGTCCATTGAGTCGGTGAAGCCATCCAACCATCTCATACTCTGTCGTCCCCTTCTCCTCCCACTTTCAATTTTTTCCAGCATCAGGGTCTTTTAAAATGAGTCAATTCTTGCATCACGTGGCCAACGTATTGGGAGTTTCAGCTTCAACATCAGGCTTTCCAATGAACACACAGGACTGATCTCTTTTAGGATAGACTGGTTGTATCTCCTTGCAGTCCAAGGGACTCCCAAGAGTCTTTTCCAACACCACAGTTCAAAAGTATCAATTTTTGGTGCTCAGCTTTCTTCACAGTCCAACTCTCACATCCATACATGACCACTGGAAAAACCATAGCCTTGACTAGATGGACCTTTGTTGGCAAAGTAATATCTCTGTTTTTTAATATGTAAACACCCTCTTCCAGCAACACAAGAGAAGACTCTACACATGGACATCACCAGATGGTCAACACCGAAATCAGATTGATTATATTCTTTGCAGCCAAAGATGGAGAAGCTCTATACAGTCAACAAAACAAGACCAGGAGCTGACTGTGGCTCAGATCATGAACTCCTTATTTCCAAATTCAGACTTAAATTGAAGAAAGTAGGGAAAACCACTAGACCATTCAGGTATGACCTAAATCAAATCCCTTATGATTATACTGTCAACAAAAACAAGACCAGGAGCTGACTGTGGCTCAGATCATGAATTCCTTATTTCCAAATTCAGACTTAAATTGAAGAAAGTAGGGAAAACCACTAGACCATTCAGGTATGACCTAAATCAAATCCCTTATGATTATACAGTGGAAGTGAGAAATAGATTTAAGGGCCTAGATCTGATAGACAGAGTTCCTGATGAACTATGGAATGAGGTTCGTGACATTGTACAGGAGACAGGGATCAAGACCATCCCCATGGAAAAGAAATGCAAAAAAGCAAAATGGCTGTCTGGAGAAGCCTTACAAATAAAACCATTACCTCCATTTTTTTACCAACAAAATTTATCAGTTTTTTTTTCTAAAAAAATATTTTCCTGAAAAAAAATCTATCAGAATATTTTGATGAATAACTCTGATGGCAAAAATTTTATGTATCACTTATAATATGAGAAAGTTAAGCAAAGTTTACTAATGAGATAACCAGTCTCCAGTAATTATTTCAAAATACATTTTCTGATGAGTTTTTATAGAAGTACTTCTTATGAAACTTTATTGGATTTTAAACAACCTACAAAGATCAGAAGAAATATAAAATAATGTGGAAGAAGCATAATTTAATCTTCCACCTACCTCTGGATTAGAGCAAAAAAAAAAAAAAATTACATTTTGCCATATAGCCTAAAAGAAACATCTATGTTGACTAAACACTGTAAGGCTGAAAAACTGATTAAATAGCAGAGTTCCTTGTATCCCCAGCAATCTATGATTTCCACAAGTAAATTAGGAGCAAGGGAGTAATGATGGTAAAATCTATTATACTGAAAGGACAGCATTTAGAATGAATGGGCAAGTATAAAATGATAGATTAGTTAAAAGTTACTTGTTAGCGCATATTCCATCCACAGTGACCAATTAAGTGAGAAAAAATAAACACAATCAAAACAAAGATAAAATCCCCTGAATGTCACATTTACCAAGGTGTCCTAAATAAAGACAGAAGTAATATTGTCTAACTACCTCAAATTGATGTCTCAAAATTTGCTCCAGAGATTGTTCCTCTCCTGTTTTGAAAAATGTGATGTGAAGGCATGCTTTTCTTTATAAACGGACTCATCATTTTTTTTTAATTTTAACTCTATTTTAGTTTAGACATTTAATTATTTTTCTAGTTTCATTGAGATATAATTGACATAAAACACTGTATTGGTTTAAAGTATACAATGTAGTGATTTGATACATGTATATGTTACAAAATGATCACCACAAGTTTAGTTAACATCTATCACCATACAGTTATTTTCTTTCTTATAATGAGAACTTTAAAGATCTACTTTCTTAGTAACTCTCAAATATAGAGTACTGTTAACTATATTTACCATGCTGTACATTATATTTCCAGAACTTATTTATTTTATAACTGGAAGTTTGTACTTTCTGACTTCCAAAAGGTCAGCTTCACTCATTTCTCCTATCTCTCACCTCTCACCTTTGGCAACTACCAATCTGTTCCCTATACTTATCTCACTTAGCCTAATGCCCTCAAGGTTCATCCATGTGTGGCAAATGGCAGCATTTTATTTGTTTTATGGCTGGATAATATTCCACTGTATGTGTGCATGTGTGTGTGTATAATATTTTCTTAGTCATTTATCCATCAGTGAAATTTTAGGTTGCTTCTGTATCTTGGCTATTGTAAATAAGGCTGTAATAATGAATATAAGAGTATAGATAGCTCTTCAAGATAATGATTTCATTCTCTTCAGATATATACCCAGAAGTGGAATTGCTATATCATGTGGTAGTATTATTTTTATTTTTTTTTAGAAACCTCCATAATATTATTCATAGTGGTTGCACCAATATGCCAAATATAACAAAGGTAAAAACTAAAAGAAAAAAAAGAAAAGAAATATTTTCATGACAGTTTTTAAAGAGCAAAAATAAAACTATCCTATTAGATGAATCTGATTTACTAAAGACACTATTAGGCTGAACTACAAGCTTAGTTTTGCTATAAAACATTCACTCAGTCTCTCAATCAGTTGGTGGTTGCTAATGTCTAAATTATTTTTATCTGCCTCATTATAATATTAGCTGCACAAATGACCACATGCTGACCTAAATAAAAGAAAAATGTAGAAAATATATTTGTACCCAAGGTAGATTTAGTATCTGTTATGACTACCCTGTTTAAGTTTTTTTGAGTCTGATATTTTAAGTTTAGCAGTTTCTATTCATAATTTTGCTAAATAAGGAATTGTCTGTTATCCTTAGGATGTATCAAAGTTATCCTACACAGGGGAAAAAATGGAATAAACAAGATCAACACTAAAGTGCCAACAAATCTTTGTGGTTGAAGGACAAGGGGCACAGATTGGAACTTTGCAGTATTTCCCACTAAGAGAGAAGTTTCCAAGTGCATTCTGAGTTATTGCAGAAAAGAGTCTTGGTAATTTAAATGCTATCTTTAAAAAAACATGTTTGAAAAAAAAATGTTTGGAAGCTATAAAAATAGTAACTTCATTAGGAATGAAAACAAAAGTATATGAGATCTTTAAAGATATCCAGGAGTACATGGCCACATTACTTACACTTATAGTCATTTCCATTTATATTTAAGTTCTAAAATGCACCTTTAAAGGAACAGAAGCCTGGCATAGAAGTAGCCAAGTAGTGAGAATGTCATTATCCTGAAAATCATTTGGTAACTGTAGCAAATTAAAGATGACATATCCCTTGACACTCCTCACATTTTAAAGGAAGAGTATATGCCTCTTCACCTTGAATCCTGTACTCTGCAATTGTTTTGACTAAAAGAATAGCAAAACTGACTCGGGGTTAGTTTATATGACCAGATTTTAAAACACTAGTAGCTTTCATTTCTGTTACAACACTCACACTTGGAGCCTTGAGCTGTCATATAAGAAGTCTGACTACAATGTTGAAGAGACTGTAGAAGGACTCTGATACTACATTGAGACAGAGAAGATCCAGCTGTCATCATTAATGTGCCTGGATCTGTGATCAAAGCCATCTTAGACTTTCCAGACCAGATGAGCCACTAGATGAGAATCACTGAATAACCTTGGTCACACCAAGGAAAAGCATTTTATTTAACCAGCCATGCCCTATCTGACGGAGAAGGCAATGGCAACCCACTCCAGTACTCTTGCCTGGAAAATCCCATGGACGGAGGAGCCTGGTAGGCTGCATCCTATGGGGTCGCAAAAAGTCAGACACAACTGAGCGACTTCACTTTCACTTTTCACTTTCATGCATTGGAGAAGGAAATGGCAACCCACTCCAGTGTTCTTGCCTGGAGAATCCCATGGATGGCAGAGCCTGGTGAGCTGCGGTCTATGGGGTCGCACAGAGTCAGACACAACTGAAGCGACTTAGCAGCATTCTTGAAACACAAAAATTTTATATTTAATAAAAGGTCTATTGTTTTAAACTACTAAAATTAGGGGTAGTTGTTACACAGCAGTGGATATCATGGCACAGGAACTATTACATATACTCAGCATTTTACTTCACTGTTGTTTCCATAAGCATCAGACAAAAAGGTAATGAGATGTATTTTCCAAGATACACTGTGTTAGAATTTTGAACTTTTAAAACTAAAAATAGTTCACAATCAATAGTTTCTCTACAAACAAAGGAACTTCAGTGTCCCAGTGTTGGACAACAATAGCCTTACTGGGGACACAATGCTTTGTTAATGAGACAAATGTCACCTATAACAATTATAGAAAAATCCTAAAAGTAGCTGCTTAATTTAAAAGGACTTATCTGTTATTACTCATGATTATTTAGGTGAAGTAACATCATGCTTTATGACTGAAAAACCTTTGCCTGTCATGTGTAGTCATTTATATTCATGCCAAATGGCAAAGGAATTCTACTAAATAAGGGTGTATCTTATCTTCTACTTGTGTCTATTGGGAAATTCATTACTTTCATTTATAAACTAGCCAGAAAGTTCTCAGGAAAGATCAGAGATAAAAGATAATATCTGCAAACGAAAAAACGAAACTCACATATCAACCATATCATACTATTTCTGAAAATAACAGATTACTTTTGGAGGAACAAGACTATAAAAGTGAAATATCACATGTGTCATAGAATAGGCAGGCATAGGTTTTGAGAACACAAAGAGTTAGATAGTAAACCTAGTTTCTTTTTATGTAATGCTGGGCTCTATTATAAGTATATATTATAGAACAAAAGGCTTTTCATTAAGAAGCCTTAATCCTTTGGTAGTATATACTATTAACTTGAACAAAGGGACGTTTTCTTAGAAAAAGCATATTTTAAAGATTAAGATACTTTTAATTTCAAATAATATTAATTTAAATTCTAATTTAAATTCATAAATATTAAAAAGTATTATTTAACTTATTATTTGCATTTAAAATTTTTAGAATCATTTTTACATGAATTCTTCTATGATTGAATAGCAGAAATGACTGCAAAATACCTTCTAAATGGTGATTTATTACTAGAAGACTCTCTTTCTCCAATTGTGGTGAGGTAGAAAGAGCTCTGAACTGAGAATTAATAGTCTATTATTTGCCACGAACAAGCACTAAGACCACAAACAAGTGACTTTTTCTCCCTGGCTTTAGTTTCCTTAGTTTTGAAATAGAACATTTTCACAAGATTTCTAAGGTCAATTCCAACAGTAATATTCGATGACTAAACCTTCCCTGATAGTTCTTGCTAAAATTCCTGTATAATTTGCTCCTTTGGGATAAAACACTGAGTCCTTTATTAAAAGGCAAATATTATCTGAGAAGAGCATAATAAGCCATTATTCATCATTAAAACCTCAACTCAGTTTATTAGATTAGTTGACAGGGACCTGAGGAAATAGAAATAAGGAAAGGAAAGTTTGACATGAACAGAAAAGGGCAGAAAAACAATGGAAGGATGCTCCAAGGAAGAGAGAGCTTGAAATACAGGTATGGGCACTAGCCTAGACAACTTTAATGCTTACCTAGGAAAGTTCTTTGGAGAAGGCAATGGCATCCCACTCCAGTACTCTTGTCTGGAAAACCCCATGGACAGAGGAGCCTAGTAAGCTGCAGTCCATCGGGTTGCTAAGAGTTGGACACGATTGAGTGAATTCATTTTCACTTTTCACTTTCATGCATTGGAGAAGGAAATAGTAATCCATTCCAGTGTTCTTGCCTGGAGAATCCCAGGGACAATGGAGCCTGGTGGGCCACTGTCTATGGGGTCACATAGAGTCGGACACGACTGAAGCAACTTAGCAGTAGCAGCAGCAGCAGGAGGAAAGTTCTTAATGATATATCCATGAGTTTTATGCAATAATATTATGAGATATCTTAATTGGGACCACTCTAAATATGAAAAAGGGACTACTTGTGCATCTTTGGGTCTCAAATATTTTATTCTGTATTTACCGTCTCAAGGATAGCTAGTGATGTGCTATTATTTTGCAGGGCTTCCTTGATGGCTCAGTCCATAAAGAATCTGCCTGCAGTGCAGGAGACTCAGGTTTGATCCCTGGGTCTGAAAGATCCCCTGGGGAAGGGAATGACAGCCCACTCCAGTAGAAGTGGAGTAAAATGCCTAATTGGAAGAGAAAAATACTGGTGCCCAGCTCCACGACGAAGTGAACTATGGTAAGACGTAATTTTGCTGTACTGCCACAGGAAACAAACTTATCCAGGGTGGAGTAGATGTATGCTTATATGGAAAGTTGTAAGGATTTTCACCAGCCCTAAATCTGCATTCTACTATGAGACAGGAAAGTATGAGCTATCTCCCTCTTATTTAATAAGGTTTTCCAAAATACTTGCACAAAACTTGTGCTTAAATCTAATTGATAAAATGTTAGTCACTTAGCCACATATAACTGCCAGAGATTCAGGAAAAAATGCATTCTGTTCTGAGAGTCAATTCGTTCTGATAAGAATTAGGATCTGTTTACTCTGGATAAAGAGCACGATGTACATTGGAGACCAGCAGTAGTTTTGACCACTAAATGCACTATCATAGAGTCTGAGATCCTTACATACTTTAATAATTTTTATTAAGGATATTTTCACCTTAAGTTAAAATAAAAATGCAGTTCAAGGAGAAGCCTTAAACTTTGCAATATAACGCTACCATAATTATCTAAATGAACAGTAATAGCAGATTAGAAACCCCAAAGAATATAAATACTAATATAAAGCCTTTAATGCTAAAAAGCATAGTAAAATACAAGTAANTAATTTTTATTAAGGATATTTTCACCTTAAGTTAAAATAAAAATGCAGTTCAAGGAGAAGCCTTAAACTTTGCAATATAACGCTACCATAATTATCTAAATGAACAGTAATAGCAGATTAGAAACCCCAAAGAATATAAATACTAATATAAAGCCTTTAATGCTAAAAAGCATAGTAAAATACAAGTAAAAGCAATATGAAACAGCATGTAAAAGTATACTTTCTCTCTTGGATTTTACACAATTATTCCTTTGAAGGACCAGAAAGCATTCAAATTAGAGAATTACTGATTAGACATATCTTTTACTATAATAAACCTTATAGGCCTAGTGTATTAATGTCTGCCACAATTCAGGAAACAAAATGATTTCCAAGTAATTAAGTATTATAGTAACTCCTATAGGTTTCTATAACGTTGCCAATAGTGTCTGTAGACTTTTAAGATCAAAAACATGTTTCATATAGGATTAATCATTTTTGTATCTTAATTGAAAAACTAAGTTTTATGTGTCATTTTTACCTATAGAAGAAATGTCAAAGAGAAACATCTCTCAATTGTAAAAGCATACTTCATATAAAATCAAGAATATTTTATAGTAAGTTGCTAATTTGTTTATTCATTCTATATGCTAACTTAATGAGGAAAGTATACATAAATAATTTAGAGCAGAGGGGTTGTAGTAATGTATTTATTTAAAATAAGCATTCTAAAACCATAAGAACCATGATATGAAAAGCAACAGCCAAGAGGCCTCCTAGTGTGCTGCAATCAGAGGTGACTCATTTTAAACAAAGGTTTCACAAAATCTGTGAGGCAAACAGAAATTGAGCCACAGCAGCGACAGCTCTGGGAAAAGGTAACTATAACTGTATAACAAGCCAAACGATAAGGTGTCAGAGCGGCAGGTTACCTACAGAGTGCCATTTCAAGAGTGCTAAACAAATATATCTTCCCCACTAGCCAAGACATGGAGCCTGAAATGTCCAGATGAGTGAAATATCATGTGAATTACAGAAGAGATATATCAGAATGACCCAGTTTCCATTACTAATGATGAAACACAGGTTTATTTATGTCTTAACACCTATCCAGTAGGATTCTAAGTGGAACAGCTCCTGGATAGGTAATGTTGATGTTAAGAAGGTAGTTAGGAAAGGTATGAAGAAAAGGAAAACTGGCAGGGTTAGATGCAAGACTGGCAAGAATTTGATCACAGGAATATTTTCTAGAGAGCATGAGATAAGACTTTAGGAAGTTACTAGGATACATAGGATTAGCAAGTAAATAAAATAAGATATAATCTCAAAATTATGATTGATTATGTTTGCACCCCACCCCAGTACTCTTGCCTGGGAAATCCAATGGACGGAGTAGCCTGGTGGGCTGCAGTCCATGGGGTCGCTAACAGTCGGACAGACTGAGCGACTTCACTTTCACTTTTCTCTTTTGTGCATTGGAGAAGGAAATGGCAACCCACTCCAGTATTCTTGCCTGGAGAATCCCAGGGATGGGGGAGCCTGGTGGGCTGCCATCTATGGGGTCACACAGAGTCGGACATGACTGAAGTGACTTAGCAGCAGCAATAGCAGCACAATAAATATTGTAATCCATACATATAAAATAGGTAATAATTATCTTAAGGCTGTGAAGAAAAATATGAAATGCCTACTAATCAGGCTGTTAATCTACACCTAATCAGGAGTATCAATCCAAATATCAGTCTTTATACCAATCAATATGTATTTATTAATTTCCTGGGCTAGCAGGCATTGGAGATCCAAAAATGAAGAAAGGTACATCACTTTGCTGACAAAGGTCCTTATAGTCAAAGCTATGGTTTTTCTAATAGATAGGTATGGATGTGAAAGTTGAGCCTTAAAGAAAGTTGAGTGCTGAAGAATTGATGCTTTTGGATTGTGGTGTTGGAGAAGACTCTTGAATGTCCCTTGGACAGCAAGGAGAACAAACCAGTCAATTCTAAAGGAAATCAAACCTGAATATTCATTGGAAGGACTGACGCTGAAGCTGAAGCTCCAATACTTTGGCCACCAGATGCAAAAAGCCCACTCATTGGAAAAGACCCTGATTCTGGGAAAGACTGAATGCAGAAGGAGAAGAGGGTGACAGAGGATGAGATGACATCAACACAGTGGACGTGATCTTGAGCAAACGCCAGGAGAGAGAGAAGGACAGGAAAGCCTGGAATGTTCCAGTCCATGGGGTCACAAAGAGTTGGACACAACTTAGGGACTGAATGACAACAACAAGGTCACAAAGTAGATTACTTAGCCATTAAAAATTCCCATGAAATTGAAAATAGCATTACCATTATACTACTAATGCATTAATTCTTCCACATTTAAAAGCCACTTTCAGATTCTAATTCCACTTTTCTTTCTAGGAGAAATGGTACAGTCTCTGTAGATCTCCAAGAAAAAATCAAATCCTCAAAGCAATATTGATCATAATGACCCCACTCCCACTGCTGTGTCACTTGACATAGCATATAATAGTTGAAACATCATTAGGAAATCCTTCATTACTCAATGCATGTTCCTTTGTAGTTAGTAAATTGTCTTTTGTTCAATAGTAAGCCCTTAGCTTGCTCCTTGGAAGGAAAGTTATAACCAACCTAGGTAGCATATTAAAAAGCAGAAACATTACTTTGCCAACAAATATCCATCTAGTCAAGGCTATGTTTTTTCCAGTAGTCATGTATGGATGTGAGAAGTTGGACTGTGAAGAAAGCTGAGCAACAAGGAATTGATGTTTTTGAGCTGTGGTGTTGGAAAAGACTCTTGAGAGTCCCTTGGACTGCAAGGAGATCCAATCAGTCCATTCTAAAGGAGTTCAGTCCTGGTGTTCATTGTAAAAAGTGATGCTAAAGCTGAAACTCCAATACTTTGGCCACCTCATGTGAAGAGTTGACTCGTTGGAAAAGACTCTGATGCTGGGAGAAATTGGAGGCAGGAGGAGAAGGGGACGACAGAGGATGAGATGGCTGGATGGCATCACCGACTTTATGGACATGAGTTTGAGTGAACTCCAGGAGTTGATGATGGACAGGGAGGCCTGAAGTGCTGCGATTCATGCGGTGGCAAAGAGTTGGACACAACTGAGCAACTGAACTGAACTGAACTCACTAAGCCCTTTAGTCAGCAAATATGTCTTTTCTTATATAGTTCTGGGTATACTGCCAGGACTTTGCAAATAACAAAATTATAATAATGAAACAGTTATTCATGAGTGTTTTAGTAGAAAGGGTAGGAAGAACTAACATATTAGTCAGCAACAAACACCAGATGGAAGGGTGAGTTTTTAAAATATTATTTGAAACAAAGTGTACAGGGACAGTCTGAGAGACCCAAATTCCTAAATCCAGCTTTCTGGGGCAGAAGTCAGAGAGGAGAAACAAATTTTTATGCATACATATGCTTAATTAAGGTTTAAGTAATAATGTGCATGAGGTGCTATTTTGTTTTTCCTTATCTCAGGAAAGCAGAGAGCTAAGGACTCAGTGAAGCATGTGGTTGATAGCCCCTGACTTAACAGCTTACCATGAGACAACCCAAAGTTCAGAACCAATAGCTATGTATTTAATCATTTTTATTATATTCTATTGCATGTTAATTTTAGGAATTTATCAGCATAAAAACATATAAAGACAAAAGCACTCAATCCCAATGACCACAATTGTTCAGAAAATGTTAGTGAATGCTGCCTAGTGTATATTTTTGTCACTCTCACACACATGTATGTGTACACACACATAATAGAATTATTCTTTACACACAATTTTAAGCTTCCTTAGGCTTAGCATTATAATATAGATAGTTTCTCTTGTATTATGAATTCTTTGAAAACAGTATTTTTATATATTTTATATTTAAGTCTAATTCACATAACATGAAATACACATATCTAGCTGACACAGTTCAATGACTTCTGATAGTGAATACATCCATATAATCAACATCTTTATCAAGATTTAGAATACGTTCATCAACTAGGAGATCTGCTTTCTGGTGATTTCTATTCATGAGTCTCTACTCTAGGAAACTGCAACTCTCTGTATTCATCTGTTTCTCCAGTCTTTGAGTCTGTTGATTTGTCCTGTGTCTTCCCCTTCCTTATGGGTCCTAGAGGAATTGTTCACTTTTCAGTCTTTCAACTTGTTTCTTATTGTTAGGATGTAAGGGTGACTTCCGAGCTCCTCACATGTGAAACTGGAAACCAGAAGTCTAAGCTGTCTTTTCTCTTGGTTGATTGTTTCTTTTCTTGTGCAGAAGCCTCTTAGATTTATGTAGTCAAATAAACAGTACATGATAAATAAAACTGAGAATACCTAATCTATTTTTAATATAAGAAATATCTGTAATTGTTTTTCCATAATATGCGTCTTTATAATTGATTCTTCAGATAACTATGCAAACTAATTTTTCTTTGTGAGAACTGTAGTGACATGTATTGTGTCACATTTATTGATACATTCCTTCAAACCTCCATCTTGCTGTAATCTGATATGCATACTTTTAGCTAAGAAAATACTAAATTCGACTCTGATTTGGTTAATATATCTTGAAATTCATTTTATTCTAAACACTCTTACCATTATTTTTTTTAGTAAGCAAGCTTTGTTTTTGGAGTTTTATTACTAAGACTATGATGATATGCATATTTAAAATATTTCTAGAAAGTTTAGAAATTATTTTCAAAATATTTCACACAAAATATAAGACATTTCTTGATAAGCTCTAGAATAAAGTCAAGGATTTTAAACATAAAATACTAACATTTCCATTATTGTCTCTGCCATATTCTCTAGCCACATCAGCCTACCCTCAAATCTGACTGACAATATACACTCTTAATCCAACAAGCCTAAACTGCATGTAGTTCAAACACACACAGACACATACAAACCACACCGTGATTGTTCTCATCTCCATGCCTTTGCTCCTTCTTTCCTATGACAAATTTCCTCTTGCTTTACTCTAGTTTGTTCATTGTCTTCTACTTTATGTATTAAATCCTTCAGGATTATTTATCTGACAGCTCTTTCCACCCCAAGCTAAGTATTTTAATATTGTTTTGTACTCTCTTCTATGCCATCTTCATATTCATATAACAATATGACACAGGAAATATTGACCTTTTATGACTCTTTCTAGGTCATAATACCCTTGAGGTTCCTAATTCATGTTTGTATCTGAGTGCATCATTCAGTTACTACTACATATGAGATATTAAATATATTGTGACTGAATAAATGGATGGATGGATAGGCAGTTTTTGTTCTTTAGTCACTCAGTCCTGTCTGACTCTTTGTGACCCCATGGGCTGCAGCACTCCTGGCTTCCCTGTCCTACATGATCTACTGGCGTTTGCTCAAACTCATGTCCATTGTGTCGATGATGCCATCCAACCGTCTCATCCTCTGTCATCCCTCTTCTCTTCCCATTTTCAAACTTTCTCAGCATCAGGGTCTTTTCCAATGAATTGGTTCTTTGCATCACATGGCCGAAGTATTGGAGCTTCAGCTTCAGCATCAGTCCTTCCAGTGAATATTCAATGTTGATTTCTTTTAGGATTAACTAGTTTGATCTTGCTGTCCAAGGGACTCTCAAGAGTCTTCTCCAGCACCAAAATTTGAAAGAATCAATTATTCAGTTCTCAACCTTCTTTATGGTCCAACTTTCACATCTGTACATAACTACTGGAGAAACCATAGCTTTGACCAAATGGACCTTTGTTGGTAAAGTGATGTCTCTGCTTTTTAATATGCTGTCTAAGTTTATCATAGCTTTTGTTCCAAGGAGCAAGCATCTTTTAATTTCATCGCTGCAGTCACCATCCACAATGATTTTGGAGCCCAAGGAAAGAAAATCTGTCACTGTTTCCATTCCACCCCCTCCCCGCCATATATTTGCCATTAAGTGACGGGACCTAATACCACAATCTTAGTTGTTTTTTTTTTTTTTTAATGTTTAGTTTTAAGCCAGTTTTTTCACGCTGCTCTTTCACCTTCATCAAGAGGATAAGCA